>OY856409.1:605149390-605651890 GCA_963693085.1 Alisma plantago-aquatica | reverse complement strand
TTATTACAATATGACTATCCATATTACAAAACTATCACCTACATTACAGTTGGTTCTTGCCTATTACAATGCGAATGTCCATATTACAGATGATACATGCTTATTACAATATGACTATCCATATTACAAACTGTCACCTACATTCTGGTTGACTCTTGCCTATTACAATGTGACTATCCATATTACAGATGACACTTGGCTATTACAATGTGAGTATCCATATTACAAAACTGTCACCTACATTACGGTTGACTCTTGCCTATTACAATGTGACTGTCCATATTACAGATGGCACTTGCTTATTACTATATGAGTATCCATATTACAAAACTGTCACCTACATTACGGTTGGCTCTTGTATATTATAATGCAACTGTCCATATGACATATGTCACTTGCTTATTACAATATGACTATCCATATTACAAAATTATTACCTACATTACAGTTGGCCCTTGCCTATTACAACGTGACTGTCTATATTACATATGACATTTGCTTATTATAATATGACTATCCATATTACAAACTATCATTTACTTATTACAATATGACTATCCATATTATAAAATTATTACCTACATTACAGTTGGCTCTTGCCTATTATAACGTGACTGTCCATATTACATATGACACTTGCTTATTACAATATGACTATCCATATTACAAACTGTCACTTGCTTATTACAATATGACTATCCATATTACAAAATTATTACCTACATTACAGTTGGCTCTTGCCTATTACAACGTGTCTGTCCATATTACATATGACACTTGCTTATTACAATATGACTATATGTAATAAACCTGACCCCACATAGAGTAACTACAAAATAGAGTAACTATTTTACATAGAGAGTAACTACTTTAAATAGAAAAGAACTATATCACATAGGAAGTAGCTGTTTTACATACATAAGTGTGTTGGCTTAGACAGAAACAATGACCCCACTAAACTGAAATCTGTAGTAGCTATCTAGTGAAAAAAATAAAAAATGTTCGATATCTCTTTCATAAGTGGGTATTCGATCAACATGCAATTTATACTAATCATATACTATGAGGATCTTGTTGCTAGATTCTCAAATTGTTGATGATAGAATTCCGCACACATGTTGGAAGATATATGTTACTATAAATAATGGTATATTACAAGAATTATGAATTATATGGGGATGATGGTTTGCCTTGCCCCTTTACAAAATAGAAAATACATATGTCAAAATTTATTTATATAACACATTGCCAGGTATACTAGTTAATCCACTCGAGTCTCCATTTTTCAAATGTAACATTCATTTTATTATCTTCTATGTTTCAAAACATCATTTGTAATGATTCTGAAAAAATAAATAAACAAAACAAAAAAAGTTTCTGTTGTACAGAGTCATTACAGATGACGGCACACAAGAAAACAAGTGATATAAAACCAAACATCTGATGGGCAATACATCCGGTGTTTGCGGAACCCGTAGAAAGGATAACAGACTAGCGGACATCTGCTATGCAATCACTATCCTGGAATTCTTCTCATATTACAAAACAGTCACCTAAATTATGGTTGGCTCTTGCCTATTACAATGTGACTGTCCATATTATAGATGACACTTGCTTATTACAATATGAGTATCCATATTACAAAACTGTCACCTACATTACGGTTGGCTCTTGCTTATTACAATGTGACTATCTATATTACAGATGACACTTGCTTATTACAATATGAGTATCCATATTACAAAATTGTAACCTACATTACAGTTGGCTCTTTCTTATTACAATGTGACTGTTCATATTACATATGACACTTTCTTATTACATTACGATATTGTAATTTTTGTATGTACAAAGACATCATTTTTCTCTCTGTCTGTAACTTCTTCCACCCACTTGCTTATTACAAGATGCTACTTTGTACTTCTGTGACATAATATGAACAAATAGAGAATCAATTCAGAAGCCATTATACAAATAAGAACAAGTGATGACTGTGTAGATCGCAGAAGATGAAGAGGAGTAACTGCAAACCGGATGCATAAGCTTTCTTTGACATTACAACAAACAATACAATGGCAGTCATTTTATGCAATTCACTACACACTCTGCCGAAGAAAATTGACCCCAAGTGTAGTGCCCAACAGACCAGGATGGATTGGTGGGGGTAAAGAAAACCAGATCTGTACCAGTTACAGTGGCACACATTCTTGCAATGGGAGAGTGATTGGATGATTTTGAGTCGCATTTATAGACCTGTTTGATATGTGTTTTATGCTTTTATTAGTCATTTTTATGGTTAATGTTGCATAATTCATCCACTTTGGTCTTTGTCACTATTTTATGTCAAATCCCCTTTATTTCATTGTTTTGAGCATTAATTGTCAAATATCATTATTTGTGTGAATTTATGTGATCTTGTCTTTGAATTTCAGGACAAACGAGTATTTGCTTCCGTCGATACCATCGACGGAAGTCGATACCATCGACATGGTCACAGGTTGCCAGCCGAGAGGAGCAGCAAAGCGTCGATACTATCGACAGGGATGTCGATGGTATCGAGTCACCTTCAGGTTGTTGGCGAAGAAGCAGTCGATAGTATCGACACCAAGTCGATACCATCGACACACGGAGGCTACAGCGACACAAAACGACAAAACCGATGCCTACAGGAAGTCGATACCATCGACCCAAGTCGATGGTATCGAGACTGCATCAGGCACTCGGACGAAAAGAAAGAAGGGCTGCCGCTACCACACTGGGTCGATACCATCGACCCGCGTCGATGGTATCGACACCGTCAGATATGCGTTTGATTCAGATTGATCCCAATCGGACGGCTACGGTTAATTAGCGACCTAATGACCGAGATATACCTAATGACGGCCGCCCAGACGAGGGGATCATCTCATTAGCCATTGCACGAGTACTGAGGAGCGGGAGAGAGGAGAATGGAGGCCAGAAGCTCATACCAGTCGATCCGGATGCCGCAGAAGACAGATTTCACCACCGAAAGGCGGGAGAGCACGTGTTCTACGCAAAGGATCAGCTGGTTCTTCTCCGTTCAGGGGTTTCACATCTCAATTCACATTTTCCACATGATTCCCCTATCTCTACCTTGTACTTGTTTGAGATGAACATGCGGGGCTAATCCCCTTCGTCTTTAGGACTGAGAGTATCCCTTGAATTCATTGTATGACAATTTTATTATAGTAATTCATATTTTATCCCTCAAATTCGTGGTATAGTTTCGTTTTTCCATATATTGTTATGCTTGATCACCATAATAATTATCTAATGCCCTTAATCACTTTGAAAGAAGGATTAACGGTTGAAAAGAGGCGAAATCTACATTAATCGATAAATCCCTTGAACAAGGAGGTGTAAAATTAATGGTGGAAACTGAGAGATCGTTCATAATGCACCTAGTTTAGGGTATATGTTACTACGACGGTGGAACCGACCTAAGCTTAGGTAGTGAATTGCACCACGACAGTGGACAATTATGTTTTCAGGCCACTACCCAGATAGAGAGATAAAATTGAGGCATTATATAAAATCTAATACAATGAAAACCCGCGGTGAAACCGCAATCCTAAAGATACCCTTTTGAATTGATTAAATTAACATTTAATCGATTGTTTGCTTTGTTTTATTTTTATTTTATTTTAATTTTGATCAACAACCCCAATTTGTTATTTGGCTTAGCTGATCGCAAATAGTTAGTAGGAGTCTCCAAAAATTCCGAGTATCCATGTGTTCGACTCGGGCCTCACAAAGGCCTGTACTACTCGACGCGTATACTTGCGTTTTTAGCGCGTAGTAAAATACACGTCAAGTTTTTGGCGCCGTTGCCGGGGATACGGCGAATTGTTGGCACTTTGAGTGCTACGAGCGGCCACTCTAGGACACATTTTTTTTTATTTTGAAACAACTTCAAATATTTTCTTTCTATTGTTTGTTAATTTTTATACTCGTCAAAGCACTGTACTGAACTGAATTTTCTTATTTCAGGCACTGTGCATGGTGCAGACGCGTAGTACTGACTACGCAGGTAGCGCACCCGAGGTTCCGCCGCCGGGACCTGAGGACGAGGATAATCACGAGCAAGAGCAACCAGAAGAAGTAGATTCCGAACTTGAACAGGAAGAGATGGCCGAGCCACAGACTATATGGGAGAAGATCAAGGCTTCTTCCTCATCAGCTTCCAAAGGGCCTATAAAGAAGCAGGCAATTAACATACCTACATATAAGATTGATCAGACGTTGATAAATCTGGTGAAGTCGAATGCTTTTCATGGGCTCAAGAATGAGGATCCCGTCGCTCACATCAGCCAGTTTGTGGAGAACTATGACATGGTAAAAATTGATAGGTTTCCACAGGATGCACTGTATCTCAAGCTTTTCTCGAGTTCATTGGCGGGAGCGACACGAGAGTGGTTACATAATTTAGATGATGAGTTTGTGGAGTCCTGGGACCATATGGTGGAGGTCTTCTTTGAGAGGTTCTTCCCTCCAGAGAAGACTAACGACATGATCTGAAAGATTCATAATTTTACCCAACAGGTCGGGGAGACATATTCTGAGACCTGGGAGAGATTTCAAGTCATGCTGAGGAGATTCCCACATCACGGGTTGGATAAAGAGACACAAGTAAAGATCTTCTATTTTGCTCTCTCCGAGCACGATAGGAGTAATCTGGATTCAGCTGGGTCAGGATTCTTTCTGAACAATACGGACACCAGATGCTGGGAGATATTAAAGAACATGGCTAGGAAACAGTCATGGGGTGAAAGAGGCGCTGTGGAGCAGGTCCGAGCAGTAGGAGAATCAAAAGCGATAAAGAATCTGAATGAGAAGATGGATCTTCTCGCAAAGAAACTGCTAGCAAAAGAAGATGATGCATCTGAGGATGAGGAAGCCCAAGTCAAATTCATGCAACAACAGGGCTAAAGAAACAATGACTATGCATGGAGGAGAGACAAAAAGTTCTCCTGGAAGGATCCTAATAATTTCCAACAAGATCCGGAGACAAAGCTACAACCGAGAGCTGAGGATAAGAGCACCGAATTACTTAGTCAAATGGTGCAGCAAAATCAGGAAATGATGGCTATGTTTGGTAAGCAATTGCAATCTCAAGGTGAGATTTTAAACAAATTTGGGCAGACGCTACAAAGCCATGGAGCACAGATGCGGGCATTGGAAACCACCGTGGCGCATATTTCAAGTGAAGTGGCGGCCATCAAGCACGCCAACCAGCAGAAACCGGTCGAGAATGCAAATGTGGTCCAAACACACCATCAAGTGAAATACATTTATGTGATAAGCAATGAGGAGGAATCCCAGGTGTCAGAAGAAAAAGATCAAAGATAAATGAGGTTTAATACGGGAGCAACACCGGCGATACGGTATCCTCGCAGTTATTATGGAATGTCGTGAAGAAACCCTCTTTTTAGGAAATCCCGCCAAGGACCCATTATAGTTGCGTCCCCGCCTAACCAAGAAGAGCAAGTTAAGGCTGCCTGTCACGGTGTGGATACATCTACTGCGAGAGAAGAGCCACAACAAGTTATACATGTTGATGATGTTCTGACAAAGTCCACGCCAGAGGGAGTAATTGAAGAAAGCTTAGGGGAGCTGGCCCCGAAAAGCTCATATATGCCACCTCACAAGCGTGTCAATGCTGCAGATGTGTCAAGTCGGGACATACCAAAGCCAAAGAAGGAGCACCGACACTATAGGAAATTCTTGGAAATATTCCGCAAGCTGCATATCAACATTCCGCTGGTGGAAATGATTGAGAAGGTTCCCGCCTATGGGAGGTTCATTAAAGATATAATCAACAAAAAGAGGCGGATCAAAGATACTGATGTATGCCGGATGAATGAAATGGTGAGCTCAATCATCCTTGGGAGTTTACCAGAGAAGAAGAAAGATCCGGGGAGTTTCTATATTCCATGTTCAATAGGTGATCAACACTTCCCACGAACTCAATGTGATTCGGGAGCGAGCATAAATCTCATGTCGCTGTCTACATTTAAAAAGCTTGGGTTACAGGACATGAAGAAGTCAGCGGCAACCATAGAATTAGCAGATGGATCTATTGTAAGGCCACATGGTATTTGTGAGAATGTTCTTGTCAAAGTGGACAAATTCATTTTTCCTGTGGACTTTGTAATCATGGATATGCCGCAACTTAAGAGTTGCGAAATGCTACTAGGTAGGCCGTTTCAAGCAACGGCCGATGTAGTAACTGCAATTGGGAGAGGTACACTCACGTTGGGAATTGGTCAAGATCGAGTGGAGTTCAAGATGCCACACGATCCCTTGGGCACTTTCTCTAAAGATCCAAATTGATGTGTTTCAAGTCGTCTAGCCTAAGACGTTAAATAAGGGCGCTTGTTGGTAGGCAACCCAACCATCGGTACATTAGGATAGTTTATTTACAATCGTAGGTTGATTTGTTTTGGTTCAATTTGTAGTGTAAAGAAGATACCACGATCCGTTTGTTCATTGTGCAGGTTGAGGCAGAGTCGATACCATCGACACACTGGTCGATGGTATCGACCGGGGTACAGGTTGGCGACTACAGATTTCAATATGGGTCGATACCATCGACGGCCTCATCGATGGTATTGACCTACCTACAGGTAGTCGCGAAGAAAAAAGTCGATGGTATCGAGTTGACCGTCGATACCATCGAGATCTCTGAAGATTTACAGAGCAAATCGAATCAGTAAAGTCGATACCATCGACGGCCATGTCGATGGTATCGACACAGCTACAGGTTGAGACCCAAAGTGGCGGTGTTGCAATGAAGAAAAGTCGATACCATCGACACCCGTTGATGGTATCGACCATCCATGTCACCGATCCGCACAAACAAATCAACGGCGATCGCGACTTCCATGTCATCGATCCGGGTGCAGAGTCGATACCATCGACCCGCGTCGATGGTATCGACACGTCAGCGATCCGGAGTTCAAGATCCAGCAATCGACGACCGTCGATACCATGTGAGGGGCGGATAGTATCGACAAGTGTCGATACCATCGACTCGCGTCGATGGTATCGACGGGCCAATAGTAGCGCCGACCAAGTCTATTTAAGGAGAATCATTACGTCATTTGACGTCACACCTTCAGAGTGATCTCCTCCCTTTGCGCCGAGCACTCCCCCTAGCCATCCAAGAGCGAAGAGCAGCATCACCGAGCAACGATCTTCACCGAGCGGAGATTCAACTCTCCATTTCTGCATCGAGCTCTCTTTCTAATCTCATTCTCTTCTCCATCATGGTGCGTACCGCTGGAGCTTCTTCCTCGCGCGCTCGTCAGGTGGACATTCCTGAGTTTGTGCCACCACCGCCTTCATCGGTCGCACGTCCTCGCCTTGTCCATCCTTCTACGGAGGTGAAGAAGATCTTCGAGGAAATCATGAAGCGCAAGATCGAGCCAACCCGGTACGTGGACCCAGAGATGCTCTGTGATCTTGGCTTCAAGGCCAATTTGGATTATGTACTGAAGGGGAAGGCCCACCAAACGGGCCGTGGACACGATGAGCTTGAGTGCCATGAAGACGGTCAGCCATTCTTCGGCGAGTGGCCGACGTATAAGGAATTGGTGGCGGAATTCATGGCGTCACTAGACGTCTGTGTTGTGCCCAATGAGATATCAGCAAGCGACCGCGAGTGGGAAAAGGGTCGGGTGTCTTTCCGTCTCTACAACCACGACTACACCATCACCCTTGAGCAGTTCAACGACATCTTCAACTGGAACCATTTGAGGTACGACAATCGGTGGCCGGATAACCGCACCGACTACGCCGCCATCTTCTCCGAGTTGGTGATGGTACCGCATGAAAGGTCGGTGAGCTACCACAACGCCGCGGTAGCCGACTTCTAGCACCCGTTTGTATGGGTATTGCACCGGATGCTAAGTTCTACCATATTTGCTCGAAGCGATCTAGCCCTCAGCAAATTCCAGGAGCCAGACCTTTTCTTTCTCTACAAGCTCCTGAAGAAACAAGAATGCAACTGGGGTGCATTCTTTCTACAACGAGTTTTGGCGGTGAAGAGGAGCACGAGGAAAGCCCCGATTCATTTTGGCGGGCTTGTCACCAAGTTAGCCATCTACTTGGGCTTGAACCTCGAGCAGCTGACTCCTCTTTCTACGAGAAGCAAGGTCAACTTGCAGCATTTACACCGGGCCAATCTCATTCTTCTCCGAGATGGCGTGGCTTTTGCGCATTGCCACATAAATCAAGCATACCAGGAGTGTGCGCTGCCCGATCCGGTCTTCAACATCGATGGGGTGCAACACTTCCGGTGGCCAATCATAGCCATCTCCGACTCCGATGAAGAAGGCGGCAACGACGGTGGCGACGACGGACACGACGACGAGGCTGAGGAGGAAGAAGAGGCATTCACACCTCTTCGATCACGAGTGGCACCCCGGAAGTGCCCTAGGATGCATCCGGGTGCATCTTCATCTTCTCTGCATGCTCCTCCACCATCACAGCCCTCGCAGCCAAGTGAGGATGCCTATTCCATGCAGGGCATGTATGCGATGTTGCAAGACATCCAGCAGACCCAGCATCGCCATACAGCCACATTTGCTGGTATTCAAGATACTACCAACCGGCTCTTTGTCAACCAGCAGGCGATCTTTGAGAATGAGCGCCTTATTTTCAGAAATCAACAGAATATCCACGATAGGTTGCAAAGGATGGAGGTGCAACAACAGCCATTTTTCGATCACTACTGGAGCCAGGACTATTTTGGGGGGTATCCACAGCCTCCACCGATGCCCCAGTATGATCCGACTTTCCAGGGGCAGTTCCCATCTTGGGACCCCACTGCGCCGCACTACCCGCCTCCACCACCACAGGAGTGATCCGGTATCACTGTTCCAATCTTTAAGTTTGTTTTTGACTATGAGGCCATAGTCGAATTCAAGCTTAGGGGGGTAGTTGGAACAACTCTATCTTTTACTGTTTTTAGTTTTTAGCATTATTGCTTTTGTTCTTGTTATTTGTTTTCTTGCAATCTTAGCTTTTGTAAGATCCACATGCTATCTAGTGTAATCGTGGATGTCATAAAGTTGTGTCATCTCATTAATGGTGCATGGGAAAATCAGGGGAAATTTGAAATTTTTGTGTGTTTGGATAGCTTGTTTTGTTTAACCTTGGGCACACATCCTATGAAAATGATTGGTTATGTCAACCTTAAAACAATTCACAACTTTACTCCTAATGATTCATGAAAGTGGACGGAAATGTTTGTTTGAGCCTAATATGACCAAATGGTAATGTGACTTTAATTGGAAGTAGGAGAGAGAAACCTCTTGACTACTACACAAGTCAGCAAGGAGGGACGCATAATATCTTTCTAAGGTTCATTCACCTAGTCTTGTGATCTTTCCACCTCTTCGCTTTTCACAATCCACCGCAAGAATTGGAAGTACTTTATAGTTTTAGCTTCTTTGACTGCATCGCACGTAGATAGGGCTTGCATTAATTCTTTTTCCATATGTTTTGCATAAAAAAAATGAGAATAGTGATACATGCACATTACCCTTAGGTGCATGCCATGTAGTTGCATTCATAATTTTCATGCATAATGTACATCATGTGTCTCAATTTTTCTCCAATGGTGAATTAAATTGTTCCATACCTTCTAAATAGTGCAAATTTCTGAATTAGGAAGAAGAATAAGCCCGATAAAATATTCATTATCAATCATGGATATAAAGGGTTGAAAAAGAAAAGAAAAGAAAAGAAAAAAATCTGAAAGAAAATCTGCATAAAAGAAAAAAAAAGTAGCTATGTAGAAGCAACAAGAATAAGAAGGAGAAAGGAACATAATATCACCTGCATTTCGAGATAATTGAGTACATGATGTAGCTTAATTAGATGTCCATTTCGTTTTGAGATGGATGGTAAGTACATGCATCATTCCACCCAATTTTAGGCATTAGGGCATTTTTCATGTGCATTTGCATCATTTAGGACATTTTTGTTTTATGCATGTTGAAACTATGTAATACTTCCACTTTCTTCCATGAACCACCCATTTGCATCCACCCGTTGCTCGGATTGGTAGGCCACCGTGAATTTCTCCTCACTAAAGTATATCAGGAGAACTGCTTCCATGTAGATGGTAGTTAGGGCGAGCAACGTAGTATAGGAGATCACAAGATGCACCAAGTCTGAACCGGCGAATTTTATTATGTTAACTGCCTTATGTGATAGTGTTCATCAGTTTGAGGTCAATTTCTTTTATGGATGATTATTTTCGCCTTCAGGGTAATTACCGTTCTGTGGTTAGAGAAGGCCGGTATGTGAACGTCTGGTGGGAGTCATATGGGATGTTGGATGTGGAGTGTTGTTCTTCATTTGACATTAGCAATTCTATTCTAAGGATTAGTTGCTCGAGGGAGAGCAACGTTCAAGCTTAGGGGAGTTTGATGCGATGATTTTGAGTCGCATTTATAGACCTGTTTGATATGTGTTTTATGCTTTTATTAGTCATTTTTATGGTTAATGTTGCATAATTCATCCACTTTGGTCTTTGTCACTATTTTATGTCAAATCCCCTTTATTTCATTGTTTTGAGCATTAATTGTCAAATATCATTATTTGTGTGAATTTATGTGATCTTGTCTTTGAATTTCAAGACAAACGAGTATTTGCTTCCGTCGATACCATCGACGGAAGTCGATACCATCGACATGGTCACAGGTTGCCAACCGAGAGGAGCAGCAAAGCATCGATACTATCGACATGGATGTCGATGGTATCGAGTCACCTTCAGGTTGTTGGCGAAGAAGCAGTCGATAGTATCGACACCAAGTCGATACTATCGACACACGAAGGCTATAGCGATGCAAAATGACAAAACCGATGCCTACAGGAAGTCGATACCATCAACCTAAGTCGATGATATCGAGACTGCATCAGGCACTCGGACGAAAAGAAAGAAGGGCTGCCGCTACCACACTGGGTCGATACCATCGACCCGCGTCGATGGTATCGACACCGTCAGATATGCGTTTGATTCAGATTGATCCCAATCGGACGGCTACGGTTAATTAGCGACCTAATGACTGAGATATACCTAATGACGGCCGCCCAGACGAGGGGATCATCTCATTAGCCATTGCACAAGTACCGAGGAGTGGGAGAGAGGAGAACGGAGGCCAGAAGCTCATACCAGTCAATCCGGACGCCGCAGAAGATGGATTTCACCACCGAAAGGCGGGAGAGCACGTGTTCTACGCAAAGGATCAACCGGTTCTTCTCCATTCAGGGGTTTCACATCTCAATTCACATTTTCCACATGATTTCCCCTATCTCTACCTTGTACTTGTTTGAGATGAACATGCAGGGCTAATCCCCTTCGTCTTTAGGACCAGGAGTAGCCCAGGAATTCATTGTATGACAATTTTATAATAGTAATTCATATTTTATCCCTCAAATCCGTGGTATAGTTTCGTTTTCTCCATATATTGTTATGCTTGATCACCATAATAATAATCTAATGCCCTTAATCACTTTGAAAGAAGGATTAACGGTGGAAAAGAGGCAAAATCTACATTAATCGATAAATCCCTTGAACAAGGAGGTGTAAAACTAATGGTGGAAACTGAGAGATCGTTCATAATGCGCCTAGTTTAGGGTATAGGTTACTACGACGGTGGAACTGACCTAAGCTTAGGTAGTGAATTGCACCACGACAGTGGGCAATTATATTTTCAGGCCACTACCCGGATAGAGAGATAAAATTGAGGCATTATATAAAATCGAATACAATGAAAACCCGTGGTGAAACCGCAATCCTAAAGATACCCTTTTGAATTGATTAAATTAACATTTAATCGATTGTTTGCTTTGTTTTATTTTTATTTTCTTTTAATTTTGATCAACAACCCCAATTTGTTATTCGGCTTAGCTGATCGCAAATAGTTAGTAGGAGTCTCCAACAATTCCGAGTATCCCTATGTTCGACTCGGGCCTCACAAAGGCCTGTACTACTCGACGCGTATACTTGCGTTTTTAGCGCGTAGTAAAATACACGTTAGAGAGTTGTGCTTGGTTGGGTAGATGAGCAGCTTACATCGAACATCGATATTCAACTTGGGTATGACTAGCTTCCCAAGCATGTACACACTTGTGGAACTGTAAAAACTAGCGTCAGCGGCAGTTGGTGTTGGTTTCGTTTCACCTGTTTTTTCCAGCAGAAGCAAACGAAAAAGAGAGGGTGGGGGGTTTTTTAGAAAGAAAAGGTGGAAAAAATAAAAATATCAAGAGGAAAGAAAGAAAAACGGCGCAAGATTGATGCGACCATACATCCACTGCTAACAAATTTCATTGGAAATATGGATGGCTTAATAAAGTTTTTTGTACATAGGAACTAATTGTAAGGTGGTTGGACATATGACAATATACATAATAAAACTGTAAAGACATAAGACACATATGTAATACACATAAAAATTATAAGTCGGAAGACATTGATTGCAACTACCAAAAACTAAAATAAAATTAACATTATTCTGTACTGAACTAAATATATTGGCGTATTTATGAATTTCATGGACTCCTCGATCATTTTCATAGAATGATGTAGCTCGCATTCACAAATCATATATCATCTAAATACAGTTTATGTTAACCTCCTAAGATTAATCTCTTGTCCTATCAGACATGCATCGAATAATGGTTCCTTTGCAAGTTAACTAATCTCCTGTAATGAGCCAACCCAAAGTCAAGCACCAAATGCAGTAGGTAGAAGACTAAACTTTGATAGTGGTAGTGCTCCAATCATCCCAACTGGAAGATTAACCTCCTGAGATTGACTCAACCGGCCACATGTGCACCTCTACCATGACCTAATCCCAACGGCTGGGCTCTCTCTGTACGCATTTTGCCAAACACATCATGTGCAAGCGTACCAAACTTCATGTCAAAGCTTTACATCTCTTCACTTGTAGTCCTGCGATATCATACTGATTTAATAAAGAACGAGATGAGGAAGAATCATTTCCGGCAATCCTTATGCAGCTGCCAGGACTTGTGGAGTATAGAGGACGAAGGGGAGCAGCGGGTTATGGGTGAGGCATGAATCGAGGTTCGGGTGGAAGTCACAGAGGTAGAAACAAGAACATGTCCTTCTAGTCTATCTCTCGAAAACCCCATCCCTCAATCGATCCAACACACCCTGCACAGAAGGCACCTAGTGTGCCTCGCGACAAGGAAATTAGCACCGTGGACCTTGGAATCACACTCCCAGCACAGACTCGCCCTATCAGACTCGCAGAAGAGAAGCGCCGGCTGCTGGCAAAGAGCGCACAGCTTCATCTTCGTAAGTCGCCGCCCGCCGCAGATGTTGTGACCTGACGAGATCGCTACCGAAGAACCTTTTCCTCTCTGCCTCCCTCTATCAGCTCCTCCTGTCTTTCTTTCTCCTCTCTTGTTCTCCCCACTGCTCAGTCTCTTCTCTCTACTACCACCACTCCTTGTCCTTGAACCACTTGGCTCTCGTTCGGCTCAATCCAACTCCTCTCCTCGGCCCCTCATCAAACACTAGCCTTCTCTCTTCTCTCTTGGCCCTCGCATCGGCGGGTACGGCAGGGGGATCACGTCCGGGACGGTGCCTAAATCCCACTTGGGAGTGTACAAGGTGTGCTGGAGCGCCGGGTGCTTCGACTCAGACATCCTCGTCGCGTTTGACGCCACTGTAGATGATGGTGTTGATGTAATCTCGCTCAGTGTTGGTGGAGTTGTCGTGCCATACTACTTAGATGCAATCACCGTCAGCGATTTCACTGCTTCGGAAAAGGGTATATTTGTCGGTAACAATGAAATAATGGAACTACGGTTTTCCGAAGGTAGAGAAGGAAGATGAGTTGGTTGAGTTAAGTTGTGCGGGAGGAGGATAAAGTTATTGGGATCAATCAATTGGGATATCGACCATGTCCTCTTGCCGTCGGAGCGGAGGTTCCGGTGTAACAAAGTCTTTCTTTTTATAGAGAGATGACGGAGTGGAAATAAATAGTAAATACTCGACCTCATTTGAAACCTGAACACGAGTAACAAAATGTAGATACCCACGCGATCATTGAAGACAAACTCTCTCTCTCTCTCTATATATATATACATATATATATATATATATATATATATATATATATACACATACATATATATATATACCTACATATATATGTATGTATATATGTATATATATGTATGTATATATATATATGTATATATGTATATATCTATATATCTATATATACACACACACACACACATATATATATATATATATATATATATATACATACATATATATATACACATGCATATATATATATACCTACATATATATATATACATACATAAATACATTTTTATATATGTATATATATAGGGCCCATATTCAATACCCGCACGGGTAGCTATCCACCCCCTATTCTGGTTACGTTTTTGGAGTTTCTTACTTTGGGAATGTACTGGGTTACTTTACCTTGCAAAGTGTTACTTTTCATGCATAGATAGTTATATTTGCAACAACTATAACAAAAATACAATTACATATATATTTGTGGTGTATTTTGCCCAGATTTACTTTTTGGGTTGTATAGTTACTTTTTTTATCAACATAGTTACTTATTTGGTCAAAGAGTTACTTTTCTGACCAAATAATTACTTTTTGGGTCGATGAGTAGTGAATTCCAGGCTACTCGTGCGGGTATTGAATGAACGCCCATATATATATATATATATATATATATATATATATATATATATATATATATATATATATATATATATATATATATATATATATATATATATATTTGAGGTCCACAAACTGTGCCACCTGTATCACATACCATACCATACATGTATTACATTGTTGCACAATGGCCATCCTTCCAGAACCTGTTACGAAAGATATCTTGTTCACATTTATAATTCATACATGTACAACCAAGGCCTACTACTAAAAACGTTGTATCAATATATAAATTCCACAAAACACCTTTTCCAGGACCTAAGAGTGCAGGGAAAACATATAGGACTCTATTACAAAACACTAGTAACATATCCAACCTTCTATGTTCATTGATCTCCTTGCCACTCTTCCTCAATAGCACAGTCTCTACAATGTCACTGACGATTGCCTAAAAAGATGTGAAAACCCACAGGGTGATACCAACGTTCCATTGAGAGATATAACTCTTTCCCAAAAACTATTGTTAACACAAATTATGCTGGAACAAGAAAGTAACATTATTAACTGGGTGAGAAGATTCAACTAAATGAATAATTAAAACTATTGACACAAATTAAGAAAATTAAGCAATTACAACCGATAAGTAGAACATCATATACTTTTAGAAGGAATATGAAGAACATGTATAACAAATGATTTCTCTAATCGCATTATAATTGAGAACAATACAAGAAACAAGGTAAGGGCAGCAACAAATATGAATTGTGTTTAACCCTAATCATATATACTATATTGTTGTATTATGTCTTTGATTAAACCCTGAGGAGTTGAGGCATGCTACTTAACTCAGCTGACCACTACAAATTCAAAATCAGTGCGCTATAACATCTGTAGGAGAGCCAGAATTCTCAAATCTCATCTTCCCTTGGAGAGTACGAGTCCGTCGCAATGACACATAAGGTCAAGCTACAAAATAGCCTAGTCTGCCCTTGGTTTATTGGTCATGACACTAGTGAACAACCTAGTCCGTTCTTAAAGGTCACAATACTAATGAAACAAGGGTATACAAACCTAAATATCTGGGGTACAACCACAACTGTCCCCTATCACATCATATATACTGAGATATGACAACATCCATTCTCTTGCCAAGCAAGACTACAACCATCCTCCATATCTTAGAATTAAGATGTCAATGACACTTGGTCACTTGCACCTTACACACTAAAAAATATGTGCTTTGAGTTTCCCTTAGGAATGCTCATTTCATCATATAGCAAGTTTTAACACTGGAATGGATCTATGACACATGACATATACATGATTGGGGTTTCACTTGGTTAATTATTGCCAATTGAGTATCTTTTTATGCATCAATCAAGTTATAACGTACAAACACTAAACAAATTCTAGAAAGATAAGGGTAGATTGAAACACCATAAGATATAAAATGTATGAAGTATAAAGATGATCACATCCCCACTTGATACTGTCTCACTGTCATACACAAGGCTATCACCATAATCACATAAATATATAATAAAAAATCCCTCATCATATCACTAGAGGATATAACCTCAAATTAGGCACTAAGACTCTGCCAAGATCATAAGACTTAATCACATAGTTCCTTCATAACATCCTTATCTCATCATGCCTCATCAAGGATCATAATCATCACCTTGTGTTACATAAGAGATACCATAGCAATCACAAGCTATGATGTTCATTCAACCTGTAACATTAAGGTTACACAAGTAGGAGAGAGAAAATACTTCATTACATGCTAATCATTCAAACATGATAAGTATTACGTCGTGTACTCAAACTTAGGGTTAGAGTTTCTCATAATTAATTGATTAGCATTTTCATAACAACACTTAACATCCAACCCTAAAGTACACTACTTCCCACATCTTTGCAAACCATAAGATCAAACGTCATTATCATAATCAACCAAGCAGGAAAACAACAATGTGTAGTGACCACAACCCACATCACCATATAGATCACAATAGATCTCAGCCATAGAGGCCATACACATGATCAAACGTAGAGACTTCATCAAGCATTAAAGCATAGTGACAACATCAAACCATGCATAGAGGTCACAACAAAACCTCAAAGCATAGCGACCAACACCAACATCGAAACCTAACAATCGCAACAAGACAACACATGGTGACCAAAACACATCACCAACATAGCGACCACCCTCAAACAACAACCCTAGAGTCCATAACAAACACAAGGCATAACAAAAATTATCAAGCCATCCACCATAACGACCAAAGAGAAGGGTCACACCTTCGATCAAAGGGACCAAAGTAAAGAGAAACGTTGCAATAAAGGGTACCACTCATCCATGTCGACCTGAAGAAGAAGCTTAACCATCACATACTCATGGATCAACACATGGTAATAGAAATAGCTAATACAACCTCAAAAATCCAAAGAGTCACCAAAGAGAAAACCACATGAAGATGATCAGAATCAAAACCCTAGGTTGATCATCACAAGTACCAACATGAAAACCAAAATAAGATAGAGAAAATCCAATGTCAACACATGCAACCAAGAGTCCAAATCTCCATCTTCCACATGATAGCCAAACCAAGATTATGATGATAATGCCAACATTCAAGATGCATGTAAAAATCAACAACTCCACCATCCATAATTCTTGAGTACAAGAATTATGGTTTAGGACAAGGAGTTAATCTATACAAGACCACCACAAAATCATAAACCCTAATCAAGGTATCATCATCAAGCAACTTATGATCATGTTTTGGAATAGATAAACTTGCATGTAAGATTAAGTGCAATAATAGTAGAGGAGAGAGTTATATAAATCGCCTTGAGGTGAACATCAACTCTCAAGAGAAGAAGCTCCAAAAGAGAAAAGAAAGCCAAATCATGGATCAACTCCATGTCTAAGTAAGATCACCTCAAGAGAAGAAGAACAAACCTAGGTCAAAAGGTGCACAATGAAGAGAGGGTACAAACCCTAGACCGAAAAGAAATGGGAAATGAGGATACCTTCATCTCACTTAGGTATTACCATAGGAGAACCATGGATTCAACCTCTATTGAAGAGAAGTTCCTCAAGAGAACCAAAATGGATAACCATGGACCGGCTAAGAGAAGAAAGAGAGGTAGGGTTCAAGAAAATGAAATCAAGAAGGATAAAACACTTACCATGCACAAGGATCACCAAAGGATCAACAAAGAGAGATGCTCCAACCCTAGATCACCATATGCAACGGTTCGACCTCCTTCAAGCTCAAGCACCTCCACTTGAACCACCAAGAACAACGGCTGACCAAGAAAGAATGAGAAGGAAGGGAGAGATAAAGGGGTCACTTGCATGTAAAATAAGGGGTATAAATACCCAAGGGTAGGAGAGTGGTAAGGGACACGAGGTGTCAAGATACTGGAGCCACTAGTGACACTTGTCCCTGGAAAGATCGACCATGCAAGAACTCAATATGCATGCAAGAAAGGGTGATAAAAACAAAGCTAGGCAGTGAACACTTGGTCCACTAACCATCGGTCGAAGCAAAAACCACCATGGTAGCGACCGCTACAACATGTCAACAACATAGCAACCATGGTTCAAATCAAATAGTCACCACAACTAAAAGCACTAGCTCAAAACTCCTTCGATCGCAAAAACAAGACCAACACAAGGAACAACAGTCGCTACAAACATAACCAAGAAAGAACTTCAGTCGCAACACTTCAAAGGATCAACAAACATGGTTGACATCACCATCAACTCAAGAATCCATGCAACCCATGCAAACCCTAACTTCAACTCTCATGATGCTACCTCATCAACCAAGGTCCAACAAGCCCCCCCTAACCATCATTCTCTCTCATGATGCCAAAACATAGGGGGCACAACCATGTGACAAATTGCAACATAAACCCTCAATATGGGTAAATTGCAACTTGGTCCAAAACAAGCATGCATATAGCATAACTAGCTCAAACATCAACCAAACGAGACCAACTGAAAACATATGCATGCCACATGTTATAGAGTGCATCACATGGTTAGATTAAGGCTTTAAAAATATTATTATGCTAATAAAACAAGATCAAGCATAAATCTAGGCCATGATTCTTACAACCATAACACCCTAACAAGGATTTCGCCCCCTAAATCCTACACAAAAAGATATAGATACTTCCTATGCATTTCGTCCTCAATATCCCATGTGGATTCCTCTACACCACAGTGATGCAACAAAAACTTAACCAACACTATATCCTTCTTCTTCAACTTCTTCACCCGTCTATCAAGGATCAACACATGGACCTCCACATATGACATGTTCTTCTCTAACTCAACCTCTACAGACTGTATCACCAACTCTGTATCATGGTGACACTTCTAAAACATAAGAACATGAAAGACTAGATGCAACCTGTACAACTTGGGTGGTAACTCCAACCTCTAACACACCTTCCCAAAACTTTCCACCATAGGGTATGGTCCCATAAACATGGGAGCGAACTTACTCTTCTTCCCAAACATCAACATGACTTTCTAAGGATCGACTTTGAGATACACCTTGTACCCCACTTGGAACTCCAAAGGCCTCAAATGATTATCAGTGTAAGACTTCTACCTGTCTTGGGATACCTTCAACTATTGTTGTCTCATCTTCATCTTCTATGTTGTCTACTATACAAGATTAGGCCCCAAAAGCTGATACCTGCCTGTTTCATACCAATACAATGGAAACCGACAATGTCTCCTATACAAAGCCTCATAAGTTTCCATGTCGATACTCCTTTGATAGATGTTGTTGTATGCAAAACTCTATAAAACTAAGGTGTACATCCCAATTTCCCAAAAACTATTATACACAACCTCTCAATAGATCCTCCAAGGTCTGAATAGTCCTCTTAGACTATCCATCTATCTGTGGGTGAAATATTGTATTAAATCTCAACTGTGTACCCATCCTTGTGTGTAAACACATTCAAAAGTGACTGGTAAACTGAGGATCTCTGTCAAATACTATCATCACCGGAATACCATGCAAAGAGACTATGACATACACATACACTTGTGCCAACTTCTTAGCTGTATATGTTGTCATCACATGAAGGAAGTGTACGGACTTGGTTAACATGTCCACTATCAACCGGATGGAATCACGACCTTTTACTTACTTAAGGATACCGACCACAAAGTCCACAGTAATACGATCCCATTTTCACTTTGGTATAGGAAGCTATTGCAATATTCATGTAGGTTTCTGATGCTTTGTCTTAACCTGATGACATACATGACACCTTGCCACAAACTTTGCTACATCAGGTTTCAAGACATGCCACCTATATAGATCCTTCAAAGCTGTAAAGAGCGTTGACACTTGTTATCCTAGAAAAATGACACACCTTTCCTTCTCTACCTAGTTAGGGGTAAAACTACGACAATGAAGTTCTTGATAAACCTCCTATAGTATCCTGCCAAGTCTAGGAAACACCAAACCTCCATCGATGTCTTCGGATGCTCCCATTCTAACATAGACTAAACCTTCTTGAGATCCACACAAACTCTTCTAGCAGATATCACTTGCCCTAGAAAAGACACCTCCTTCAGCCAAAACTCACACATGTTGAACTTGGCATACAACTTGTGCTATCTCAACAATGCCAAAGCATGTTGTAGATGATGCTCATGCTACTGGCTATCTCAGAATCATTCCAATATGTCATCGATAAAAACAACCATGAACTGATCAAGATTAGACCAAAACACCTTGTTCGTTAGATCCATGAAAGTTGTCGGTGCATTGGTTAGCCTAAATGGCATAACCACAAACTCATAATGACCATACCTCATCCTAAAGGCTGACTTGGGTATGTCATCCACCTAGATCTTCAACTGATGGTATCCTGACCTCAGATTTATCTTAGAGAACACTACATCACCTCTTAGCTGATCAGATAGATCGTCTATCTGTGGCAAAGGGTACTTATTATTGATCATCACCTTATTCAACTTCTAGTAATCGATGCACAATCTCATAGAACCATCTTTCTTCTTAACAAACAACTCAAGAGAGCCCCAAGGGGAAGTGCTCGGTCTAAAGCCTTAGAAGCTCCTATAACTGCTTCTTCTACTCTTGCATCTCAACTTGTCTCATCCTATACAAAAACTGGGCTATCGACTATGTACTAGGAACCAGATCAATCTCAAAGTCAATCTCTCGAGGTAGGGGAACATTGAGAAACTCATCAGAAAACATATCCTCAAGCTTACGTACCACTGACACTTCCTAGTAACTAGGACTCCTCAACTTGGTATCCACCACATGCACCAAGAAAGACTTACACCCCTGCCTCATCAACCTCTCAGTTGTCATCTCTGACAACAATCACGTCAGGATAATATTCCTATATCCTTGGAAGACCCACAAATCATCACCATCAAAGAACATCACTACCTTAGAACTACAATCCAAGACCACATGATACTTCTCCAAAGTATTGATCCCAATCATCACATCGAGTTTGTGCATGTCAAGTGGTATAAGGTCCACTTGAATGATGCCTCCTGAGATAAAAAGAATGCAGGATGGACACACCTCCCACAACTTGGCAGAACCAACCAAAGGGATTTTTAAGTGGAGACTATCAGATTTATGACTAATTGGCTATGAACAACTATCTATCACCTCTCTAGTGATAAAAGAGAGTGTCGCACCTGGGTTAACCAAAATAGATATAAAGCAGGAGGAAGACAAATCAGAATGAAATAACTCCATCTAACCTATCATGACCCATGGATTGACCACTCCCTTCGAGTGACTCATGGTGTAGAATTGAGCTATTTACTATTTTTGCCTTCGTCCTCTGTTGGCCTTCCTAGAAGATCTTGCCTATGACGCCTGACCGCATCCTCTCCCTCCACCATTACTGAACTTTTGTTGTTGCTATGACCCTTGTTGACTTTGTCTCGACTGTTGCATCACGTCCTCATCCTTCATAGGATAAGACCATCTGATGTTCCCTACATGTCCACACTTATGGAAATTTCTTGAGTCATATTGTGGCCTAGAAGATCCTGTCACTAATACTGATGCCAGATTGTGAGCTCTTGTTGGCAGAAAGCTACAACCTCTACCTTTTCTTGGTGACCACTAAGACTGAAGAACTGATCTTTGCTATGACTGAGGTGACAAGAACCTAAGCTTCTTGAAGCTTCCAGAAGACTGCCCCTGAAACTGAGTTAGTCTCTTCTTAATGTTAACCTCACACTTCTCTATCGCCAATCGCTCTATCCTTCTCATAGACTCCACAAATGTCACAAACTTTTCCCTATTCTCCAAGGATGACACTGTAGTCATCAACTATGTGCTCAAACCCTTCTCAGAACGTCAAATCCTATCCTTATCCGCCACAACCATTTGAGGACAAAACCTCAACAACTCCATAAACTTCACCTCATATTCATTGATCGTCATCGATCCCTGTCAGATCTTCTCAAACTGTAAGATCTTCTAATCAAGATACATCTTCGAGAAGTATCAAATCACCAACTCTCATCGAAAGTCTTCTCAACTAATCACTACACCTGGCCTATTATCCTCCTCAATGAACCACTAATGGAAAACAATGCCTTTTAGTAGGTAGACTGCATGCTTTACCATATCCTCTTTAGGGATATTGAGGATTTTAAATGCCTTCTTCACCTATCTCAGCCACATATTTGCATTTTCCTGGTCTACGTACCCATGTACTCCAACACTCCAACACATCTCAACCTCTCGAAGGTATTTCCAGAACCTTAGAATTCTGCATTTTGGAACATTATCCCTTGGTTGTGAAGCGAGAGCTCTATCGACGATATGAAAAATCATGGCCATCAACTATACAAAGATGGAATTAAAGGCGGGATTGGCCATGGTAGTTGGGTTAAGATGAGGCACTTTGGGAACTCCATATACTCTTGTCTGTCTCCTCACACCACCTCTTGGTGCAGCAACACTACTCTCAATACGTTCTTTGTGTTCTCCAGACATATCTTCTTCTTCTTCTGCATAAGCAGAAGCTGCAAATGGATATACTGGATAGCGCAAGAATAATCACAACCCTAGTCCTATGTCCTTGTAGACTCAACAAAACTAGAGCTTTGATACCAACCAAATTGTGACAACCCGATGCCACAAACTGAGATAGCTCAAAACAAAGCACACAATTATCAACTAACAACCACATTACCACAAAATAATGTAAATTAAAACTGATCATAGAAAACCATCTCCTGGGCATTCGATCTCCACCACGGGCATGGGAGAGGGGGAGAGAATGCCTCTATTTATCCCATATATATATATATATATATATATATATATATATATATATATATATATATATATATATATATATCAAGGTCCACGAATTGTTCCACTTGTATCACATACCATGCCATAAAGATATTACATCACTGTACAGTGGCCATCCTGCCACAACATGTTACAAAAGATATATTGTCTACATATACAATCTATACGTGTACAACTAAGGTGTACTGCCAAAAACCTCATATTGATATACAAAATCTACAAAACACTCTTTCCAGGACTTGAGTGTATATGGACGATACATAAGACTCTATTAAAAAATACTAACAACATATCCAACCTTCTGTGTTCACTAATCTCTTTACTGCTCTACCTCAACAACACGGTCTCTTCCATGTCACTGACGACCACCTAGAAAGATGTGGAAACCCAAGGGGTGAGACCAAAGTCCTAGTGAGAGATATAACTCTCTGCCAACAACTATTGTTAACACAGAGTATGCTTCAACATGAAAGTAACATTATTAACAAAATGAGCAGATTCAGCTAAATGAATAATTAAACTGTTTACACAAGTTAAGCAGATTAAGCAATTACAACCAATAATTAGAACATCATATACTTTTAGAATGAATATGAAGAACTTGTATAATAGTTTATTTCTCTTACCCCATTATAATCCAACTAAACAATACAAGAAATAAGGCAAGGACAACAACCAATATGATTCATGTTTAGCCCTAAGCAGATATACTATACGACTTTATTACATCTTTTATTAATCCCTAAGGTATTGAGATATACCATTCAACTCCAACTGACCACTACTAATTTCAAATCAGTTCCATACAAGATTTATAGGAGAGCCAGAATCCTCAGGTCACATCCACCCTCAGTCGGTACGAGTCCTCCACAGTGACACATTAGGTCAAGCTACAAAATTGTAAGACCCTTGAACTTGCTTAATGTATTGAATCAGTTTAATTATCATAATTAAATGCTTAGATCCCTAATCTAACCTTTTGATATGCTTTGAAATTAAAAGACAAGCTTAAGTTTTAAATTTGGTCCAATTTGGACACTGTTTGAGCAAGTTATGCAATTTTATGCACATTTTGGACTTTTATGCAATTTACCCAATTGAGAGGTTTATTTGCAATTTATCACTTTAATCATGTTCCTTGTATATTCTCTCATCGTTATTGAGCTTGTTGAGATATGGGACACCTATTTAATCCTTGGTTTGAAGGTGTTTTCTCTAAGGGTATTTTAGGGTTTACCCCTTCACGGATGAGCTACCGTTAGTAGATATCAACTAATGAATTATGTGATTGGCTGGGAAATTCGACAAAGGAAATCTAAGAAAGTCTATAAGGATGGTGGGGGAGCTTCTTGTATGTGTGCTTGTATATTCTTAATAGTTTAAGGCCATAGACACATGGGGAAGCTACTTTTACACCTCATGCTTGCTCCCATCCTTATCCACAGGCTATATTTACCTCTTCCTTGCCCCAGTACAAAACTTTGCTTGATTTCTCTTTCCTCTAACCGAGAGAAATGACTACACTCTATTTTTCTGCAGAACCAAATGCTCTAAGGTAGAAGACAACTTCTTTTTGGAGAAGAAGGTCTCCTAGAGCTCCATTTAGCCCTACATAGGGTTTCTAAGGTCATCTTCTAGGGATTTCGACCAAGGCAAGTTATTTTCTTCCTTCCTTATCCATTTGTCTTTCTCTGATACTTTCTTAGACCTTCCTTCAGGTCTGAACCTTGTTGTTCCATGGTAGAAATTTCTCTAAAGCTCTAAAACCCTACCTTTCTTGCTCCTTATACTCAGGGTTTGCTCATTTGACAAAGAAAGGTACTAGATGGACGAGTTCATAGCTTATGCTTGGATTTTCTACCCTAACTGCTTGAGATTTCTTCTGTGTCGGATTTCATGTTCTCATTAGAGGTAAGTTTTATAACTTGCTCCACGTTTATTGCTTACCATAAGCTTTCTAGATCATGTTCTTGCTTGAAAATGATGATCCATGCACTAAAAAGCTATGCTTGACTTGGATTTCGATTTTTATAATGTTCCCTATTCTGCTTTCAGTTATAGATGAACCATTGATGATGTGTACATTATTCCTAAGGTATAATATGACTTGTATCAGGTTGGGTTGACTACCTATGGTGCTAAGCACCTATCAACCAATTGTCAATTTTAGGGTTTTAAGCTGATTTCTTCTATAAACTCATGACCCGATGATGGTACCATTGCAACAACCCTATGGTATTTTATTCATGACAATTGATGGTGGTAACCAATGGTTTCAACTGACATTCACCCCTTAGGTCATGTTTTGGCCTAATTAGAAGCCTAGTGATCAACAACTAAGTACCCTAATGATGCTATCAATCAATGGTGATATTAGTTTGATATTTGATGTTGATTAATGAATATAGTGCTGGTCTAACAACCTATGGTAACTTAATGGTCACTAATGATGGTGGATCAGGTCTCCAAAACGTTTGGTGAGTTAATCATATAGTTGTAGCATCAATTAATCCTTAGACCAATGGTTTCTTGGGTAACTTGATGCAATGGTCAGACCTATACTATAATTGATGGTTTTAATATATGAACTTGACCCAATGGTCAAGATATAATATTTATTCCCCCAATAAAGTGGAATGATGGCTAATGTAATATGTTGGCCCTAATAATCTGATTTCGATTTTTTCCTTTATATGATCAACTTAAGGAGCTTACTTGTTGACAATGGATGGCTTTTTTTAAATGAATAGTCGATTATGGGTTTTACCCTAATTTCAATGGAACTTTTTGTGTTGTTAATCAAGGGATGTCTAGGATTAGATAGTGACACTTTATAAAGAATAAATCAAGGACTTCATAGGTGTTTTATCCAAGGTGTTTGGTTATGTAAACAACAAATGGTCTTACCTTTTAAACATCCAATGGTTTTGGGTGACATTGTGGTATGGTGATATGGGTTGAATGATGATGGAACAAATGGAGGGTTACCCTTAATAAGGTAGTCTTACCTATTCACTCATATTAATAGAAGGGATGATAACCATATTATGTTGATATATAACCCTAATGAGGTATAGCTTGTTATACCTAGCTTTAATATAACTAAATGATGGCAATTAGGTATGAATAGTCCTTGAATGACTAATACAATCATGGAGTACTCTTTTACTATTGTTGAAACCCTAGTATGCTATAACCTGATGGTTACACCTTGATTTATGTGTGGGTTCATATTTGAGAATAGTATGGAATGTGATGTTGATGATTCACCTTATGCATCCATGATCCAATGGGGATGCCGTGAGTTAGGGCTTGGGTATAAGTGTTGATTAGTAACATTGATATAATTTATCATGTTGAACCTAACTATAATAAAAATAGATAAAGATGAGTATTCATTTTTACCATTATTATATGATGGAATGATGGTGGAATAACCTCCTTAATATGATCATAACCTTAATTTGTTAATTGGTGGTTATCATAGCCACATGGTTGATACTTTCCTATGCTTAACATGTGTATTATGAATATGATGAGGGTTCATTATATATAGATTCCTTGCATGTTAATGTAATAAAGGAATGTTCTTAATGTTAATATAACCTTGCTATGATTATTATGAATATCTCCTAGCTTATTAATACAATATTGTATTGATCTGATATATTATATATAAGTGATGTTGTTGAGCCTTGTTATAAGGCATGCAAAGATAATGATGATCTTATAGGGAATAATATGATGGTCTTAATGACCTTTGGGGATGGTTGAGCCTTGAATGAGGTGTAATCCTCTTGTGTTGATAAGGGTTGATACCATGTGATATTGTGAAAATGATTTATATCTTGTGATAGTATGATGACTAGTGTGGTCTCATGAATGACAAGTGAATAGTACCATGTGATTATGAGATGAGAAATTATGTTTCACACATTTTATATCTTTTCAAAGTTGTGATATTTATATGCTTGCTAGAAGTGAATTAGGGTTTGTATGTCCACTTATTTGATGCAGCCTTGATTCACCCAATTGACATAACTAATCAAGTGCAACTCTAATCATGTAGTGCCCTGTGCCGTAGAACCATCTTCAGTGTCAGAACTTGCTGGATGGTGAAATGAGTATTCCTAAGGGAAACTTAGAGCACATACTATTGAGTATGTGTGGGTGGCAAGTTGAGAATATATCCTTGTCATCCACAATGCAGATTGTGGAGGTTGTCTATGGTCATGCCTCATACATATGATGTGATTGAGAATGTCTGGGGTCGTGTCTCAGTGATTATAACATGATGGGATTAGAGGGCAACTGCGGTTTTACCTTAGTGATTGGGTTTGTATACCTTGGTTTCTAGTACCGTGACCTATACCAAGGGTGGACTAGTGGTTAGAAACTTGACTATTGTCACTGCCCTTTTACTCATACTGACTGAGGGGAAGAGATCTTAGGATACCGTCACTCCTAGATCTTGTACAGAACCGAATAGCCCTTCGTAGGGGTCGGTTGGACTTTGAATGGTACAATTCATATTCCCCAGGGCATAATAAAAGATGTAATACATCCATATATCATATTTGTTTAGGATTACACACGACTCTTCACATTGGATGATAACCCTTATTTGTTCTCTTTACATAAAGATGATGCTTAGTGCAATTAAGAGATAGTAATTATACTTATGTTGTGGATATGCATAAGATTGTAAATGCAAACATATAATAGTCATGCTTATGTTGATATCTATACTTCTACTGGTGATTATAATTAGGATGCTAGATATATCATGTTGTTAGTTATGTTTAGCATGCTAGTCATACCTCTATAATTAGAAATGCATATACTGCTAATCATGCTTATGCAAATACTCATGCTTATGTTGCGCTCTGCTTATGATATTGATCTGTTCAAACTGTTAGACATGCTAATGTTGTTAGATATGCTTATGATACTATACTTATTCATGTTAATAGAGAAAATATGCTACTAGACTTGCTTATGCTAGTTATGCATTTGCTATTGAATCTCTTATATGGTTAATAAGGAAAATGACGATAGTCATCTTGATGATGATAATTTTTATAAGCTCCTTTATGTATTTTGTTAATCATCAGTGTTGTTGAACCTATTTGTTATATATGATTAAACTGCTTAAACTGTCTCATTACCTAAAATTGTGTATTCAATAAGCGTTGTTGGAGGTTATATCTCTTGCTGGGACATGGGTCTCACCCTTGTGGTTTGCCATATTTTCTTAGGTAATAAGAAGTGACGTAAACAAACATTTGGCAGTGAAGAGGAGATATAGTAATGAATCTTTGAGAAAGTTGATTGAATATCTAGTGTGTCCTAGAGTCGTCCTTGTACTCTTAGGTCTGGGCGAGAAATAGTTTGTATATGGTGTTTCAAACGAATCAGACTTTTGTTAGAATATTAATGCTTGTTTGTGTGGCATATACGAATATTGTTCTTCTGTGTATATATGTGGTGGCTAAGACGATAGAACAATTTGTATCAAATTCTTGGCATAGTATGGATATAAGAAAGATGTTGTGCTCTTATGCAAATGTTTCTGAGTAGGTGCTGATGTTGAAATTGGTTTTATTTTATCCATACTTTTGGGTATGTGATTAATTAGTGATTGATTGTGTTTTATTCTTTGAGTAATCTCATTTAGTGTAACAGGTTCTCACGAGTTGTTATTAGAGCTTTAGGTTCACTGAGTCTACATCAGATACTAGGACTTAGGATCAGGATGATGTCTAAGTTAGGAATATGACATAAAAATATGGTACATACTGCCTAATCTCAGTATTTGGGTACCCTGGCCAGATATTCAATTATTGAAGAAAATCTATGGAACTCTTAGATTGTTATCTTTCTAATTACTCTGATCAAGTAGTCATTTTGAGACAATCTAAATAGCAAAACAAATAAGAAATAATGGAGTGAATATCTCAATTCTACCTTAAAGAAGATGAGAATTACATCATTATCTATCAAAACTTGAATGTTTGGTAAATATAAGAGAAAGATACAATACCGTGAAATCTAAATCCGAATACAAATAAGGAAAAGAGGAATTCTTGAAGATGTGATTCAAGAATATAATAAAGTAAAAGACAAATAAGTCTATGCTTATAAAGTGAATCAAGATATGAAATCCACATCAGATAGAGAGAACTCCTATAACAAGTACAAAATGAGAAGACGAGTGGGAACAATGACAAAGAAATAAGGTGGAACCTGAGTTAATATCAGACCAACCTTTGTGTGTAAGAAAGTGTTAATGAAAAATCAGCATGGCATGTGAAAGAAATTAAGGGAGATGATCCCAATTTAATGAAGAAAATGTGTAATATGATGATTTACCTGTCGATAAGTGGTTGAAAAATATAATAAAATAAGAGAGCATACCAAGTGTGATAAATAGTCATCAAGGAAGGAGTAATGAGATATGTTAATCATGATGATTCCTATGCTAATGGCAAGGAACCTGAAATGAAAAAGGTAAATTGATACATAAGAAGCTATAACTTGCATAATAATAATAGAATTGGTTACCTTTTTGCTAGTGACCTTGAACAATGTTTTTATGATGTAGGAGGTGTGTTTCCCTTTGTGTCTTTTCTTTCTAGGGTGAAACTTTCAAGTGGATCATTGCCACTTGGTATGTGTGGATTCATTGTAAACATGAGGGTGGATAGATTATTATATCATAAGGTTGTTTGGACTATGGTTCCAAGTTCATAAAGTTTGTGATAATTTTTCTTTTGAGCCTTCCAATAATTAGGAAGACTCCTCTTATATGTCTTGATATGTGTTATGTTGGTAAAAGTAGATGATATAAGGATGTGAGTTTCTTATAGCACATGAGGTGGATACCAAGGTAATGAATCCTAGTATCCAAGATGTATTAATAATATGAGAAATATGTGAATGTTGGAGATATTTATTAAATGAACATTCCAAGTATTCCTCTTTCGTAGAGAGAGAGGAAGAGAGATTTGATGATGAATTTTGAGTAATGTGTTGATACAATAGATATAATTTCTAGATGATAGCTAGAATTTAAAGTTGAAAGTTACTATTAGAGTTGTATAGATGACACAACAAGTTTCTACATTCCATATTGAGAATGTCTTCTTAGGTAGGGGTTTTTGTGCTGACCCAAGATGATATATGTATGAATGATGTGATATCACAATTATATGCAAGTAATCATGTAAAGGTGATAGGGTTATGTGCAAAGAAAGTACCCATCTTTGTTTACCTTGGATTTTGGGGGTGAAATCCCTGTTAGGGGTTTATAGTTGTAAGGCCCCTTAACTTCCTTAATGAGTTGAATAAGATTAATTACCATAATTAAATGCTTATATGCTTTTAAATCATAATCCAAGCTTAATTTTCAAATTTGGTCCAATTTGGACACTGTTTGAGCAAGTTATGCAATTTTATGCACATTTTGAACTTTTTTACATTTTACCCAATTCAGAGGTTTTATTTGCAATTTATCATTTGCATTATGTTCCTTAGATATTATCTCATCATTATTGAGATTTTTGAGCCATGGGGCACCTATTTAATCCTTGGTTTGAAGGTGTTTTCTCTAAGGGTATTTTAGGGTTTACCCCTTCACGGATGAGCTACCTTTAGTGAAACACTTCGTTCGAAGAAATCATTACTAATTAAGCGGAAGCAATCATTAACAGAGGATTACAGAAAATCACTAAAAATTTAAAGCTTTTGCAAAGAGATCCATACACAGGAAAACTCTTTTATCAAGAACCAATGTATTTCATTTACATCCTGGTTCATGAGTACATATTCTATACCATTCCTTCTCCAGGATTACAAGCATCATCTACTCTGTTAACAAGTAAATACAGACAACATAAGAATCTCAAGGCATCAAGCCAAAATCTCAGATTGATTGATTAACACCACTAGTTTCTAACTCCGAGGACCTGAGAGTACAAAGACGACACATATGACTTCTATCTACAAGACACGACAGACTGTACACTCAACTTGAGCTGTCACTGCTACTGCTGATGTTCTTCCTCTGCAAGATATTCTCAGTCTCCTCCGTGCTTGTCCACCTAAAAATGTTGGATCCCACTGGGGTGAGACAATTGTAATTGCCCCAGTGAGAGATATAACTCTCCGCCAAAAACATTATTATTACAGTTTAATGATATAAACCTGAGCAGAGGATAAGCAGTTTAAAGCATTCTCATCTTTTAAAGCATAGAAACTATTTATGATAGAATAATAGATCATCTATTCTCTCAATAAGGAATAGTAAGAACATGTATATCATTTATCCATCATATTATACCATCATGTCAAACTTCTCTTGTGACACTCATTATCTTGATATGTCACCCATGAGACATTCTTGTTTCAATCTATTGGCCTTAGCCAATCTGCTAACCAGATAAGGGATTATATCTATCATGTACTCATATATCATTAATACATGCATTGGGTTATTACCAATCCTATGTCATCATTACATGCATTGGGTTATTACCAATCCTGTGTCATCATTACATGCATTGAGCATCTGCCAGGTATTGGACTCTTCCAAACCTAATTACACCGCCAAGCATTGAACACTACCAATCCTGATTTCACAGCCAAGCATTGGACTTTAGCCAACCCTAATTACACAACCACCCATTGGACTTTAACCAACCCTAATTACAGAGCCATGCATTGGACTTTAACCAATCATGATTACATAGCCAGGCATTGGACTTTAACCAATCCTAATTTCACAGCCAAGCATTGGACTTTAACCAACCCTGATTACATAGCCAGACATTGGACTTTAACCAACCATGATTACACAGCCAGACATTAGACTTTAACCAATCCTGATTACAAAGCCAGACATTGGACTTTAACCAATCCTGATTACACAGCCAGGCATTGAACTTTAACCAATCCTGATTACACAGCCAGGCATTGAACTTTAACCAATCCTGATTACACAGCCAGGCATTAGACTTTAACCAATCCTAATTTCATAGCAAGACATTGGACTTTAACCAACCCTGATTACACAGCCAGACATTGGACTCTAACCAATCCTGAAGTCAGCCTTCATAGCTTTTCACATTCTTTATTGAATACAATTGTTCCTTTTATTAAGTTTATTAAAACATTATCATTTCTTACAATAAACTTTTATAATCATCTTGGTACCTCTCACTATCCCACAATTGTTCTCATGGCTCATAAGGCCCATAAAGAATCTTGTCACCTATCATTAGGCAACATCAAAACATATGGCTCACAAGGCCATTAAACATCTTGACACCTATCACTAGGCAACATTTAATCATATGGTTCATAAGGCCATTACACATCTTGTCACCTCTCACTAGGCAACAATAACATATTACCTCATGTAATACAATAGTAACACCACTATTCCCCCAATAGGGTTAGGGCTAACTATTCACGTCACATTAGGGTTTCTCATGTCCCATTACCCAATTTAGGGTTAGGGTTTCCCATCTCACATTAATTAGGATTTCATATTTATCAAATCAACCTTAATATATTGCTCCACACCTCTAGAAGCATCCATTAACATCTCGAACATTCAATCATGTTTATTACTCTTAACATTTATCATTAAATGATTATCAATACAAGGTATGAGTTCATTTCTCATCCTTATCATGGTATGATTACATCATACTCATTAGTTTGACTTAACCCCATTCTCAAGGTATATTATCCTATGCTTATCAAAGTATATCAAACTCATTACATTTCATTGTAACAATTTACAAAACACACTTCATGTGTTCCTTGTCCAAGTATATTGGATTTGAGGTGCATCAAGGTATATCAACCCTGGAATGCTAAAAGTGATATCTATCATATCTTGATGTATCACTTTCCTCATCACTTCCAACTTACTTGAGTTATCAACTTATCTTGGATTTAGGTATTTCCCATATTAATACTTTCATCCACTAACCTGTCACTTTTACCATGAAGTGCATAGGTCACACACAAGAATGGTCCAACTATCTTCAATGATATAGACTCATTTCAGGTTAAGGCATTGCTTACTATAAGGTTGCCTATGATCAGCCATTTGAGATATTTCACCTTTAAAAGACATTACCCACTATTTTATCATTAGGGTTCTCTCATACCATTACCCAGTAATTAGGGTTATGGTTTATCATCATATTGCCCAAGATTAGGGCTTCATGTATTATAACTCAAAATTAGAGTTTCACATACCTTCACCTTGTATTAGGGCTCCACATCATACCATTGCATAGGGTTTCACATGGCATCACCCTCAATTAGGGTTTCACATGGCATCACCCTCATTTAGGGATTAAATTCAATTATCCACAATTAGGATTTTCTATTCATCCTAATTAGGGTTTCCATTCAATTACCCATAATTAGGGTTTCTTATATCATCACCCTTAATTAGGGTTACATCATTACCCTAGATTAGGGTTTCACTCAGGATTGCCCTAATTTTAGGATCATGGCTTATTAACCCACTTGATTAGGGTTTCATGATCTCTTTACTAAGGATCATACCCTAATCACATATTCTTCATGATTAATACTCATGTATGAATTCCTTTCTATCATCCTCTCAACTTGATTAGGTTACATCAACCTTTCAATCAAATATATACAACTATGGTTGACATAGTGTATTGAGACATTGCTTTCATAAGCTTTTAGGGTTAACCATTCTAAAGGTAATGATTATCTAGGTACTTTAGGGTTTCAACCTTTGTACCTATCATTGATAATCATTATTATCAACCATTGGATCAATGGATCAATCATCACCTTAAATCTCCAAACGATTTGATCACTTTAGACCTCCATTCAGTTTTGGCATTTCAACACCAAATGGTTTTGAAACTGTTTGATTCCAAATGATCCCAAGACTGTTTGACCCCAAACAGTTTCAAGACCGTTTGGACTCAAACGGTCTCAAGACTGTTTGGCCAAACCAGCTTGAAAACCGATTGGATCAATTGAGGTATTCTTCAACCAAATCGAATAGGGTTTGCTTGTTGAAGTGACCACCAATTGAACTTATCGAATGTTCAATTCAATCTAACTCCATTGGATCTTCATTCATCAATCAAAATCCACCATTGACCTCCAAACGATCCTGAGACCGTTTGATCCCAAATGGTTTCAAGACCGTTTGTACTCAAACTGTGATAGACTGGTTTTTTTTTTGGCTTATCCGAGGTTGTAATTTCTTTTAAGGTGTGTAAGATGTGATGGAGTGGACGTTTGGGATTCTAAATGTACAATGACATAAGTGGATTCATATATTTAAGTAATTTAAAGAAGTTCCAAGTGATTTGATAAAGCATGGATGTTATTGTTGTTGAAATCATGATTATGATTCATAAGTTTATGACTTTTGTGGAATTTAATTGAATGGAAAGTACCTTGAGTTGTGATAAAACTATGGTTGAAATTTGATGAAGAATAGAGTTTCCTAGATGAAGTTATCGATATTTGGGAATAATGGATTAATGCGTACTATTGACCAAGATTTTTGAGTTTTAGCCTAAGTTATGGATATCACGCGGCCTGGTTGTAGGCTAGTCCACGGATTATCCTATAGCTGACATTGATCTAGGCAGTCCAAGATAGACCCAAGGGCTACAATCCGGTTAACTACATCGCACGATTTGTGGTTTAGACGTGGGTCGGCTGCGACCCACCTGCAATGCCACTACCCTAACCATCGACGACAATGTTGGTGTGAGAGGAAACTGACCGAACAGTTGCTCTCCGATCTGACAAGGCAGTCTTATAGACCCTACTCTTGAACCTTACAGTAGAGCATGGAGGTAGAGAATAGAGAAATAAGAGAGTTGGAGTGCGATAGAGGGAGGTTGAGGAGTGCCTGGAGGAAGGCTCTCTCTTGTACCCCCGGCCGCAGCAACGAGGATGATGGCGCAGGTGCGAGATGTGGAGGAGTGACATCCAGCGGTCGTCATCAGTAAGCCGAAGGATGGAGATATGGAGGCATCAAGCTCCCTTGCAATCAACAGAGGACGGCACCTCAGTGGTGGCCATTTTCCAGGAGGCGACACACTGGGCTGCGGGCGTCGTGCGATGCCAATAACAGACACACTCAAGCGGCGACGACCGTTTCCTAGAAACGACACACGCATGCGTCGACCGATCGGGAAGGGAGTGGACTTGCGGAGGAGGAAGAAGACAGAGATCGGGTGTGCGATCAACATGGAGAAGTTCAGGGAAGAAGAAGGTCGCCGGGAGAATAAGTGCACGACGGCCTACCCTCTCCGAAGATGTTGTCCAGGCAGCACTCAGGTCTGAGAGCTTTGTGCTGGTGATAGCTTGGGCAGAAGAGAACCCACGAATGCAGGCGGCGGCGACACTCATGAGCGGGAAACCTGACTTGCGTTGGGGACCCAACGAGCATGAGTACACCAGAGTAGAACCCCATGGCAGCGGTGTGAGAGCAAAGGATGCCACAAGCGTCGTCCAAGTTCGTGAGAACGAGTATGGGAGACCGGGTGCGATAGCTGTGATTTGATCAAATCCCTTGAACCGGACTGGCCTAGCTGAACCAAAGGAAAACCCTATGGAACCCTGATCAGCATAGGCCAAGGAAGAAGGAGCTGTGCCTCTCACAGGCCACGTGGCGCAACATGATTGGCTACAAAACGGTAAATATTCAATAATTCTCAGATCTCATATAATTCGTAGAAAATAGTCCGATTATCAGAAAAATACATATAAGGTACCAAAATTCTCAAGAAAATGAGTAGAACATAATGGAATGATAATATCAGGATTTTATGGCATTAATCTCAGTGATATCATGTAAGATGTGTTATTCTTGTTTCATGAGTAATAAATATCAAACAATGGCCTAAAATTATGAGAAAATACCAGTAAATCATAAATCATGTTAATAATGCATATGATGTCATATATGGTCATGTTGATGCACGAAATCATGTACTTTTCTTAATGTGGCTATTTAGGGCTAATAACCCTAAATAAAATGCAATAAATGCACACATGCTCAATAAATGATGAAATTCATAGAGTAAGCTCATATAAGTATATGAAACCTTAGTTTTAATTATTAGATCATAATGATGAACAAAATCCATGTTATATGAAGATGAATCTTAATACATGTTATAAAACCCTAATTTAGGTTAATGATGTAACCTAGGGTTAATATGTGCACAAAAAGGATATGGAACCTATTGTGTAGATGATGAACTTTGATAATGAGATGTAATCTAGAAAATGACATCAGTAAGATAAATCTAAGACAAGAATGCCAGTAATAATGGAAATATACTAATGAGATAAGGTAAACCCTAAAATGGATATAATTAGGGTTAAGATGAGATGTGAGATGTTGGGAACCTGATAGTGATATGTCATCTTGTCTTAATCAGGGGTTGACCAAGATATAGATAAAATGAGGGATATTTGATGATTAGATTTGTTCTTGAGCAAGGTACGCCATTACCTCTTACTTGGCTTATTATACAATATGCTTGTGTTATATGCATAGTAAAATACTTGGCATATGGTATTGGATAAAATGATTGCTCTTGTATGATATGTTGCTTGATTTTCTATACTTATTGTTATGAACACATGAAACATAATATATTTGTTCCATTATATCCAAGCACTTCAACTCTTTGGTAGTAAAGTGCTGGAAAAGAAGTACTTCAACTCTTTGGTAGTAAAGTACTTGGAAGTGATCCAACTCTTTGGTAGTAGATCACATTGTGAAATGATCCATCTCTTTGGTAGTAGATCATAAAGGCCTTAATGCATTCAAGTCTCAGGTAGTAAATGCATGGATGATATAATGGAAAATATGCCTAAAAGACATGTGTTCTCTTTTGTTAATAAACATTATTGTTCAAGTACACTTTTCTTGTATTCTTCTATTACTGCCAAGTATTAGTTTTATCGTATTGACAAGATATGATGAGAGGTATATAAAAGACACGTAGGCGTACTCAATACAATATTCTTGAATATTGTGCTGACGTGTACCACATGTTATTTTTTGTTTAGGTTATGGTTATGATCTTGAACATCCAAGATAGTTGAGAGTTGTGTGGCGAGCTGATGTACAGGTGGACCTCTTGTCTTAAGATCCTATAGTTTAGTGGTAGTACATGTGTATGTATAAGTTTACTATTCAATATGTAATATCAAATGTTGTTTCAATTCATGTTGTAATTATATGTTGAATGGTGAACATGTGTTGTATGGTTCTATTATTGTTCATGTGCATGTGCTACTGTGTTTCCTTCTGACTTCCTTTGATTGTCTTCTTCTTAGCCTAGTGTGGGGTGTTTAAATTGGGATTCTCGCTGAGGTGAGGGTTTCAATTTGGATGTCACACATCAAGGTTAAGTTTTAGAAAATCCGGGGACGTCTCAGGTAGTATCAGAGCATGAACAATAGCAAATCCTAACATTTGCTCATTATGCAATGCAAAACTAAAGAAATTTAAACTTAATAATCTTTTAGGGTTAGATTAGTTGTCCTTTAGAGACTAGATCTGACCTAGCCTCTAAGTTAGCACCTAGATGTCTGAGAACAAGGTCTAGACTGGTGCTTGTTGAGTAACAAGTCCTTAGATGTCGTTCCTTCCTTATAGGGCAACGGTATGGGATGTTGCACTATTTGGAAATGACGTGCATCAATGGAAGAGAAATCCTAGACATATTGCGCATGTTGTCTAGAGTAGCTACACTAGTCTACCGCTTGTTCTCACCCTTCTCACTAGTTTTCATGACACTGTACTCTCTACTATGTGTGGGACACTCATTTTCAGGATTTGGTTTTGGATTCCAATCAGATCGAACCGTGATAGTTTTCTCTGACGCTTGTTTTATCGGAGAAAAACTATATAATATTTTACTATATGTATTACAAAAATGTGTCCCCACACATGTACGAGTTGGAGGTGGTCATGTAACCTAAGTGAAAGTGAATGAAATTAGTCTAGAAGAGAGAGTAGTTCTAGATTAGATGTCTAGAGCCTTGTTGGAATATATATGATTGATGGAATAGATGAAATAAGTTTTTATGATATGATGTAAATCCTATATAGATGATATAAGATGGTTTATGATGATCTATGTTTGTCTTCGAGGACTTAAGTTTAGTTTTGAGGATTCAAGATGAGTTTTAATGATGTAAGCAACTAGGCTTTTATGAGATAAGATATGTTAAGTTAAGACAAGTTGTGAGTCAGCATGAGCCTCAAGCTCTTTTACAAAGGAGGACCTCTAGTGTTAGGACCAGTTTTAGGGTTAGCTCAAGAGAGAGCGAGACCCACAGGGAGAAGGTCAGAGAACCTAGACTCCATGATATGATAATAATGAGAAATGTGTAATATGATATGTCCTAAACTAGACTACTCCTGAGTGATTGAGATGAGTAGCTTTATGCATGATCCTATAGTCTTGTTGAACCCTAGATGTCCTTGGGAGGACCAAACCCTAGAGTCAGAGAGAGTCTGGTTATATATGCATATGTGAATATGAATATGAGTGTCACCATCTGGGTGAGGGAGAGATCCCAAGACCCTGGAGGAGGTAGCTATGTTAGTTTCTATGAAGCCTCATGCTCGGGTTGGTGGTTTCTCATATAGGAATCTAGTGGTGTATATAAGAGAGAGAGAGATTTGGGTAAGATGTCTCATGGGTAGAGACCTATGAAGAGTATGTTGTAGCATGTTTTGGTTTTGCCTATGTGGCTGGAGTTTGTAAAGCTATCACTAGTGCCAATGAGGTAATCTAAGAACCCTAAACTAAGAGGGGAAAGATAAAGTAACACATATGAGAAACTCATAGAGTTGAGTTAGCTCAGAAAGACTGAGCATGAAACTACCCTCATGAGATGGGTCAAGAGAACCTCAGTTGGACTGGATAAAGTTTTAATACATGTCTAATGAGTCTCTTGTATAATTTTGTTTAGAACAACCATGATGTAATATACGTAAAAACATGTTTTGTTCTTTTTTTTGATGAAGTCAGGAGGCAATCTTATTCATTCCGCCCTCCTCTTGCGAGCATTATCAAACAAAAGCATACAATCACTAATTAAACATGAATGAGTAAATATGGTAGTACTACTACCATTACAATCACTAGCCATTAAATTGATGTACCCCATAGGGGGTGCGGCATACTCAATATATGCAGATTGGTTTTGGATATTAGACTTTGCCAACTCATCAGCGACCCCATTGCCTTTTCTATTGATATGAATAATGTTCCATCCTGGCCTACGCAGCCATTTTATGCAGCTTGCCAATTTGGCATATCTAGGGTAAGCAGCGTCTTCTCCGTTAACTATCTTGACAACCACCAATGAATCAGATTCAATCAACACTGCAGGTAAGTTATTGTCCGTCGCAACTTCCACCGCATGAAGGATGCCTTCCAATTCTACTTCAACTACGTCAGATGTGTGCAGGCGTCTCACTGCTCCTCCAGCCCATTTGCCTTTGTCATCTCTTTCGACAATTGCACAACAAGCATATGTGGTCTTCACCGCCGCATCTATGTTGAGTTTGATAACCCCCTGTGCAGGCGGTGACCAGCTGATCAGAACGGTTCTACCCACCCCTTGTTGCTCCTTACAGAATGCCTCTTTGTGAGCCATGACCTCCTGCCTGATGGAACTAGCCACCACCGTTGCCGGTGTGATTGTGTTTTCAAACAATCTCTTGTTCCTCGCTCTCCAGATATACCAACAGGCTATGAACATTATGGCGTAGATATCCCTATCGAGTTGGAATGCTGCTTCGACCCACTCCTTTATATCAGCGATGGATAAGTGCAGATCAATCGAATCTCTATCACGGTGAATCTCCTCCCAAACCTCCCTCGCTTCCTTGCAATCTCTCACCGCATGAAGAATGGATTCATCCTCCTCCTGGCACCTCGGGCATACACTGCAGTTGGCAATCCTCCGCTTGACTCTTCGGCAAATTGTCAGTAATGCGTCATGCATCATAAGCCAGACGAAATATTTAATCTTGCTAGACATGTTCGTCTTCCACAACTTGGACCAGTTACCCTCTACTCGCAGACCTTTTCCTTCTCTTAACGTGTAGTAAGCCAATTTTGTTGTAAATTGGCCATTGCTCGTCAGGGTCCACACCCGGACGTCGTCACCGTCCTCAGGGTGAGGGGGATTTAACCTCGTAACTTCTTTCACCAATGTTGGGTTCAACCAATCCTTCAAGAAGGCCTCGTCCCAATTGCCTTGCAGATCGACCATACTAGCTACGCTGAGGTCTTTTAAGTCTTGAGGAATCTGCCTTGTGACACCTTCCTCCAGTTTGGCAGAGCTACGTAGCCATCTATCATACCAAGCCCTTGTAGACTCCCTGTTCATAGGGATCATGTAAGAATTTTCCTCAATGAATCGGTCCCCTTCGAACACAGCGGCCCCTAATCTGGACACATTCGAGAGTCTCCTGCAGTTTTGAGTTTTTTGTCTCATGTATGTGTTCCACTGTGTGTCCCGCATGCTCCTCATCTCCCATTGATGTTTCAAGATTAAGGCATGGTTCCAGTCACGCATGATCCTCATGCCTAGCCCACCTTCCTTCTTGCTGCACATCGGATGAGCCTTGTGATTGCCACCCCAAATGAACCTCCTGATGGTTCCATCTATCCTGTCGCAAATATGGAGAGGAAGCTTGGTTGTTTGCATCACATATGTGGGTATCGCCTGCAGAACTGATTTGGCCGGCGTAACTCTACCCGCCAAGGATAGGCACCTTGCCGCCCAAGACGAAACTCTGTTGTTCAACTTGTTGATCATCTCCCCGTAAGTGTTTCTATTAACTCTACCATGAATAATCGGCACTCCCAAGTATCTGCCGAGATCCGGCGTCTGCTGGAATCCACTTAAGGTTGTGATTTGCTGTTTAAGACTCTGCCCTACACTTTTGGAGAAGAACACTTTGGTTTTGGCGATTGACACCGCCTGCCCGGACACTCGTTCAAACGCGCAGAAGCAACCTAGGATTGTTCTCATCTGGTCCGTCCTTGCTTGTGCAAACACAATCATATCGTCAGCAAAGCAAACGTGGGAAACGGCTGCCCCCCTTGTTCCCAGTTTCACCGGCTTCCAACTTCCTTCTACCACCTTATGGCTAATCAACTGGATGAGTCTCTCAAGGCATAAAACAAAAAGATAAGGTGATAGGGGATCCCCCTACCTGAGACCCCAACTCGCGGTGAAGGAACTAGATGTCCTACCGTTCCAATTTATGCTTGTACTACCTCTGGTGATCGAGCTCATGATATATTTGATTATATTCCTTGGGATTCCAGTTCTACGAATGGTATCCAGAATGAACATCCAATCCATCTGATCATATGATTTAGTTAAATCGATCTTGATGGCCATAGTCTTGGATCCCTTCTTCCTTTTCATAGTTTTAATGATTTCCTGAACCAGAGATTTGTTATCAGTGATTCGCCTGCCCAGAATGAAGTTGCTTTGACATGTGATATATATATATATATATATATATATATATATATATATGCGACATGATGGAAAACTTATAGATGTTTTAAAGCTCTTTATCAATATATGGTTAACCATGTAAATGAATAATGACGATGATGTGAAATTGTTGGCTAAACCTGTGATGAAATCACTAGTAAATGTAGCAATTTATTAAGGACAATGAAATAAGATCATATGAATGAAATATGTTACATGAGGTGTTAATCTTAGTGCTTAATAAGGATGAAAATATAGTTTGACAGTTAGCACAACATAATGATTATGGCACCTTGATATGATCTAGATCTATATAGTGGGTTAACTGTAGTTAACTCCCTCCTAAAAGGCATATGTTAATGATGAACATGTTCTAACAATGAGCTAAATAAAATGTTGATGACACCTTGACATAATGGGTTAACCTTAGTTAACTCCTTTAGAACATGGCAATATAATGTGGGAACCCTAACGTATGGGTAAAGATAAAGCTGCAACCTTAATATATGAGATATGTAATGAAATAACCAAAGTGTTGGTGCACCCAAGCTGGTTGTAAATCCCCCTAATAGTGCTTTGGATACATGGTTCTAGGTAACCTTTATGGATATATTACACATAGAATAGTTCCTACATGTGGATGAGAGCAAGATAAGGTTTTCCCTAGAAGTATGAGTATGGTGTACTTTCAAGGACGAAAAGTCTTTTAAGATGTATATGATGTGATTGACTGGATTTTTTTTTGTCTTAATTCTGAGGACAAAATTTCTTTTAAGGTGTGTAAGATGTGATGGAGTGGACTTTTGAGATTCTAAATGTACAATGACATAAGTGGATTCATATATTTAAGTAATTTAAAGAAGTTCCAAGTGATTTGATAAAGCATGGATGTTATTGTTGTTGAAATCATGATTATGATTCATACGTTTATGACTTTTGTGGAATTTAATTGAACGAAAAGTACCTTGAGTTGTGATAAAACTATGGTTAAAATTTGATGAAGAATAGAGGTTCCTAGATGAAGTTATCGATGTTTGAGAATAATGGATTAATGCATACTATTGACCAAGCTTTTTGAGTTTTAGCCTAAGTTATGGATATCACGCGGCCTGGTTGTAGGCTAGTCCACATATTATCCTGTAGCTGACATTGATCTAGGAAGTCCAAGATAGATCTAAGGGCTACAAACTGGTTAGCTACCTCGCACCATCTATGGTTCAGAGGTGGGGCGGCTGCGACCCACCTACAATGCCACTACCCTAACCATTGACGACAATGTGGGCGTGAGAGGAAACTGACCGAACAATTGCTCCCCGATCTGACAAGGCAGTCTTATAGACCCTGCTCTTGAACCTTACAGTAGAGCATGGAGGTAGAGAATAGAGAAAGAAGAGAGCTGGAATGTGATAGAGGGATGTTGAGAAGTGCTTGGAGGAAGGCTCTCTCTTGTACCCCCAGCCGCAACAACGAGGATGATGGCGCAGGTGCGAGACGTGGAGGAGGAGCGACATCCAGTGGTCGTCATTAGTAAGATGAAGGATGGAGATCTAGAAGCATCGAGCTCCCTTGCAGTAGACAGAGGATGACGCCTCAACGGTGGCCATTTTCCAAGAGGCGACACACTGGGCTGCGGGCGTCGTGTGACGCCAAGAACAGACACACTCAATCGACGGTGACCGTTTCCTGGAAACGACACATGCATACGTCGAGTGATCGGGAAGGGAGTGGACTAGTGGAGGAGAAAGAAAACAGAGATCAGGCATGCGATTAGCATGGAGAAGTTTAGGGCAGAAGAAGGTCACCGGGAGAATAGGTGCACGGCGGCCTACCCTCTCCGAAGATGCTGTCCAGGCAGCACCCAGGTCTGAGAGCTTTGCGCTGGTGGTAGCTTGGGCAGAAGAGAACCCATGCACACAGGCGGAAACGGCGCTCATGAGCGGGAAACCTGACTTGTGTTGGGGACCCATCGAGTGTGAGCAGACTAGAGTAGAACCCCATGGAGGCGGCGTGAGAGCAAAGGATGCCACATGCGTCGTCCAAGTTCGTGAGAATGAGTATGGGAGACCGAGTGCGATAGCAGTGATTTGATCAAATCCCTTGAACTGGACCGACCTAGCTGAACCAAAGGAAAACCCTACGGAACCCAGATCAGAATAGGCCAAGGAAGAAGGAGCTGCACCTGTCACAGGCCACATGGCGCAACGTGATTGGCTACAAAAAGGTAAATATTCAATAATTCTCTGATCTCGTATAATTCATAGAAAATAGCCCGATTATCAAAAAAATACATATAAGGTATCAAAATTCTGAAGAAAATGAGTATAACATAATGGAATGATAATATCATGATTTATGGAATTAATCTCAGTGATATCATGTAAGATGTATTATTCTTGTTTCATGAGTAATAAATATCAAACGATGGCCTAAAATTATGAGAAAATACCAGTAAATCATAAATCATGTTTATAATGCATATGATGTCAGATATGGTCATGTTGATGCATGAAATCATGTACTTTTCTTAATGTGGCTATTTAGGGCTAATAACCCTAAATAAAATGCAATAAATGCACACATGTTCAATAAATGATGAAATTCACAGAGTAAGCTCATATCAGTATATGAATCCTCGGTTTTAATTATGAGATCATAACGATGAACATAATCCATGTTATATGAAGATGAATCTTAATACATGTTATAAAACCCTAATCTAGGTTAATGATGTAACCTAGGGTTAATATGTGCACAAAAAGGATATGGAACCTAATGTGCAGATGATGAACTTTGATAATGAGATGTAATCTAGAAAATGACATCAGTAAGATAAATCTAAGACAAGAATGCAAGTAATAATGGAAACATACTAATGAGATAAGGTAAACCCTAAAATGGATATAATTAGGGTTAAGATGAGATGTGAGATGTTGGGAACCTGATAGTGATATGTGATCTTGTCTTAATCAGGGGTTGACCAAGATATAGATGACATGAGGGATATCTAATGATTAGGTTTGTTCTTGACCAAGGTACACCATTACCTCTTACTTGTCTTATTATACAATATGCTTGTGTTATATGCATAGTAAAATACTTGGCATATGGTATTGGATGAAATGATTGCTCTTGTATGATATGTTGCTTGATTTTCTGTACTTATTGTTATGAACACATGAAACATAATATATTTGTTCCATTACATCCAAGAACTTCAACTCTTTGTTAGTAAAGTGCTGGAAAAGAAGTACTTCAACTCTTTGGTAGTAAAGTACTTGGAAGTGATCCAACTCTTTGGCAGTAGATCACGTTGTGAAATGATCCAACTCTTTGGTAGTTGATCATAAAGGCCTTAATGCATTCAACTCTCAGGTAGTAAATGCATGGATGATATAATGGAAAATATGCTTAAAAGACATGTGTTCTCTTTTGTTAATAAACATTCTTGTTCAAGTACACTTTTCTTATATTCTTCTATTACTGCCAAGTATTAGTTTTATCTTATTGCCAAGATATGATGAGAGGTATATAAAAGACACATAGGCGTACTTAGTACAATATTCTTGAATATTGTGCTGACGTGTACCACATGTAATCTTTTGTTTAGGTTGTGGTTATGCACTTGAAGATCCAGGATAGTTGAGAGTTGTGAGGCGAGCTGATGTATAGGTGGACCTGTTGTCTTAAGATCATGTAGTTTGGTAGTACATGTGTATGTATTAGTTTGCTGTTCAATATGTAATATCAAATGTTGTAATAATTCATGTTGTAATTATATGTTGAATGGTGAACATGTGTTGTATGGTTCTATTATTGTTCATGTGCATGTGCTATCGTGTTTACTTATGACTTCCTATGATTTTCTTCTTCTTAGCCTAGTGTAGGGTGTTTAAATTGGGATTCTTGCTGAGGTGAGGGTTTCAATTTGGATGTCACACATCAGGTTAAGTTTTAGAAAATCTGGGGACGTCTCACAAACGGTATCAAGACCGTTTGGTCCAACATCTTGAAACCAAAATTATTACTAATTAGGGATTCTTCAACAAATTGATTCAGGGTTGTAATTGGTGGATTGGCAATTCATAGGATCAATCAATTGGATTCGTTGGATCATCATCCAACATGTTCTACTCCTGGTCAACACTTCCATTTGGTCAACCATGTCCAAATGGTTTGGACCCCCAACCTCCAAACAATTTGCAAACTGTTTGGTGAAACTGATTGGACCAAAATTCATGAAACTGTTTGCAATTGAATTATATTGAGATATGTGCTTATGATGATGTCATCATCATCAAGCCTTAGACCTTCGAAATATACTGCCATTCCATTGGTAGTTCCATCAATTATTCAAAGGAAATTCAAGAAGAGTAATTTGAACAAAATGGATTGAGGAATTGAATTCAATAACAATGAATAAGGGTTCAAGTTATAAAACCCACCTCCAAAGAAGCTTCAAAGCTTCAAGATCCACTTATTAAATGGTGAAAGCAACTCCTTCAACTATCCCAAGCTCATCCTTAAGTCTTTGAGTGAGACGAATGGCTAGGGTTGAAGATTGAGTGGAGAAAAGAAGAAAATCAAGCATTGATTTGTGATTTCCACCATAAAATTAAGGTGAAATAAGGTTATGGAGATTACCTACAGGTTGGGGGTCGTCCTTCTGTTGCTCCTAAGCTCCCTTGGTCGTTTTGCAAGCAAAGAGTGAAAGTGGATTCGAAATTCCCCTTTCAAGCTATGGATAAATGAGCTTATATGCATTTTTATTAAAAATTCATTTAAGAGAGAGAAAGTAGGGGATAATTCTTCCATTTCCTTGACACTTGCCCCCTCCTATTCCTTGGATATGAGGATATCTTCCTTTCCTCTTATTCCTCTCATTTTTCCATGAATTAAAGGAAAACAAATTAAGCACCTTAACCCTTATAATAATAATATCCTAAAGTTAGTGGATAATTCTTTTCCTTTTATTAATGTGAGTGGGCTCTCCACTCACTTGAGATATTTGTTGCCTTTGCAAGGCACAAGGACGTACACGTATATATATTTTCAACCAACTCAATTTTTGTTGAAGGGCACTTCAATTAATATATTTATTTTTGCATTAAATTGAATTAGAATTTCAATTATGCCTAAATCTTGATTATTTTAATATCAAGATTCTCTCTCCTTAAAAGTGATACAATTGATACACCCATATAATTTTCTTTGATCTACATGTTTCCAATAAACATTAGGGACTCTCTAGAAGTGGTATTTTGCATATTGAACCCTAGGTTTTGGGTAAATTACACATTACACTAAAACTAGGTTTTAATGTACAAACATTGCTTAATAAGCTCTTTCTTGGTGCTCAGCTTCCACAAGCCATACCTATGCATCATTTTCATTCTCATTATGCTCAAACACTTTGAGGAACATTTTATCATGTAAAATTTTCAATTTAAACCCTCAACTTGGGTAATTTGCACTTTAGTCCAAAATAAGCAAACATTGCTTCAACATTATTCAAACATGACCAAAATTGAAACATAAGTTCCTCTTAAGCCTTAATTACTTTCCACAAGATAAAATCAAGGATCTAATTAACTTTATTAAACAAAAACTTCCAGGGTTAGGGCATAACCCAGGTCAGAGATATTATAATTATAAATCCCTAACAAGGATTTCGTCCCCAAAATCCCAGATAAAAGGAGACAGATATTATACATTCATTATATCATCAAGTCTCAACATAACATCTCATTATTATGGAGACACCATAGAAATTTGATCATTACAAAGTTCTTCCACACAAAATTCTCATAGATTCAAACACACAGGACACATACTCCACTGTCCTTTCATTATTGACTGTGGAGTTAATTCTGTGTCAGGTAACACTTTTCTTATTTAGATAGAGTTTATTTGTTAATTTAATTTGATAAAATTTTATTGTCATAATTTTACAATTATTTCTTCAAATAGTTCATTCTCATCAATTTTATGTTTATGCAAAGCATAAACCCCTAACATATGATGTCCATACTACATTAGGTAACTGGACTGATTCCACAGTTAACCATTCCAGGTAAACATCATAAAATAGCCTGATATTTCTCAGATATCAGAATCCCTTACCTTGGTATCTAACACATGTGTTGATAACACATCACATCTTCATCTTCCTTTGGTCATTGTATAAATTTTCAACTGTTCATGAGTCGCTTACTCTTGTTTCATCCTAGGTTCCTTGCTATTAGCATTGGAATTATAAGGATGATTATATATCATTATCTTTCAACATCATTATCACCATGAATACTAGATATGGGTATTCAAACCTTCAGTTCATCACTGAACATTGTTATCTCTTATCAAATAACTATTACCTCTAGGTCTGAGGACTAGGGTATACATTATACTAAACATCTTCTTTTTGTTTATAAGTTGATTTATAATTAAATTAAATTCCTCCGTATATCAATTAGAATGTGGTAGAAATATCCATGCCACATCTCCTTCTTGATTAGGCTTCTTTGGATTGTTTCAGAATGATTACTTGATCAGAGTAATCAGAAAGATAACAATCTAGGTATGTCATACTTACCTTGCATTCAATAAATGAATACCTAGCCAGGGTATTCAAGAACTGAAATTAGGTAGTATGCATTTATTTTATTTTATGTTTTCATCTCTTTAAATTTGATGTGCTTAATATCTCAGATTTTCTCTGAGTTCCTTTTTCATCTCTTCCCTTCCTTAATGAAGAAAGAGAAATTTCAAAACATATAAAAGAATATTAAACTGAACACAAGTTTATATCCTACTTATCTCTTCCTCATATCCTCAAAGGATTATATAGATGAACTGAACAACACTACCTTTCTTATAGTAGAGAGTAGAGGATATTTCAAAATAGAAAGTTTTATCTTGACATGTCTACCTCTCACAAGTTATCTAGTGTCTTGTCTGTTGGGTCACCTCATCACTTTCTATTTGGACATTGCCACCTCAGATGTCCTCTCTGTCCACATCTATAGCAAGCTCGGAGCCTTTTAGGTGACTGCTGCTTGGGTGCACTACATTGTGGTTGAGTCAGTACTACTGAAATCTTTGATTGTTTAGTACCACCAATTCCTTGTTCTTGTGACTGTTTACACTTCCTTTTAAGGTCTGTCTCATGTTTCTTTATCATAGAACCTTCTATCCTTTTAATAGACTCCACAAATGTGGCAAACCTCTCTCTACTTTCTAGGGTAGATACCGGGATAAACATCTCAACATTCAGTCCCTTCTCAAAATGTCAAATCTTTTCTTCCTCAGTAGCAGCCATTTGAGGACAAAATCGCAAAAGTTCCATAAACTTGACCTCATATTCATTTATTGACATGGCTCCCTATCGAATTTTCTCAAACTGCGAGATCTTTTCATCTAAGTATGTCCTTGGAAAATACTTATTAATGAATTCTCGACGAAATTCCTCCCAATTAACCTCTTCGTCTTTCCTTTTTATTTCTTCTATAGCCCACCAATGTCCAGCACTACCCTTCAAAAGGTATACAACATGTTTAACTTTGTCACCCTCTGGGATACTAAGGATCTTAAAAGCTTTTTCTAACTCAGTGAGCCATAAATCTGCATCTGCTGGGTCAGATGTCCTGGCATATTCTATGGCTCCAACATGACATAGTCTTTCAAAAGTCTTACCAGACCCATATCCCTCATTGGGAGCTGATGCCCTGGGTGGTGGTACCGGCATCTGGTCTGTTATATGCTTCACTGCAGTCATGAATTGCCCAAAAAGAGTAGAAAATATGGGTTTCTCATCATGACCTCATCAATAGGGGGATTCTCAGGCACTGTTTCTTCTCTTGACTGATCCCTGACACCTTCTACTGGTGCAACAACATTTCTCTCAGCAACGTGTTCCTCCTGTTTCCAGACATCTTGGAGTTATATATCTTCTTCTGCATAAGCAGAAGGCACTATAAGATACACTGAGGTACACTTAGAACAAACTCGATACCTTAGTCCTATGTCTCTGTAGACTTAGTGAACTTAGAGCTATGATACCACTAAATGAAACACTTCATTCGAACAAATCGTTACTAATTAAGCAGAAGCAATCATTAACAATAGATTACTGAAAATCACTAAAAATTTAAAGCTTTTGCAAAGAACTCCATACACAGGAAAACTCTTTTATCAAGAACCAATGTATTTCATTTACATCTTGGTTCATGAGTACATATTCTGTACCATTCCTTCTTCAGGATTACAAGCATCATTTTCTATGTTAACAACTAAACACAGACAACATAAGAACCTCAAGGAATCAAGCCAAAATCTCAGATTGATTTATTAACAACACTAGTTACTAACTCCGAGGACCTGAGATTACAAAGACGACACATAGGACTTCTATCTACAAGACATGACAGACAATACACTCAACCTGAGCTATCACTGCTGCTATTGATGTTCTTCCTCTGCAAGATATTATCAGTCTCCTCCGTGCTTATCCACCTAAAAATGTTGGATCCCACGGGGGTGAGACAATTGTAATTTCCCCAATGAGAGATATAACTCTCTGCCAAAAACATTATTATTGCAGTTTAATGATATAAAACTGGGCATAGGATAAGCAGTTTAAAGCATTCTCATCTTTTAAAGCATTGCAACTATTTATGATAGAACAATAGATCATCTATTCTCTCAATAAGGAATAGGAAGAACATGTATATCATTTATCCATCATATTATACCATCATGTCAAACTTCTCTTGTGACACTCATTATCTTAATATGTCACCCATGAGACATTCTTATTTCAATCTGTTGGCCTTAGCCAATCTGCTAAATAGATATGGGGTTATATCTACCATGTACTCATATATCATTAATATAGGCATTAGGTTATTACCAATCCTGTGTCATCATTACAGGCATTGGGTTATTACCAATCCTGTGTCATAATTACAGGCATGAGCCTCTGCCAGGTATTGGACTCTTCCAAACCTGATTACACCGCCAAGCATTAGACACTACCAATCCTGATTTCACAGCTAGGCATTGGACTTTAATGAACCCTAATTACACAACCAGACATTGGTCTTTAAACAACCCTGATTACATAGCCAGGAATTGGACTTTAACCAATCCTGATTACATAGCCAGGCATTGGACTTTAACCAATCTTGATTTCACAGCTAGACATTGGACTTTAACCAATCCTGATTACACAGCCAGACATTGGACTTTAACCAATCCTGATTACACAACCAGGCATTGGACTTTAACCAATCCTGATTACACAACCAGTCATTGGACTTTAACCAATCCTGATTACAAAGCCAGGCATTGGACTTTAACCAATCCTGATTACACAACCAGGCATTGGACTTTAACCAATCCTGATTTCATAGCTAGGCATTGGACTTTAACCAACCCTGATTACACAACCAGACATTGGACTCTAACCAATCCTGAGGTTAGCCTTCATAGCTTTTCACATTCTTTATTGAATACAATTGTTCCTTTTATTAAGTTTATTAAAACATTATCATTTCTTATAATAAACTTTTATAATCATCTTGGTACCTCTCACTATGCCACAATTGTTCTCATGGCTCATAAGGCCCATAAAGAATCTTGTCACCTCTCATTAGGCAACATCTAACCATATGGATCTCAAGGCCATTAAACATCTTGTCACCTATCACTAGGCAACATTTAATCATATGGCTCACAAGGCCATTACACATATTGTCACCTCTCACTAGGCAACAATAACATATTACCTCATGTAATACAATAGTAACACCACTATTCCCTCAATAGGGTTTGGGCTTACTATTCACGTCACATTTGGGTTTCTCATGTCCCATTACCCAATTTAGGGTTAGTGTTTCCCATCTCACATATATTAGGATTTCATATTTATCAAATCAACCTTAATATATTGCTCCACACCTCTAGGAGCATCCATTAATATCTTGAACATTCAATCATGTTTATTACTCTTAACATTTATCATTAAATGATTAACAATACAAGGTATGAGTTCATTTCTCATCCTTATCATGGTATGATTACATCATACTCATTAGTTTGGCTTAACCCAATTCTCAAGGTATATTAGCCTATACTTATCAAAGTATACCAAACTCATTACATTTCATTGTAACAATTTACATAACACACTTCATGTGTTTCTTGTCCAAGTATATTGGATTTGAGGTGCATCAAGGTATACCAACCCTGGAATGCTAAAAGTGATATCTGTCATATCTTGATGTATCACTTTCCTCATCACTTCCAACTTACTTGAGTTATCAACTTATCTTGGATTTAGGTATTTCCCATCTTAATACTTTCATCCACTAACCTGTCACTTTTACCATGAAGTGCATAGGTCACACACAAGAATGGTCCAACTATCTTCAATGATATGGACTCATTTCAGGTTAAGGCATTTCTTACTATAAGGTTGCATGTGATCAACCATTTGAGATATTTCACCTTTATAAGGCATTACCCACTATTTTACCATTAGTGTTCTCTCATACCATTACCCAGTAATTAGGGTTATGGTTTATCATCATATTGCCCAAGATTAGGGCTTCATGTGTTATAACTTAAAATTAGAGTTTCACATACCTTCACCCTATATTAGGGCTCCTCATCATACCATTGCATAGGGTTTGACATGGCATCACCCTCAATTAGGGTTTCACATGGCATCACCCTCAATTAGGGTTTCACATGGCAAAACCCTCAATTAGGGTTTAAATTCAATTATCCACAAGTAGGGTTTGCTATTAATCCTAATTAGGGTTTCCATTCAATTACCCATAATTAGGATTTCTTATATCATCACCCTTAATTAGGGTTACATCATTACCCTAGATTAGGGTTTCACTCTGGATTGCCCTAATTTTAGGATTATGGCTTATTAACCCACTCGATTTGGGTTTCAGGATCTCTTTACTAAGGATCATACCATAATCACATATTATTCATGATTAATACTCATGTATGAATTCCTTTCTATCATCCTCTCAACTTGATTAGGTTACATCAACCTTTCAATCAAATATATACAACTATGGTTGACATAGTGTATTGAGACATTGTTTTCATAAGCTTTTAGGGTTAACCATTCTAAAGGTACTGATCATCTACGTACTTTAGGGTTTCAACCTTTATACCTTTCATTGATAATCATTATTATCAACCATTGGATCAATGGATCAATCATCACCTTGAATCTCCAAATGATTTGATCACTTTAGACCTCCATTCGGTTTTGGCATTTCAACACTAAATGGTTTTGAAATCGTTTGATTCCAAACGGTCCTGAGACCGTTTGACCCCAAAAGGTTTCAAGACCGTTTGGACTCAAAAGGTCTCAAGACCGTTTGGCCAAACCAACTTGAAAACTGATTGGATCAATTGAGGTATTCTTCAACCAAATTGAATAGGGTTTGCTTGTTGTAGTGACCACCAATTGAACTTATCCAATGTTCAATTCAATCTAACTCCATTGGATCTTCATCCATCAATCAAAATCCACCATTGACCTCCAAACGATCCTGAGACCATTTTATCCCAAACGGTTTCAAGACTGTTTGGACTCAAACGGTCTCAAGACCGTTTGGTCCAATATCTTGAAACTGAAAGGATTACTAATTAGGGATTCTTCAACAAATCGATTCAGGGTTGTAATTGGTGGATTTTCCATTCATAGGATCAATCAATTGGATCCGTTGGATCATCATCCAACATGTTCTACTCCTGGTCAACACTTCCATTCAGTCAACCATGTCAAAATGGTTTGGAACCCCAGCCTCCAAACGGTTTGCAAACTATTTGGTCTCCAAACGGTTTGGTGAAACTGATTGGACCAAAATTAATGAAACCATTTGCAACTGAATTATGTTGAGATATGTGATTATGATGATGTCATCATCATCAAGCCTTAGTCCTTCAAAATCTACTACCATTCCCATGGCAGTTCCATCAATTATTCAATGGAAATTGAAGAAGAGTAATTTGAACAAAATGGATTGAGGAATTGAATTCAATAACAATGAATAAGGGTTCAAGTTATAAAACCTGCCTCCAAAGAAGATTCAAAGATTCAAGCTCCACGTCTTAAATGGTGAAAGCAACTCCTTCAACTGTCCCAAGATTATTCTCAAGTCCTTGAGTGAGACGAATGGCTAGGGTTGAAGATTGAGTGGAGAAAAGAAGAAAATCAAGCATTGATTTGTGATTTCTACCATAAAATTAAGGTGAATGAAGGTCATGGAGCTTACCTACAGGTTGGGGGTCATCCTCATGTTGCTCCTAAGCTCCCTTGGTCGTTTTTCAAGCAAAGAGTGAAAGTGGATTCGAAATTCCCCTTTCAAGCTATGGATAAATGAGCTTATATGCATTTTTATTAAAAATTCATTTAAGAGAGAGAAAGTAGGGGATAATTATTCCATTTCCTTGCCACTTGCCCCCTCCTCTTCCTTGGATAGGAGGCTATCTCCCTTTCCTATTATTCATATCATTTATCCATGAATTAAAGGAAAACAAATTAAGCACCTTAACCCTTATAATAATAATATCCTAAAGTTAGTGGATAATTCTTTTCCTTTTATTAATGTGAGTGGGCTCTCCACTCACTTGAGATATTTGTTGCCTTTTTAAGGCACAAGGAAGTCCACGTATATGGATTTTCAACCAACACAATTTTGGTTGAAGGGCACTTCAATTAATATATTTATTTTTGCATTAAATTGAATTAGAATTTCAATTATGCTTAAATCTTGATTATTTTAATATCAAGATTCTCTCTCCTTCGAAGTGATACCATTGAGATGCCCCTCTCATTTTATTTTCTCTACATGATGCCAATAAACATTAGGGACTCTCTATAAGTGGTATTTTGCATATTGAACCCTAGGTTTTGGGTAAATTACACATTACACCAAAACTAGGTTTTAATGTACAAACATTGCTTAATAAGCTCTTTCTTGGTGATCAACTTCCACAAGCCATACCTCTACATCATTTTCATTCTCATGATGCTCAAACACTTTGAGGAACATTTTATCATGTAGAATTTGCAATTTAACCCCTCAACTTGGGTAATTTGCACTTTAGTCCAAAATAAGAAAACATTGCTTCAACATTATTCAAACATGACCAAAATTGAAACATAAGTTCCTCTTAAGCCTTAATTACTTTCCACAAGATAAAATCAATGATATAATTAACTTTCATAAACAAAAACTTCCAGGGTTAGGGCATAACCCTTGTCAGAGATATTACATTTAGTAGCTATCAACTAATGAATTATGTGATTGGCTGGGAAATTTAACAAAGGAAATCTAATCAGGTCTATATGGATGGTGGGGGAGCTTCTTGTGTGTGCTTGTATATTCTTAATATTTTAAGGCCATACACACATGGGGAAGCTACTTTTACACCTCATGCTTGCTCCCATCATTATCCATGGGCTATATTTACCTCTTCCTTGCCCAAGTACGAAACTTTGCTTGCTTTCTCTTTCCTCTAACCTACAACAACGAATACACTCTATTTTTCTGTGGAACCAAGTGATCTAAGGTAGAAGACAACCTATTTTTGGAGAAGAAGGTCTCCTAGAGCTCCATTTATCCCTACATAGGGTTTCGAAGGTCATCTTCTAGGGATTTCGACCAAGGCAAGTTATTTTCTTCCTTCCATCTCTATTTCTCTTGCTCTTCTCATTCCTTACACCTTCCTCTAGGTCAGATGCTTGTTGTTCCATGGTAGAAATTTCTCTAAAGCTCTAAAACCCTACCTTTCTTGATCCTTATACTTAGGGTTTGCTCATTTGATGAAGAAAGGTGCTAGATGGACGAGTTCATAGCTTATGCTTGAATTTTCTACCCTACCTGCCTAAGATTTATTCTGTGTGGGGTTTTATCTTCTCATAATAGGAAAGTTTTATAACTTTCTTCACATTTATTGCTTACCATAAGCTTTCTAGATCATGTTCTTGCTTGAAAATAATGATCCACGCACTAAAATTCTATGCTTGATTGGATTTCAATTTTTATATTGTTCCCTGTTCTGATTTCAGTTATAGATGAACCTGTGATCATGTGTACATTATTCCTAAGGTATAATGTGACTTGGATCAGGTTGGTTTGACAACCTATGGTGCTAATAACCTATCAACCAATGGTAAATTTTAGGGTTTTAAGTTGATTTCTTCTATAAACCCATGACCCGTTGATGGTACCATTGCAACAACCCTATGGTGTTGTCTTCATGACAATTGATGGTGGTAACCAAGGGTGTCAACTGATGTTCACCCCTTAGGTCATTTTTGGCCTAATTAGAAGCCTAGTGATAATAATTAAGTACCCTAATGATGCTATCACTCAATGGTGATCTTAGTTTTATATTTGATGCTGATTAATTAATATAGTACTGATCTAACAACCTATGGTGACTTAATGGTCACTAATGATGGTGGATTAGGTCTCCAAAATATACGGCGAGCTAATCATATAGTTGTAGCATCAATTAATACTTAGACCAATGGTTTCTTGGGTAACTTGATGCAATGGTCAGACCTATACTGTAATTGATGGTTTTAATATATGAGCTTGACCCAATGGTCAAGATATAATGTTTATTCCTCCAAGAAAGTGGAATGATGGATAATGTAATATGTTGGTCCTAATAATGTGATTTAGATGGTTTCCTTTATATGGTCAACTTAAGGAGCTTACTTGTTGACAATGGATGGCTTATTTTAAATGAATAGTCGATTGTGGGTTTTACCCTACTTTCAATGGAAATTTTTGTGTTGTTAATCAAGGGATGTCTAGGATTAGAAGGTGACACTTTATAGAGAGAAAACAAAGGACTTTATAGGTGGTTTATCCAAGGTGTTTAGTTATGTAAACAACCCATGGTCTTACCTTTTAAACATCCAATGTTTTTGGGTGACATTGTGATATGGTGATATGGGTTGAATGATGATGGAACGAATGGAGGGTTACCCTTAATAAGCTAGCTTACCTATTCACTCATATTAATAGAAGGGATGATAATCATATTGTGTTGATATGTAACCCTAATGTGGTATAGCTTATTATACCTAGCTTTAATATAACTAAATGATGGCAATTGGGTATGAATAGTCCTTGAATGACAAATACAATCATGGAGTACTCTATTACTATTGTTGAAACCCTAGTATGCTATAATCTGATGGTTACACCTTGATTTATTTATGGGTTCATACTTGAGAATAGTATGGAATGTGATGGTGATGCTTCACCTTATGCATCATGATTCAATGGGGATGCCGTGAGTTAGGGCTTGGGTATAAGTGTTGATTAGGAACATTGATATAATTTATCATGTTGAACCTAACTCTAATGCAAGTAGATAAAGATGAGTATTCATGTTTAACATTCTTATATGATGGAATTATGGTGGAATAACCTCCTTAATATGATCATAACCTTAATTTGTTAATTGGTGGTTATCATAGCCACATGGTTGATACTTTCTTATGCTAGACATGTGTATTATGAAAATGATGAGGGTTAATTATATATAGATTCCTTGCATGTTGATGTAATAAAGGAATGTTTTTAATGTTAATATAACCATGCTATGATTGTTTACGAATATCTCCTAGCTCATTAATGAAATATTGTGTTGATCCGATGTATTATATGTAAGTGATGTTGTTGAGCCTTGTTATAAAGCATGCAAAGATAATGATGATCTTGCAGGGAATAATATGATGGTCTTAATGACCTTTGGGCATGGTTAAGCCCTGAATGAGGTGTAATACTCTTGTATTGATAAGGGTTGATACCCTGTGATATTGTGAAAAGGATTTATATCTTGTGATAGTATGATGACTAGTGTGGTCTCATGAATGGCAAGTGAATAGTACCATGTGATGATGAGATGAGAAATTATGTTTCACACATTTTATATCTTTTCAAAGTTGTGATATTTATATGCTTGATAGAAGTGAATTAGGGTTTGTATGTCCACTTGTTTGATGCAGTCTTAATTCACCCAATTGGCATAACTAATCAAGTGCAACTCTAATCATATAGTGTCCTGTGCCGTAGAACCATCTTCAGTGTCAGAACTTGCTGGATGGTGAAACGAGTATTCCTAAGGAAAACTTGGAGCGCATACTATTGAGTATGTGGGGGTGGCAGGTTGAGGATATATCCTTGTCACCCACAATGCAGATTGTGGAGGTTGGCGATGGTCATGCCTCATACATGTGATGTGATTGAGAACATATGCGGTCGTGTCTCAGTGATTATAACATGATGTGATTATAGGGCAACTGTGGTTATACCTTAGTGATTGAGTTTGTATACCCTGGTTTCTAGTTCCGTGACCTATACCAAGGGTGGATTAGTGGTTAGCAGCTTGACTATATGTCACTGTGGTGGCAGCTTTGTCTGACATGTCACTGCCTTTTTACTCATACTGACCAAGGGGAAGAGATCTTAGGATACCATCACTCCTAGATCTTGTACGGAACCTGACGTGTATTTTACTACGCGCTAAAAACGCAAGTGTACGCGTCGAGTAATATAGGCCTTTGTGAGGCCCGAGTCGAACACAGGGATACGTTGAATTATTGGAGACTTCTACTAACTATTTGCGATCAGCTAAGCCGGATAACAAAGTAGGGTTTGTTGTCAAAATTAAAAGAAAATAAAAATAAAACAAAGCAAACAATCGATTAAAGGTTGATTTAATCAATTCAAAAGGATATCTTTAGGATTTCGCTTTCACCGCGGGTCAACATTGCATTAGGTTTCATATAACTCCTCAATCTTCTCTCTCTTTCTGGGTAGTGGCCTGAAAACAGAATTACCCACTGTCGTGGTGTAATTCACTACTTAGGTTTAGGTTGATTCCACCGTCGTAGTAATCATTCCCCTAAACTAAGCGCATTACAACTGATCTCTCAGTTTCCACCATTAATTTTACACCTCCTTTGTCAAGGGATTTATCGATTAATGTAGGTTTCGTCTCTTTTCAATCGTTAATCCTTCTATCGAAGTGATTAAGGGCATTAAGTTATTATTATGGTGATCAAGCATAACAATATATGGAGAAAATGAAACTATACCATGGATTTAAGAGAGAAAATATGAATTATTAATATAAAACTGTCATACAATGAATTCCCGGGCTACTCCCGGTCCTAAAGATGGAGGGGATTAGCCCCGCATGGTCATCTCGCACAAATACATGGTAGAAATAGGGGAAATCATATGAAAAACGTGAATCAAATGAGAAAACCCCTGAACAGAGGAGAACCAGTGGATCCTTTGCGTAGAACACGAGCTTTCCCGCCTTTCGGTGGTGAAATTCATCTTCGGCAGCGTCCGGATCGACATGGATGAGCTTCTGGCCTCCGTTCTCCTTTCTCTCTCTCCTTCGCACTTGTGCAATGACAAATTAGATGATAATCTCCTCTGGGCGGCCGTCATTAGGTATAAGTCCCTAATTAGGTCGTCAATTAACTCCAGCCGTCCGATTGAGATCGAAATGAATCCAACGCATATCTGCCGGCATCGATAACATCGACGCGGGTCGATGGTATCGACCCTCCTTTTTTGGCGTCGGTTCTGTCATTAAGAAACGCTGTAGCCTCCATGTGTCGATTGTATCGACTTGGTGTCGATACTATCGACTGCTCCTTCGCCAGCAATCTGAAGACGTCTCGATATCATCGACATCAACGTCGATGGTATCGACTCTTTGCTGCTCCTTTCGGCTGGCAATCTGCGGTCCAGTCGATGGTATCGACTCCCATCGATGGTATCAACGGAAGCAGATACTTGTTTTTCCTGAAATTTAAAGACCAGATCAAATAAATCCACACAAATTATGATAATGTGATAAATAATGCTCGAAATGATAAAACTAAGGGGATTTGACATAAAACGATGGCAAAGACCGAAATGAGTGAATTATGCAACATTATCCATAAAAATGACTAATAAGAGCACAAACCACATATAAAATAGGTCTATAAATGCGACTCAAAATCATCGCATCAAACTCCCCTAAGCTTGAACGTTGCTTGCCCTCGAGCAACTAATCCTTAGAATAGAATTGCAAATGTCAACTGAAAAACAACACACCAACCCAACATCCCATGTGACTCCCACTGACATTCTCAAACCGGCCTTCTCTAACCACAGAACAGCAATTACCCTAAAGGCGACAATAATCATCAATAAAAGAAATTTACCTCCAAATTGATGAACACTATCACATAAGGCAGTTAACATAATAAAATTCATCGTATCAGCATTGGTGCATCTTGTGATCACCTATACTATGTTGCTCGCCCTAACTACCATCTACATGGAAGCAGTTCTCCTGATAATCATTAGTGAGGAGAATTTCACGGTGGCCTACCAATCCGAGCAACGGGTGGATGAAAATGGGTGGCTCATGGAAGAATTTGGAAGTATTGTACAGTTTCAACATGCATAATACAAAAATGTCCTATATGATGCATATGCACATTAGAAATGCCCTAATGCCTAAAATTGGGTGAAATGATGCATGCACTAACCTTCCACCTCAAAATGAGATGGACGTCTAATCAAATTACATCATGTACTCAATTTCCTGTAATGCGAGTGATATCCTGTTCCTTTCTCCCTCTTATTTCACTTCCTTCTGAATTCTCTTTTTTTTTTCCAGATATTTAGAATATTTTTTTTTTCTTTAGCCCACATATCCATAATTGCTTAAGGACAAGTTTATTGAGCTATTTTCTTCATGCTTGGAAATCTTTGCAAAATTTAGAAGGTATGGAACAGTTTAATTCACCTTTGAGGAAAAATTGAGATACATGGTGTATTTTATGCATGAATATCATGAGTGCAACTACATGGCATGCACCTAAAGGTAATGTGCATGAATCCCTATATATATTTTTTTCTTTTTATGCACAAGTATGGAAAAATATCAATGCGAGTCCTATCTAAATGCTATGCACACAAGAAGGAATTAAAACTGCACTTTACTTCCAATTCTTAGGTGGATTATGGAAAAATGAAGTGGAATGATCACAAGATTAAATGACTGAACCTTAGAAAGATATTATGTGTCCCTCCTTACTGACTTGTGTAGTGGTTTATAAGGTTCTCTCTCTTACATCCAATTAAGGTCTCATTACCATTTGGTTAGGTCAGGCTCAAACAACCATTACTGTCCACTTTGCATGAATCCATAGGAGTACAGGTGTGAAATGTTGTTTTAAAGTTGACATAATCAATCATTTTCGTAGGATGTGTTCCCCAAGGTCAACCAAAGCAAGCTATCCAAAGACACAATTTTTTTTTTTTAATTTCCCATGAACAAACAACAAGATGACACACATTTACGACATCCACAGTTACACTAGATAGCACGTGGATCCTACAAAAACCAAAAATGCAAGAAACAAATAACACTGCTAAAAATTAAAAACAATAAAAGAAAAGATAGAGCTGTTCCAACTACCCCCCTAAGCTTGAATTCGACTATGGCCTCATAGTCAACATTCTCACTTAAGAGGTGGAACAATGGTACCATTCGCTTTGAAGTGTGGTAAAGAAGGATGGTCAAATGCTCAAGTAGACCAAGTGATGCTTGCTATCTCCCTCCTTTTTGTGGCCCATTTTTGTGTCTTAGTGGTTCTAAGACGTGACTTGCTTCATCCATCTTTCCTCTGCAAAAAAAATGGTTCGAAAAAATCTCGTTTCGATACCTTTTAAGGCTTGTTTTATGTAGCTGTCCTGCGGGTGTCGATACCATCGACCAAGGTCGATGGTATCGACCCAGACTCAGCGATTTTGTTGAATCGACGCATCTAAAAGCCTGGGAACTCAAAAGTGTCGATACTATCGACCCTAGGGTCGATGGTATCGACTTTACTGGCACCAATTTTTCTATAAATCTTCAGGAATCTCGATACTATCGACCCTAGGGTCGATGGTATCGACTTTTCTTCAGCGTTTACTTCTCCAAACTCGATACTATCGACATGGGTGTCGATAGTATCGACCTTAACATTCTGCACACTTCAAAACATGAGTTAGGGTACCATTTTTACAAAAATTATCAAAACCTAAGCAAAAACTAAGTACATAAACATAAAAGAACATAACCAAACATAAAATTGAACCTAAAGTTGGGTTGCCTCCCAACAAGCGCCCTTGTTTAATGTCCTAGGCTTGACATAAAGATACCTTTAACCTGGGTTGTCAAGAGATGTCTCCAATGATTCATGTGGCAATTTGAATTGAACTCGATCCTGTCCAATCCCCAAGGTCAATGTACCTCTCCCAATGGCAACGATGACATCAGCCGTAGCATGGAACGGCCTTCCCAATAGCATCTCGCAACTTTGGAGCTGTGGCATGTCCATGACAACAAAATCTACCGGGAAGATGAACCTGTTTACCTTGATGAGTACATCCTTGCACACTCCATATGGCCTTACAATGGACCCATCCGCCAATTCAATTGTCGCGGCCGACTTCTTGATTTCTTTTAACCCAAGTTTCTGAAATGTCGCCAGAGGCATGAGATTTATGCTGGCGCCTGAATCACATTGCACTTTAGGAAAATGTCGACCACCTATTGAGCACGGAATGTAAAAACCTCATGGGTCTTTTCTCTTCTTCGATGAACTCCCGTGTATCATCGAGCTCACCATCTCATTCATCTGACAAATATCATCATCTTTAATCCGCCTCTTCTTATTGATGATTTCCTTGATGAACCTCCCATAGGCGGGTACTTTCTCGATCATCTCCACTAATGGAATATTGATGTGGAGTTTTCGGAATATCTCCAAGAATTTCTTAAAATGACGATGCTCTTTCTTTGTCTTAGTATTGACCGAATTTGAAATATCTGCTGCATCAACACGCCTGTGAGGTGGCACATATGAGCTTTTCGGTGGTACCTCCCCTAAGCTTGCTTCAATCACTCCCTCCGACGTGGGCTTTGGCGAGACATCCTTAATAGTAGCAGCTTGTTGTGGTTCCTCTCTCGCCTTAGATGTCTCCGCATGTGTACAAACAACCTGCACTTGTTCTTCTTGCCTAGATGGAGATACCATACTCACAACTCGCTGTGATTTCCTGAAGAAAGGGTTTCCTCCCGGCAATCCGTAGTAAGTGCGTGGATATGGTATCGCCGGTGTCGCATGCGTATTAAACGTCATTCTTCTTTCTTCTACAGCTTCTTGCACCTGAGGTTCCTCCTCATTGCTTACCAGAGACACATATTTGACCTGGTGGTGTGCTTGGGCCACGTTTACATTCTCGGCCGGTTTCTGTTGATTGGCGTGCTTGATGGCCGCCACTTCACTTGAAATCTGTGCCACGGTGGTTTCTAATGCCCGCATTTGTGCTCCATGGCTTTGCAGCGTCTGCCCAAACTTGGTTAGAATATCACCTTGAGATTGCAATTGTTTACCAAACATGGCCATCATCTCTTGGTTTTGCTGGACCATTTGACTCAGTAATTCAGTGTTCTTATCCTCGGCTCTCTGTTGTGGCTTGGCATCCGGATCCTGCAGAAAATTATTCGGATCCTTCCATGAGAATTTTTTATCCTTCCTCCATGCATAGTCATTGTTTCTATAGCCCTGTTGTTGCATGAATTTCACTTGGGCCTCCTCATCTTCAGATGCATCCTCCTTAGTCAGCAGCTTCTTGGCTAGAAGATCTAACTTATCGTTCAGCTCCCTAACTATTCTGGATTCACTAGTAGCTCTGACCTATTCCACGACACCTCTGTCACCCCATGACTGTTTCCTAGCCATGTTCTTTAGTATCTCCCAACATCTGGTATATGTATTATTCATAAAGAATCCGGATCCAGCTGAATCAAGGTTACTTCTATCGTGCTCAGAGAGAGCAAAATAGAAGATTTTCACTTGTGTCTCTTTATCCAGCCCGTGATGCGGACACCTCCTCAACATAACCTGAAATCACTCCCAGGTTTCAGAATATGTTTCACCGGCCTGTTGGGTGAAATTGTGAATCTTCCTAATCATGTCGTTGGTCTTCTTAGGAGGGAAAAACCTCTTGAAGAAAACCTCCACCATATGATCCCAAGACTCCACAAATTCGTCATTGAGGTTATGTAGCCACTCTCTTGCTGCTCCTGCCAAGGAACTCGGGAACAACTTGAGGTACAAAGCGTCTTGTGGAAACCTGTCTATCTTCACCATGTCACAGTTTTCGACGAACTGGCTGATATGTGCAACAGGATCCTCGTTCTTCAACCCATGAAATGCATTTGATTTTACCAAGTTAATCAACGCTGGATCGATCTTATATGTCGGTATGTTGATCGCCTGCTTTTTTATATGCCCCTTTGAAGCTGATGAGGAAGAAGCTTTGATCTTCTCCCATATAGTCTGTGGCTCGGCCATGTCTTCTGCTTCAGATTCATAATCTACCTCTTCTTGGTACTCTTGCTCGGAATGCTCCTCATCCTCAGGTCCCAAAAACGGAACCTCAGGTGCGCGATTGTCGTAGTCTGTACTACGTGTATGTACCATACATAGTACCTGAAATAGGAAAATTCGAGTTCAGTACAGTGCTTTGACGAGTATAAAAATGAACGAACAATAGAAAGAAAATATTTGAATTTGAATGAAAATTATAAAAAAAAGTGTGGCCTAGAGTGGCCGCTCGTAGCACTCGAAGTGCCAACAATTCGCCGTATCCCCGGCAACGGCGCCAAAAACTTGACGTGTATTTTACTACGCGCTAAAAACGCAAGTGTACGCGTCGAGTAATATAGGCCTTTGTGAGGCCTGAGTCGAACACAGGGATACATTGAATTATTGGAGACTTCTACTAACTATTTGCGATCAGCTAAGCCGGATAACAAAGTAGGGTTTGTTGTCGAAATTAAAAGAAAATAAAAATAAAACAAAGCAAACAATCGATTAAAGGTTGATTTAATCAATTCAAAAGGATATCTTTAGGATTTCGGTTTCACCGCGGGTTAACATTGCATTAGGTTTCATATAACTCCTCAATCTTCTCTCTCTTTCTGGGTAGTGGCCTGAAAACAGAATTACCCACTGTCATGGTGTAATTCACTACTTAGGTTTAGGTTGATTCCACCGTCGTAGTAATCATTCCCCTAAACTAAGCGCATTACAATCGATCTCTCAGTTTCCACCATTAATTTTACACCTCCTTTGTCAAGGGATTTATCGATTAATGTAGGTTTCATCTCTTTTCAACCGTTAATCCTTCTGTCGAAGTGATTAAGGGCATTAAGTTATTATTATGGTGATCAAGCATAACAATATATGGAGAAAATGAAACTATACCACGGATTTAAGAGAGAAAATATGAATTATTAATATAAAACTGTCATACAATGCATTCCCGGGCTACTCCCGGTCCTAAAGATGGAGGGGATTAGCCCCGCATGGTCATCTCGCACAAATACATGGTCGAAATAGGGGAAATCATATGAAAAACGTGAATCAAATGAGAAAACCCATGAACGGAGGAGAACCGGTGGATCCTTTGCGTAGAACACGAGCTTTCCCGCCTCTCGGTGGTGAAATTCATCTTCGGCAGCGTCCGGATCGACAGGGATGAGCTTCTGGCCTACGTTCTCCTTTCTCTCGCTCCTTCACACTTGTGCAATGACAAATTAGATGATAATCTCCTCTGGGCGGCCGTCATTAGGTATAAGTCCCTAATTAGGTCGTCAATTAACTCCAGCCGTCCGATTGAGATCGAAATGAATCCAACGCATATCTGCCGGCGTCGATACCATCGACGCGGGTCGATGGTATCGACCCTCCCTTTTTGGCGTCAGTTCTGTCATTAAGCGACACTGTAGCCTCCATGTGTCGATTGTATCGACTTGGTGTCGATACTATCGACTGCTCCTTCACCAGCAATCTGAAGACGTCTCGATACCATCGACATCAGCATCGATGGTATCGACTCTTTGCTGCTCCTTTCGGCTGGCAATCTACGGTCCAGTCGATGGTGTCGACTCCCGTCGATGGTATCGACGGAAGTAGATACTTGTTTTTCCTGAAATTTAAAGACCAGATCTAATAAATCCACACAAATTATGATAATGTGATAAATAATGCTCAAAATGATAAAACTAAGGGGATTTGACATAAAATGATGGCAAAGACCGAAATGAGTGAATTATGCAATATTATCCATAAAAATGACTAATAAGAGCACAAACCACATATAAAACAGGTCTATAAATGCGACTCAAAATCATCGCATCAGAACCGAATAGCACTTCGTAGGGGTCGGTTGGACTTTGAATGTTACGATTCAAATTTCCCAGTGCATAATAAAAGATTTAATATAGTCGTATATCATATCTATTTAGGGTTATATGCGACGCTTCACATTGGATGATAACCCTTGTTTATTCTCTTTACATAAAGATGATGTTTAGTGTAATTAAGAGATAGTAAATTTACTTATGTTGTGGATATGCATAAGATTGTAAATGTGTACATATTGTAGTCATGCTCATGTTGTTAGTTATGTTTAGCATGCTAGACATGCCTCTAAAATTAGTAATGCATATAATTCTAATCATGCTTATGCAAATACTCGTGCTTATGTTGATAGATATGCTTATGATATTGATTTGTTCAAACTGTTAGACATGCTAATGTTGTTAGATATGCTTATGATGCTAGACTTATTCATGTTAATAGAGAAAATATGCTACTAGACTTTCTTATGCTAGTTCTGCATATGCTATTACATCTCTTATATGGTTAATAAGGAAACTGATGATAGTCAGCTTGATGATGATAATTGTTATCGACTCCTTTATGTATTTTGTTAATCATCAGTGTTCTTGAGCCTATTTGTTATATATGATTAAACTTCTTAAACAGTCTCATTACCAAAAATGTTATAATCAATAAGTGTATTTGGAGGTTATATGTCTTTCTGGGACATGGGTCTCACCCTTGTGGTTTGCCACATTTTTTAGGTAACCAAAAGTGATGAAAACAAACATTTGGTAGAAAAGAGGAGCTATAGTTATGAATCTTTGAGAAAGTTGATTAGATGTGTAATGTGTCCTAGAGTCATCCATGTACTCTTAGGTCTGAGTGAGAAAACGTTTGTATATGGTGTTTCAAACGAATCAGACTTTTGTTAGCATATTAATGCTTGTTTGTGTGGCATATACAAATATTGTTCTCCTATGTATATATGTGGTGGCTAATATGATAGAACAATTTGTATCAAATTCTTGGTATAGTAATGATATAAGAAAGATGTTGCTGAGCGGGTGTTGGCGTTGAAATTGGTTTTATTTTACCCATATTTTTGGGTATGTGATTAATTAGTGATTGACTGTGTTTTATGCTTTGAGTAATCTCATTTAGTGTAATGGGTTCTCACAAAAATAGTGTAGTCCACCCTTGGTATATAGGTCACGACACTAGTAAACAACCTACTCCATCCTTAAAGGTCACGATACTATTAAACCAAGGAATACCAACCCAAACATTTGGGGTACAACCACAATTGTCCCCTATGACATCATACATATTGAGATACGACCACAACCATTCTCCTAACAAGGCATGACCGCAACCATTATCTAAATTAAGGAATCAAGATGTCAAAGATACTTGGTCACTTACACCTTGCATACTCAACAGTTTGTTCTCTGAGTTTCCCTTAGGAATACTCATTTCACCATCCAACAAGTTCTGACAATGGAATGGATCTATGACACATGGCATCTGCATGATTTGGGTTTCACTTGATTAATTATTGCAAATTGAGTATCTTTTAATGCATCAATCAAGTTACAATGTACAAACACTAAACAAACTCTACAAAGATAAAAGTAGATTGTAACGTCAAAAGATATAAAATGTATTAAGCACAAAGTTGATCACATCCCCACTTGATATTGTCTCAATGGCATACACAAGGCTATCACCATTATCACATGCATATGGAATCAATAATCCCTCATTACATACTAGAGAATATCACCTCAAATTAGGTGCTAAGCCTCTGTGAAGGTCATAAGACCTAATCAAATAGTTCTTGGATAACATCATTTTCTCATCATGCCTCATCAAGGATCATAATAATCACCCTATGTTATATAAGAGATACCATAGTAATCATAAGTTATGATGTTCATTCAACCTATAACATCAGGGTTACACAAGTAGGAGAGAGAAAATACTTCATTACATGTTAATCATCCAAATAGGATAAACAATACACCGTGTACTCAAACTTAGGGTTTGGGTTTCTCATAACTAATAGATTTGGGTTTTCATAACAACACTTGACATCCAACTCTAAAGTACACCACTTCCCAATCTTTGGAAGCCTTAAGATCAAACATCATTATCATAATCAACCAAGCACAAAAACAACAATGTACATCGACCACAACCCACATCACCATATTGATCGCGACAGATCTCAATCATTGTGACGATACACATGATTAAACATACCAACCTCATCAAGTATTAAAGCATAGAGACCAACATCAAACCATGCATATATGCCACAACAAAACCTCAAAGCATAGTGACTAGCACTAGCATCAAACCGTAATGACCACAACAACACAAAACATGGTGACCAAAACACATCACTAACATAGTGACCACCATTAAATAACAACCCTAGCATCCAAATCAAACACAAAACATAGCAACCATTATCAAGCCATCCACCATAATGAGCAAAGAGAAGGGTCACAACTTTGACCAAAGGGACCAGGTCGAAGAGAAACGTTGCAATCAAGGGTACCACTCTTCCATGTCAACCGAATTAGAAGATTAACCACTACATACTCATGGATCAATGCATAGCAACCGAAACAACCGATTCAACCTAAAAAATTCCAAAGAGTCACCAAAGAGAAAACCACATGAAGATGATGATAATCAAAACCCTAGGTTGATCATCACAAGGAACAACATGAAACCAAGATAAGAGAGAGAAAACCCAACATCAACACATGAAACCAAGAGTCAAAATCTCCATCTTCTACATGATAGCAACCAAAATCATAATGATAACACCAACGTTCAAGATGAATGTAAGAACCAACAACTCCACCATCCATAGGTCTCATGTACAAGAATTAGGGTTTAGGAGGAGTTAATCTATACAAGACCACCACAAAATCATAAACCCTAATCAAGGTATCATCATCAGGCAACTTTTGATCACATTTTAGAATAGATAAAATTGCATGTAAGATTAAGTGCAGCAGTAGTAGAGGAGAGAGTTATATAACTCACATCAACTCTCAAGACAAGAAGGTCCAAAAGAGAAACGAAGGCCAAATCTTGGATCAACTTCATGACCAAGCAAGATCACCTCAAGAGAAGAAGAATAAAACTAGATCAAAAGGTGCACAAAGAAGCGAGGGTACAAACCCTATACCAAAAAGAAAGGGGAAAAGAGGACATATTCATCTCATTTAGGTACAACCACGGGAGAACCATGGATTCAACCACTATTGGAGAGAAGTTCCTCAAGAAAACCATCATGGAGAACAATGGGTCAGATAGAGAAGAAAGAGAGGTAGGGTTCAAGAGAAGAAAAATCAAGAAGGATAAACCACTTACCAAGAACAAGGATCACCAAATGATCAATAAAGAGATATGCTCAGACCCTATATCATGACATACAAGGGTTTGACCTCCTTATTCAAGCTCAAGCACCTCCATTTGCACCACCAAGAACAAGGTCCAATTGCAAGCACAAAGGGAGAAGGAAGAGAGAGCTAAAGGGGTAACTTTCATGTTAAATAAGGGGTATAAATACCCAAGGGTAGGAGAGAGGTGAGGGAGATGAAGTGTCAAGATACTAGAGCCACAAGTGACACTTTTCCGTCGAAAGATCAAACATGCAAGAACTCAAGATATGAATGTAAGAAAGGGTGATAAAAACAAATCTGGGTAGTGACCACTAGGTCCATTACACACCGGTCGAAGCAAAAACCACCATGGTAGCGACCGCTACACCTTGTCAACAACATAGAGACCATGGTTCAAGATCAAACAGTCGCTACAACTAAAAGCAAAAGCTCAAAACTCATTTGACCGCAACAACAAGACCAACACAAGGCACAAAAGTTGCTACAAACATAACTAAGAAAGCACTTTTTTCACAACACTTCAAATGATCAACAAACATGGTCGACATCACGATCAACTCATAAGGAAACAAGATCAAACATAAACGTAGGTTATGGGTTTTGTGCACATGCTCATAAGCATGGAAAATTGAGTCACTTAACTCATTAATATTTTATTATTCCATTTTCACTCTAATTAGGGTTCATATGGGTAGGGTTACTATATCATCAACACCACTCCCATTTCCTAGGGTTAGGGTTAAAGACTACCCAACTTACTCCCTATCTCTTAGGGTTTCTAGGTCCCTTGTCCCACTAGTGTTTTCCCAACCATAGTCTCATAATGAAAAACCCATCAAACCAATTTTCTTTTCTTTATCATTATTTCCACGATACATGTACATTTTTCACATTACATGTGCATTATTATTTCCATATTACATGTAAATCATTATTTCCACATTACATGTAAATTAGTTGGCAGAGGATGCCTTCATCCTACTTCTCAGAAGCCCTGAGTTGAGATAAGGAGAGAAGTTCCTTTTAGGGTTTATTAAGCAAAGAGAATGACAAGTGGATGAATCAAGCTGAGAAGACACCATAAAGGTATTTCACTTTGGGCAAAATCATTGGACTTTGGCCAGGCAGGATGCACTACCACGAGAGTTGTAACATCCTTGACCTTGGTTATGCTTTAACCCTAGATGTTTTGCTTAATAAAGTTAATTATATGCTTGCTCTTGTTTCTTGAAAAGTAATTAAGGCCTAAGAGGAATTTATGTTCAATTTTAGTCCTTTCTGAATAACGTTGAAAATAATGTTTTGCCTGTTTTGGACTAAAGTGCAAATTACCCAAGTTGAGTGGTTAACTTGCAAATGTTACATGGTAAAATGTTCCTCAAGTGTTGAAGCATCATAAGAATGAAAATGATGCAGAGGTATGTCTTGTGACAACCTGAGTACCAAGAAAGAGCTTATAAAGCAATGTTTATGCATTAAAACCTAGTTTTGGTGTAATGTGCAATTTACCCAAAACCTAGGATTCCATATGCAAAATACCACTTCTAAAGAGTCCCTGATGTTTCTTGGTATCAATTAGAGTCAATAAAATTAGAGGGACATCTCATTTGAATCTCTTTGGAGGAGAGAGAATCTTGATATTAAAATAATCAAGATTTAAGCATAATTGAAACCCTAATTCAATTTAATGCAAAAATAAATATATTAATTGAATTGACCTTCAACCAAAAATGGAATGGTTGAATTTACATAAGTATGGACGTCCTTATGCCTTGTAAAGGCAACTAAATATCTAAAGTGAGTGGAGAGTCCACTCACATTAGTTAAAGGAAAAGTAATATCCACTCATTTTTTGATATTATTATATTGATTAAGGTGCTTAATTTGTTTTCTTTTAATTCATGGATATTGAATAGGAATTACAAGGTGGGGGAGATGGCTTCGTATTCAAGGGATGGAGGGGAGTATGTGGCACCAATTTTGGGAGTTGAAGGAATTATTTATCACTTTCTCTCTCATTGAAATTCCCTTATATACATCCAATTTTCAACCCACATGAAAGGATTTTTCGATTCCATATTCTTTCCTTGCTTTGGTTGAACACAAGGGAGCTTATGAGAAACAGGAGGACGTGCCCCAACCTGTAGGTAAGCTCCATAGTCATCTTCAACCTTGATTTCATGGTGGATATCGAAATTCAATGCTTAATTTCTCCTTTTCTTCATTCAATCTTCAACCTTAGCCATTCATTTCACTCAAAGACTTTAGAACAGAACTTGGAGAGTTGAGAGAGCTTCATTCACCATTGAGGACGTGAATCTTGAAGCTTGGATTCAATTTTAAAGGCGGGTTATATAACTTGAACCCTTAAATGTCATTATTGCTTGCAATTTATTCATCATATGTTGACCCTTTCTTCTTTCTCGATTTCCTTTTTATTAGTTGCTGGAAATCACCATAAGAATCCGAATTGATTTCGAAGGTTTCAAGCTTGAAGATGATGATGTCATCCTAAGCACACACCTCAACATAGAATATGTGCAAACGATTTTGCTTTTTGGTGATCAAACGGTCTCAAGACCGTTTGAAGGCAAATGGTCTCAAGACCGTTTGAGGTCAAGAGGACTCAAACCGTTTGAAGGTAAAATGCTGATATGGTTGTATGATAATCCAATGGTTCCAATTAATTGAATTTTAAAAAGGTTCCATGTATGTATGATCCACCAATTGCTAGCCCTAATCGATTGAATTGATTGAAACCCTAGTTGAGGGAATCGATTTCAAGGTTGATTGACCCAAACGGTCTCAAGACCGTTTGGAGGTCAAATGGTCTCAAGACTGTTTCAAGGTCAATGGTTGATTGTGGTGGATGGTTGGAGATCCAAGGGCTACAATCTGATGTACTTTCAATAGTTCAATTGATGGATGGTTCAATGAGTACAAATATGAAATCAATTTGATGTTGGAAACCTTAATTGATCCATTCAGTTTCAAGATGATTTTGACCAAATGGTCTTGAGACCATTTGAGTCCAAACGGTCTTGAGACCGTTTGGGATTAAATGGTCTTCAGACCATTTGGAGGGCAAACGGTCTCAAACTGTTTGATGTACAATTGATTTGAGTGATGAGTTGCTCATTCGATTTCAAACCATTTGAGGTTTATTATATTTAATTCAAACGGTCTCAAACCATTTAGGGACTTTGGGGTTAAGACCGTTTGAAGGTCAAGGTACTTCAAGACCGTTTGAAGGTCAAAGTACTTCAAGACCGTTTAAGGGTCTGATACCCCAAGACTGTTTGGAGGTTTATTTGACTCAAATCATGTAAGTACTTTTAAACCCTATGATTGTTAATGATGTTTATCAAAGATAATTACAATGTTTGTACCTTTAAGGTACTAGGGTGATTAGTATCCTTAGAGGGGTAAACCTTTGATGCTTATGGAAGCAATGTCTCAATATACTATGTTAACCCTAAATGTATGCACTTGAATGAAGTCTTGACCTAATCTAATTGAGTTTGAAGTAAATAACATCCTAGAGAGGATGAGAGAGAAAGGAATCCATACATATATGATAATCATGTAGTGGTTAAGCCTTAACACTTTCAACATGAATAAAATATGTAGTTAGGGTGTGATCCTTGATAAAGAGACCATGAAACCCTAATTGAGAAGGTTGATGAACCATAACCCTAATTTAGGGCAATGCTAGGTGTAACCCTAATCTAGGGTAATTATGTAACCCTATCCTAGAGTAATGATATGATAAATTTCAATTTAGGGTATTTTAATGAAAAACCCTAATTTAATGGAATGCTTCATGAAAACCGTAATCTTGGGTAAAACTACATGAAACCCTAATTTTAGGGGAAATGTTATAAGAAACCTTAATTCAAGGTAAGGATGTAATGTGAAACCCTGATACAAGGTAATGTGATATGAAACCCTAATCCAGGGTGATGCTATGTATTATGAAACCCTAATTTGAAAACCTAGCCCTAATTTGTGTAAGGGGATGAGTAACCCTGATTGATATGAATTGGGAAACCCTAACCCTAATAAGGGTATAAGTGGTGTTACTTTGTAAAGCATGGTGCTAAAATGTAATTGATATAACTGTTATTAAGTGTACTAACCATGCAGGTACCATGAGATGATGAGCATAGCCAGGTATGAGCTAGGATGTTTCATTTATTAATGTTAATGGGCCTTGTGAGCCATAACATGCCTTGTTGCCTAGTGAGAGGTAAAAAGAGATGAAATGGGCTTTGTGAGCCATGTGAGATGCTTATGTAGCAAGTATCATGTTTACCTTGGTCAGACGACCTGAAGGTATTAGTTACCTGATAAATGGTAACAATTGTTTTATGTTGAAATGAGGGTTCGAATACCCATTTTCTATAATCATAATGATGAGTTTATTAAGGGATGAGAATACCCCTGATGAGATGAGGGATTGAGATCCCAATGCTTTAATAAAGGTTTGAACAGTACTTGATGGAAGTATTACACATTCTTTCTAGCAACTAATATAACAACTGATGTTTGGAAACTTGTTGATGCTAAAAGAATATGGTAATACACTTAATTAATCAAGTGATATCATATAATGTAGTTGCGATGACCATAGATCCATCAGTGTCAGAATTTGCTGAATGGTGAAATGAGTTAAACTCGAAGCACATAGTTTTGAATATGTGGGGGTAATTGGGAAATTATATCCTCATGCCCCATAGGAATGGCTGCGGGCTATATCCTATGTACGAGATTGGTTATGAACCATACCCCAGTATGAGTATGGCTACGGTCCATGACTCCATGATATGATACCAGGCATTGGCTACGGGCCATAACCCTGAAGAGAGTATATGCTGTGGGCTATAACTCTATAGCAAAGATGCCAATATACCCTGACAAGCTAATTGCAGTTTGACACGTGATGTCTCTACCGAATAATCTCGTATTGACTGAGAAGGATGAGGTCTTGGAGTTTGGCTCTTCGATTGACCTTGTGTGGTACCGATTCTTTCCGTAATCATGGTCGGTTGGAGTATGAGTGGTATACCTCATCTTCTCAGGGCTTAAGTATGATTGTATAATGTAATCAGCCGTGTAGTGTATTTGCTTAAGGTTGAAATACGATAATCATCGGTTGATGTTACTTTGCTTAGCCTATCCTAGATGGATAAATGTTATACATGTTCTTCATATTCCTTAATGGATAAGTGATATGCTGCTTTATCGAGTCACAACTGAAATGCTTTGAATAAGAATATTGCTCTAATCTATTTAGACATTGATTTATCTGCTGTTGAATATACATGATTCCTCTGCTCAACTTTATACTATTAATCTGCAATAATAATATTTTTGGCGAAGAGTTATATCTCTCTCTGAGAGAATTTTCAATTGTCTCACCCCCGTGGGATTCAACGTTTTTGGTAAACACAGAAGAAGAGGCAGAAACCCTACAATATAGGAAGAACAACAACATCAACAACAAGGACAATAGTGATATCTCAGGTGGAGGCACTGGCTGTCATGTTTTGTATAGAGAGTCCTATGTGTCATCTCTGTACTCTCAGGTCCTCAGAGTTATTAGTTAGTACCTTAATGAATCGATCTGAGATTTTGGGCTTGATGCCTCGAGGTTCTTATGCTGTCTCTGTATAGTTTCTTTAAGGAAGCTGATGCTTGTAATCCTCGAGAAGAGACGGTACAAAATATGTACTTATGAACCATGATGTAATTAAAGTACATTGGTTCTTGATAGAAGAGTTTTCCTATGTATGGATCGTTTTGAAATTGGTTTTAATTTTTAGTAATTTTCAGTAATCTGCTGCTAATGATCGCTTCCACTTAGTCAATGATGTTTTGTTCGAACGCTTCATTACAGTTTAGTGGTATCAGAGCTCTAGGTTCGCTGAGTCTACAGAGACATAGGATTAAGGTTATTGAGTCTGTTCTAGTATCTTCCAGTATATTTGATAGTGTCTTCTGCTCATATAGGAGGAGAAGAAGAACTTAAAGATGTTTGGATCACATGAAGAACATGCTGCTGAGAGCAGCATTGCTACACCAGGAAAAGGTGCAAGGGACCAGACTAGGGAGGAACTAGAACCTGAACATCCCCGGCTTAACCAAGCTGCACTGGAAAACCCGACCTTCCATGATCTGTTTGGGCAGTTCATTGCAACCATGACGCATATGGCAGATAGAATGCAACCACCTGCACCTAGGGCACCAATCCATAATGAGGGACAAGGATGCGGCAAGACTTTTGAACGACTTCACCGAGTAGGAGCCATAGATTAAGCTGGTACAGCTGACCTAGCAGATGTAGACATGTGGCTGACTGAGTTAGAGATGGCCTTCAGAATCTTTAATATCCCAGAAGCTGAGAAGGTTAGACATGCGGTGTACCTTCTTAAAGGGAGTGTTGGCCACTGGTGGACAATAGAAGAGGGCAAGAGGCTAGGTGTCGAGATTAGATGGGAGGAATTCCGACAGGAATTCATAAGTAGATACTTCCCTAAGACGTTTTTAGATGAGAATATCTCTTAGTTTGAGAGGTTAAGGCAAGGACCAATGAACATTAGCGAGTATGAAGCTAAGTTCATGGAGCTTTTGTAGTTCTGTCCACATATGGCAGCTACTGATAATGAAAGAATTCGACATTTTGAGAAGGGGTTGAATGCTGAATTGACCACTCCTGTGTCTTCTTTAGAGAATAGGGAGAGGTTTGCCACCTTTGTGAAGTCCATGAGACGCATAGAAAGGTCAGTGATTGAGAAGCGTCAGACCAAGAGTAAGAAGGTGTATATTCAGTTTCAAGGACAGAGGTCCGGAAGTGTCAAGAAACCGAGATTTTCCGCACCAATAGCACCACCAAGATTCAATACCCAGACATAATGGACGTCAAGTAGGGGTAGAGGCCGTAGTTTACTGCCTAAGGGAGTCCACAACTCAACATCAATGTTAGTAACAGGACCACCCAGGCCACAGAGGGAGACCAGAGGTTGTTTTATATGTGGAAAGATGGGGCATTTGATGAAAGATGGTCGAGCTAGGGATGTAAGTGTGACTCAACCTCAGAGGAAGAGTCAGCAAGGCTCTCAAAGGTGACAGTTTTCGAGTAGCGCTCGAGGACGTGGACAAGAATCCCAAACTGGTTCGTCGACACCCAACAATCAAACACAGGGTCAACAACAAGCAACATCGAGATTCTATGCGATGAATAAACCCAAAGCAGTAGTCAACCCCCGAGTTGTGACAGGTCAGATGGAACTATTTCATTCTGATATGTCTTCATCATGCTTTGTATCTGTTTTAATTGATCCGGGTGCTACGCATTCCTTTATCACTCGAAGAGTGATACATGACTAAAAAATAACTATCAGTCATAGAGCAGTTAGTCAGTTATTAGAAACCCCTTTGTTGGGATCTACAGTGCTGCAGGAGGTGTGTTCTCCCTGCATTCTTTCCTTTTCTAAACATCACATTCAGGTGGATCTTATACCACTTGAGATGCATGGGTTTGATATAATTCTTGCGATGGACACCCTAGAAAAGTATAAGGTCGTCTTCGATTTTGATTCCAAGCCAGCTGCGTTCACAGATGACAATGACACATGGATCTTTCAGGGAGATAGAAAGATTCTTCCAACCTGTCTTATATTAGCCATGGTAGCGGAGAAGCTGATGAGAAAACGATGCTTTGCATTCTTGGCACATGTGGTAGACACCACAATGGAGAGCTTTAATCCTTCTGATGTTTTGATAGTTAGGGAGTTTGAAGATGTGTTCCCTGAGGAACTTCCAGGAGTATCTCCGCCCAGAGAGATTGATTTTGAGATTAATCTAATCCTAGGAACGCAACCAATAGCACAAACACCATATAGAATGGCACCTGTTGAGATGGAAGAGCTCAAGAAATAGCTATAGGAGTTGCTTGAGAAAGTTTTTATCCAACTGAGTATTTCACCATGGGGTGCTCTGGTTCTTTTTGTTAAGAAGAAGGACGGATCGATGCAACTATGCATTGATTATAGACAGTTGAATAACGTAACCATAAAGAAGTATCCTCTACCGAGGATCGATGACTTGTTTGATCAGTTGCATGGTGCAACTATCTTCTCTAAGATAGATCTGAGGTCAGGATATCATAAATTGTGTATCAAGGAGAGTGACATACCTAAGTCTACCTTTAGGACAAGGTATGGTCACTATGAGTTCATAGTTATGTCGTTTGGGCTAACTAATGCACCAACTGCATTCATGGAACTCATGAATAGAATCTTTTGACCTTTTCTTGATCAGCTCATAGTAGTCTTCATAGATGACATCTTGATATATAGTAGACATGCTCAACAACATGAGCAGCACCTCCGTTAGGCTTTAACTTTGCTAAGAGAGCATAAGTTGTATGCTAAGTTTAGCAAATATGAGTTTTGGTTACCAGAAGTTTCTTTTCTAGGACACATAATATCTGCCTCAGGTATCCATGTTGTTCCTAAGAAAGTAGAATCTGTCCAACAATGGGAACAACCAAAGACACCAATGAAGATACACAGTTTCCTAGGACTGGCAGGCTATTACAGGTGGTTCATTAAGAACTTCAGTTCTATAGCTTTACCCCTAACCAAGTTGACCAGGAAGGAGGTTCCATTTGTCTAGAATGACAAGTGTCAACATTCTTTCCAGCTGTTGAAAGATAGGTTTTCAAGTTCACCTGTGCTGGTGTTACCTGAGCAAGGGAAGGGGTACATAGTTTTATGTGATGCATCTAAAATGGTCTAGGATGTGTGTTGATGCAGGATAATCAAGTGATTTCTTTCACCTCTCGACAGCTTAAGAAACATGAGGAGAATTATCCGATACATGATCTAGAGCTAGCTACTGTATTCCATGCTTTGAAGATCTGGAGACATTATCTCTATGGAGAAACAATCCAGATTTTCACAGACCATAAGAATCTAAAATATATCTTCTCACAACATGAGTTGAACATGAGACAACGCCGCTAGATGGAGTTAATCAAGGACTACGATTGTACAATTGATTATCATCCAGGGAAGGCTAATGTAGTGGCTAATGCACTAAGAAGGAAATCATCATCACTAGCCTTAGATGAAGCACAATTGAACTCCTTACTCTGCTTCAAAAGAGATATGCTTATCTCCTTGAGGCAAAACAATATACAACTTAAGGTATCATTGTTAGTCGGGCTGTTAGCTGAGATGCAAGTGAAACCTACTCTGAGACAACAGATTAAAGAAGCACATCAAGTTGATACTGTGGTTCAGCAAATCAGGTCAGAGTATGGTAGTGAGAAACGGGATGGCTTTCATGAGTCAGAGGATCAGGTAGTCTGTTACAATGGAAGGATGGTAGTACCTGATGCCAATGACTTAAGGAAGTTAGTCTTGGAGGAAGCTCATTCTTCGCTGTATGCAATGCATCCAGGGAGCACCAAAATTTATCATAACTTGAAGGATATATATTGGTGGCCAGGATTTAAGAAGGATGTAGCTGAGTTTGTTATGCGGTGTCCAGTGTGTCAACAGGTTAAAGCTGAACATAAAAGGCCCGCAGGAACAATGCAACTTGTGCCTATACCGTAGTGCAAATGGGATCATGCGACCATGGAATTTGTGGTTTGTTTTCCTAGAACAACCAAAGGTCATGATTCCATATGGGTGATAGTTGATAGGTTGACTAAGACATCACATTTCCTTCCTGTTAGAAAAACCTACATGTAACAACCCTGGCCTGGGTTATACTTTAACCCTAGGTGTTTTGATTAAGAAATGTGATTAAAAGCTTAATCTCATCTTATGAAAAGTAATTAGGCCTCAAGAGGAACTTAGGTTGTAATTCTAGTCCTTTTTGAACATTGTTGAAATCAATGTTTTGTTTGTATTGGACTAAAGTGCAAATTACCCAAGTTGAGGGGTTTAAGTGCAATTGTGCATGATAATATGTTCCTCATGTGTTGAAGAATCATGAGAGTTAAAATGATGCTGAGGTATGGCTTATGGAAGCCTGAACACTAAGAAAGAGCTGATAAAGCAATGATTGTGCATAAAAACCTAGTTTTGGATTAATGTGCAAATTACCCAAAACCAAGGGTTCAATATGCAGTTTACCACTTCAATAAAGTCCCTAATGGTTCTTGGCATCATGTAGAGCAAATAAAATGAGAGGGACTTCTCATTTGAATTAATATGAAGGAGAGAGAATCTTGATATTAAAATAATCAAGATTTAATCCTTAGTGAAACCCTAATCCAATTTAGGGAAAAAATGAATGTATTAATTAAAGGGCGTTCAACCAAAATTAAAATAGTTGGATTCAGATGTGTGTGGATAATCCTAAAACCTTGCAAAGGCACGAACATATCCTAAGGAGGTGAAATTCCACTCACCATTTTTATAAGAAAAAGAATTTCCACTCAAATAAGGATATTCTTATTATAAGGGTTAAGGTGCTTAATTTCTTTTCGCTTAATTCATGGATAATGGAAGGGAGTTAGATGGGGATAGATATTCCCTTTCATGCAAGAAACCAAGGGGGAAGTGGTGGCAACAATTTTGGAATCAAAAGACTTTTATAAAGTATCTTCTCTCTCCTCAATTTTCTTATAAAAGTACCTTTTCCAAGCCAAATGAAAGGCTTTTACGACCCCACTTCTTATCCTTGCTTGCGAAACCGAACAAGAAGGCTAAGGAAAGCAGGGAGCACGTCCCCAACCTGTTGGTAAGCCTTTTATCTTCGTTCTTCATGATTTCATGGTGAAAATCATAAAACAATGTGTAATTTCTTCATTTCTTCACTCAATCTTCAATTCTAGCCGATCATTTCACTCCAAATCTTGAAGTTGAGACTTGGAATAGTTGGAGAAGCATCATCCACCATTAGAGCCATGTAGCTTGGAGCTTGGAGATCAGATTTGAGGTGGGTTTTATTACTCAAACCCTTAATCATTGATATTGCATCAATTCTATATACTTTGTTGATTGTTTTCTTTAATTTGATACACTCTTGTTTCTTTGCTGCAATTTCCATCAAGAACGGTTTCTGTTCTTGGTTTTTAGAAGGAAGGGGATGATGACATCATCCTAGATGCTTATCCAAAGAAAAGTACCAAGCCAAACGGTTTTGATAGCTACTCCAAATCGTTTTAATTTGATTGGTTATGCGATTTCAACAAACCGTTTAAGGGAAAACAGTTTGAAACCGTTTGGGAGAAAACGGTTTCAAAACCGTTTGAAATGGTTGAACAAGCGTTAACTGTTTGGGAATTTTGTTCCTAATTATGTATTATGATAACCCACCAAATTTGAGGGATTAACTCCCAAGGAATCGAGAGTTGAAGGCTAATCAATTACGCAATCGAATTGAATTAAGTGCTGATTTTCAATCTGATTAACTTGACCTTTTTGGGAAAACGGTTTCAAAACCATTTGATATGGTTGATAAAGCATTTACCGTTTGGGATTACTGTTCCTAATGATGTTGGTTAATGACTCACCAAATATTAGGGATTAACTCTAGAGGAATCGTGAGTTGAAGGCTAATCAATTAGGGAATCCTAATTGGATTAAGTGCTGATTTTCAATTTGAGTAATTCGAATTTTTGGGCAAACGGTTTCAAAACCATTTGAGATGGTTGACCAAGCATTCACCGTTTGGTATTACTGTTCCTAATGGTGTTGGTTAATGACTCACCAAAGTTTATGGATTAATTCCAAACGAGTCTTGAGTTGAAGCCTAATCAATTGGGTAAACCCTAATTGCAATTAGTGCTGAAATTCCAATGAGTTGATTTTGAGATTTTGGGTTGATTAGCCCAAACGGTTTCAAAACCGTTTGGGGATCACCCAAACAGTTTCGAAACCGTTTGGGGATCACCCAAGACCGTTTGGAGGTCTGGGGTCAAGTATGGTTGACCAATTGAACGTCCAAAGGTACCAAATCACATTGCAATTAATTGCTGATGTGTTGATCAACTCGATAGACCAAACCTTGATGAAATTTCACTAGAATCCAAGGGTTGGATGGGAAAACGTTCTTCACCTGCTTGGAAAACGGTCTTCACCTGCTTGGACAAATGGTCTTCACCTGCTTGGCCAAACGGTCTTCACCTAATTGGCCAAACGGTCTTCACCTACTTGGGCAAACAGTCTCAAACCGTTTGGAGACCTAGGTGGTTTCAAGGTCAAGTTGTGTTATGCAATTGAAGGTTCAAGTGGTCAATCCAATTGGATACCTAATGTAATTGAAGGTTCAATTGGTTAACCCAATAGAGAACCTAATGCAATTGAAGGTCCAATTGAATAACCTAAATGAGTACATATTGCAATTGAAGATTCAATTGACCAATTCAATTGGATACCTTATGTAATGGAGGTCCAATGTGATTGAATCTCTTGAGAATCAAGATGATGAATGATCCATTGATCCAATGCTGATTAGTAATGATAGTCAATGAAGGTACAAAGGTTGAAACCCTATTAGTACCTAAGTGGTTAGTGCCAATTAAGGGATGAACCCTAATTACTTATAGGATCAATGACTTGGTACACTATGTTAATCATAGTTGTATGATCTCGATTGAAGGGTTGATATGACCTAATCAAGTTGAGATGATGATAGCATGAATTCATATAAGAATATGATTCATGTGGTGTTTAAGGGTATGATCCTTAAGTAGAGAGATCATGAAACCCTAATCATGAACATAAACCCTAATTGACAAGGTTATTGAACTCTAACCCTAGTTGAGGATGTATCCTTATGAAAACCTAGTTGAGGGTGTATCCATGTAAAATACTAGTTGAGGGTGATTCCATGAGAAACCCTAGTTGAGGGTGTATCCTTATCAAACCCTAGTTGAGGGTGTTTCCATGTAAAACCCTAGTTGAGGGTGATTCCATGAGAAACCTTAATTGAGTGTGATTCCATGTGAAACCCTAGTTGAGGGTGATTCCATGAGAAACCCTGACTAAGTATTAACATCATATGATGTTCTAATACTATGTTGTAATGAGGGGCCTTGATAAGGGTGAAGGTATATGAGACTCTAATGTGAAGTCATAATGCATAAAGCCCTAATCTTGGGCAATATGACAATGAATTATAACCCTAATTTTAATTAGGGTATAAAGAAATCTTAATGATGAAATAGAAGGAATGGCCTTATAAAGGTGAAAAATTTCATGTGGTGGACTATATACAACCTAAGTATAAGCAATGTATTTATCATTATACAAGTCCATACCATTAAAGATAGTTGGACAATTCTAATGCGTGGCCTTTGCCTTATATGCTAAATGTGAGAGATTAGTGGTGGAATGTATTAAGAAGGGAAATACCTTAATACAATATAAGATGGTTAATTCATGAGAGTTTAAAATAATGTGAAAGTGATACATCAGAATATAATAGTTATCACATGTATCACTTCAGGTTTTATATACCTTGATGTACTCCAAATCTTATATGTCCAAATATGAAACATATGAAGTGTGTTATGCAACTATTACAATGATACGTAATGAGTTGTTGCACTTTGATGAGTGTTAACTAATGTACCTTGAGAATGGGGTTAAGCCCAAATGATGAGTATGATGTAGTCATACCATGATGAGGATGAGAAATGAACTCATACCTTGAATTAATGATCATCAATGCTATATGATGCGAATAATGATCTTGAATAATCATTTATGATACCTTTGAATGCCTCAGAGGTATGGAATAATGAATTAAGGGTTAGACAGATAATGTAATCATGAAACCCTATTTAATGCGAAATGGGGAACCCTAACCCTAATTTGGGTAAAGGGAATGAGAAGCCCTATTTGATAGTAAACCCTAATTCCTGGGAAAGGAATAATGGTGTTACTATTGTATCACATGATGTGATGAATATCTTGTATGACTATTATCATGTCTAAAACCATGTAGATATTATGACATGATGAACATAGCCAGGTATGAGCTATGATGTTCATTTGATAAGTATTACTTAGAAAGAAGTAACAACATAATTATGGGCTTGTAAGCCTTTGTAATAAGTTGTTGCCTAGTGAAAGGTGACAATATGTGTAATGACCTTGTGAGCCATGTGAATAAGTTGTTTACTAGTGAGAGGTGACAAGATGTGTAATGGCCTTGTGAGCCATGTGATATTTTGTTGCCTAGTGAGAGGTGACAAGATACTTAATGGGCATTTTGAGCCATGTGAGATGCTTGAACAACAAGTATCATGTATACCTTGGTCTGAGGACCTTGTGGTATTAATTACCTGATAAGTGGTAACAATGTTCTGTGATGAACTAAGGGTTTGAATACCCAGATCCAGTAATCATGATAATGATGATGTGAAGGGATGAGAGTTCCCAATAATGTGATCAGGGACTGAGATCCCAATGTCTTACAAGAACTGAGAAGTACATTGCTGAATATAAGTACATGTTTCTTTGTAGAAGTTGTCTTAAAAAGTTATGTTTGAGAACTTGACTGATGCTAAAAGAATATGATAATATACTTAAATAATCAAGTGAAATCTATTCATGTAGTGCCCTGGCCATAGATCCATCATCGTCAGTAGCTGGTGATGGTGAAACGAGTTCTCCTGCGGGTTAATTAGGAGCGTATATTGTTGAATATGCGGGGTTTCTCCTAGCCAAAAATAGGAGTATTAGAGTGCAACTTCGGTTGTAGACTCAAGGTGTGTATAAGAGCATGGTGAATAGGCCCATGGCTCAGTGTGATAGAGCATGAATGTGTTCATGGCTCAGGGAGCACGATGAACTAGCTCGTGGCTCAGATATACTAGCGCTGAGACCTGTACCAAGGTGGGCTAGAGAAAGGGTAGCCTACGGGAGCTAACCCTGTGACTGAGGTCACTTAAGCAAGAGACTGCGGTCCTGCTTGTTTTCTCGCACTGACCGAGACGTAGGAGGTCATGGAGTCCGGCTCTTCCATTGACCTTGTATGGCACCGACTTTGGGTTTCCAAACTGAAGGTTCGATTTGAGCAGTACGACTCACTTCCTCAGGGCATAAGTGTGATTGTAAAATGTAATCAGCCATATAGCATGTTTGCTTAAGGATTGAATACGGAAATTCATTGACTGATGTTGTATTTCTTTGTGCATTCCTTAGTGGATAAATGTTATTTATGTTTTTTTATATTCTCTGCAAAGTAGACAGATGAATTACTTATCTACCATGGGTAGAGGCAATGAATTCCTTGATAATAGGATGTTATCTTATTCTGTTCTATGATGAATAATACTGCCTGATAATGTAAAAGTAACTCCTGCACAGTTTTAATTTAATAAACTACAATAACACTGTTTTGGCGGAGAGTTATATCTCTCACTGGGGCAATTTTCAATTGTCTTACCCCCGTGGGAAACATTTTTAGGTCTGCATGGAAGGCAAAGCAGAAACCCTAGAACAGGGAAAGAGCAGCAGCAACAACAACAGTAGGGACAGCAATAAGATCTCAGGTGGAGATTTTGTCTGTCTAGTCGTATAGATAGTAGTCCTATGTATCGTCTCTGTACTCTCAGGTCCTCGGAGTTTTAAATGTATCAATCTGAGTTTTGTCTTGGTGCCTCGAAGTTTTTATACTGCCTGTGTATAATTGTTAACAGGGCAGTCAATGTTGTAATCCTTAAAAAGGAACGGTACAGGTTGTGTACTTGTGAACCAGGATGAATTTGAAATACTTTGGTTCTTGGTTAAAGAGTTTTCCTATGAATGGATCTCTTTGAAAAAGTTTTAATTTTTACTGATTTTCAGTAATCCGCTGCAAATAATCCGCTTCCGCTTAAGTTAATCTTGTTTTCGTGAGACGGTCACCACAATTAGTGGTATCAGAGCTCTAGGTTCGTTGAGTCTACAGAGACATAGGACTAAGGTAGTAGAGTCTGTTCTGGTGTCATCCAATGTATCTGATAGTGTCTTCTGCTCGTATAAGAGAAGAAGAACTTAAAGATGACTGGGTCACATGAGGAGATTGCTGCTGAGAGCAACAATGTTGCACCAAGAAGAGGTGCATGGGAACAGGCAAGAGAGAGACAATTGCCTGAGAATCCCCTAGCTGATCCAACTATAATAAGAAAATCCTTCTTTAAGTATTACTGTTGGAGAACTTAGGGCAAAAGTAATGTATATAGTGGATCAAGTTTTGGCAGTGTAACCTAGATTACCAGTCCCAATGATGATGTTATAGATATCAACAAGATTTGTAATTAGCATCAGCAGGTTGAAGCAAAAGGAAATGATGAATTTCTGGACTTAAATTGAGTCTGTGCTCAACCATAGCCTGTTGAATCAACCTTTGAGGCAGAATTAGCCTGAGGCAGTGAATAACCCATGAATCATGACAAGTTAGACAAGATAATGTCATTCAAATATGTCACTTTATGAACTCTTGGATTAATTGAGAAAGGAAATGATTGAACTTTCCTTGATAAGTCCTATGAGGACTTATGTTTAGCATAATAAAACATTACAAATGTTTTATGTTGTTTTTACCTCCTTGAGAAAAGATGAGGTATAGAAGGGATGCCTGGATAAAATCCAGAGATGTTAAGCTTTATGCTTGTAATAATATGAAAAGAAGGAGTATGATAACATACAAAGTGCATACCACTTAATCTCAGTATTTATATACCCTGTCCAGGTATACAACTATCGATGATAAAGTGAGTATGGAAACTCTTAGATTGTTGTCTTTCTGATTACTCTGATCAAGTAGTCATTCTGAGACAATCTAATGAGTATCATGAAATCAGAAATATGGAATGAATAAATGTGTCATATCCTAAGTAAAAGAAAGAGAAGTCTGAGATAATCTCAGATGGGCATGTTGAATGAGGAATTTAAAGTGCACTCCTCATAATATAGGAATAAGGATAAGGGAAATGAACCCTGTTTAATAATGCTGCAAGCATAATAAAGGTCTTTTCCCTAATGAGGAAATGGGAAATATGATGAAATCATGAAATGATCATAAACATGCTAGATATTAATAAAGAAAGGAATAATGACATACAATCATCGTTATAATTCCTATGTTGAAGGCAAGGAACCTAGGATGAGACAAAAAGTAAATGGTTCATGAATAGCTAAAAATACATGAATTAGTAAGAGGAATATGAATCCTTGTTCTCTTTCCTTTCAGGGACATGGCAATCAAGTGGGTCTTAGGATGCTTGGTGTGCATAACATAAATATGTTCATGTGATGGATACTTAGAAAAGTATGAGTTTATCTTGGACTTTGGTTCCAAGATGAGGACATATGTAACAATTAATGTTCCAAGATGAAAGGAAGAGAAATATGTGATGTGTTCTTAATACATGTGATAGATACCAAGATGAAAGACTCTGATATCTGAGAATTATCAGATGGTTTAGGCTGGCTACCTGGAGTAGTCAACTGTGAAGTTAATCTGATTATATTAAATGATGCGAACATCATATGTTAGGGTTTTATGCTTTGCATAAACATGATATTAATAAAGAATGCATGATGTTTCTCTGAACAAGAAAAGTGTTATTTGACACAAAGTTGACTCCATTGTCAAAGATGAGGAACAATGGAGCATGTGTTTTGTGTGTTGATTCTATAAGAATCCTGTATGGAAACACTTTGTATTAATCAAAGCTTTTTGATGTCTCCATAACAAGGAGATGATATGTGAAGACTAGATAGTATGATGAATAAAATACATCTGTCATCCTTTATCTGGATTTCTAGGACAAAATCCTTGTTAGGGGTTTATAATTTGTAACAACCCTGACCTGGGTTATCCTTTAACCCAAGGTGTTTTGATTAAGAAATGTGATTAAATGCTTAATATCATCTTATGAAAAGTAATTAGGCCTCAAGAGGAACTTATGTTGCAATTCTAGTCCTTTTTGAACATTGTTGAAATCAATGTTTTGTTTGTATTGGACCAAAGTGCAAATTACCCAAGTTGAGGGGTTTAAGTGCAATTGTGCATGATAATATGTTCCTCATGTGTTGAAGCATCATGAGAGTGAAAATGATGCTGAGGTATGGCTTATGGAAGCCTGAACACTAAGAAAGAGTTGATAAAGCAATGCTTGTGCATAAAAACCTAGTTTTGGAGTAATGTGCAAATTACCCAAAACCACGGGTTCAATATGCAATTTACCACTTCAATAAAGTCCCTAATGTTTCTTAGCATCATGTAGAGCAAATAAAATGAGAGGGATTTCTCATTTGAATTAAGATGGAGGAGAGAGAATCTTGATATTAAAATAATCAAGATTTAATCCTAAGTGAAACCCTAATCCAATTTAGGGCAAAAATGAATGTATTAATTAAAGGGCCTTCAACCAAAATTAAAATGGTTGGATTCAGATGTGTGTGGATAATCCTAAAGCCTTGCAAAGGCACGAGCATATCCTAAGGAGGTGAAATTCCACTCACCATTATTATAAGAAAAAGATTTTCCACTCAAATAAGGATATTCTTATTATAAGGGTTAAGGTGCTTAATTTCTTTTCCCTTAATTCATGGATAATGGAAGGGAGTTAGGTGGGGATAGAGATGCCCTTGCATGAAAGAAACCAAGGGGGAAGTGGTGGCAACAATTTTGGAATGAAAAGACTTTTATAAAGTATCTTCTCTCTCCTCAATTTTCTTATAAAAGTACATTTTCCAAGCCAAATGAAAGGCTTTTACGACGCCACTTCTTCTCCTTGCTTGCAAAACTGACCAAGAAGGCTAAGGAAAGCAGGGATCACGTCCCCAACATGTTGGTAAGCCTTTGATCTTCGTTCTTCATGATTTCATGGTGAAAATCATAAAACAATGTGTAATTCCTTCATTTCTTCACTCAATCTTCAATTCTAGCCGATCATTTCACTCCAAATCTTGAAGTTGAGACTTGGAATATTTGGAGAAGCTTCATCCACCATTATAGCCGTGTATCTTGGAGATTGTAGATCAGATTTGAGGCGGGTTTTATAACTCAAACCTAGAATCATTGATATTGCATCAATTCTCTATACTTTGTTGATTGTTTTCTTAAATTTGATACACTCTTGTTTCTTTGCTGCAATTTCCATCAAGAACGGTTTCTGTTCTTGGTTGTTCGAAGGAAGGGGATGATGACATAATCCTAGATGCTTATCCAAAGAAAAGTACCAAGCCAAACGGTTTTGATAGCTACTCCAAATCGTTTTAATTTGATTGGTTGTGCGGTTTCAGCAAACCGTTTAAGGGCAAACGGTTTGAAACCGTTTTGGAGAAAACGGTTTCAAAACCGTTTGAGATGGTTGACCAAGCATTTACCGTTTGGGAATTTTGTTCATAATTATGTAGGCTGATAACCCACCAAATTTTAGGGATTAACTCCCAAGGAATCGAGAGTTGAAGGCTAATCAATTAGGCAATCGAATTGAATTAAGTGCTTATTTTCAATATGATTAACTTGACCTTTTTGGGAAAACGGTTTCAAAACCGTTTTATATGGTTGACCAAGCGTTAGCCGTTTGGTATTACTGTTACTAATGATTTTTGTTAATGACTCACCAAATATTAGGGATTAACTCTAGAGGAATCGTGAGTTGAAGGCTAATCAATTAGGGAAACCTAATTGGATTAAGTGCTGATTTTCGATTTGAGTAATTCGACGTTTTGGGCAAACGGTTTCAAAACCGTTTGAGATGGTTTACCAAGCGTTGACTGTTTGATATTACTGTTCATAATGGTGTTGGTTAATGACTCACCAAATTTTATAGATTATTTCCAAACGAGTCATGAGTTGAAGCCTAATCAATTGGGTAAACCCTAATTGAGATTAGTGCTGAAATTCCAATGAGTTGATTTTGAGATTTTGGGTTGATTAGCCCAAACGGTTTCAAAACAGTTTGGGGATCACCCAAGACTGTTTGGAGGTCTGGGGTCAAGTATGGTTGACCAATTGAAGGTCCAAAGGTACCAAATCACATTGCAATTAATTGATGATGTGTTATCAACTCGATAGACCAAACCTTGATGAAATTTCACAGGAATCCAAGGGTTGGATGGGAAAATGGTCTTCACCTACTTGGAAAACGGTCTTCACCTTCTTGGCCAAATGGTCTTCACCTGCTTGGCCAAACGGTCTTCACCTAATTGGCCAAACGGTCTTCACCTACTTGGGCAAACGGTCTCAAACCATTTGGAGACCTAGGTGGTTTCAAGGTCAAGTTGTGTTATGCAATTGAAGGTTCAAGTGGTCAATACAATTAGATACCTAATGTAATTGAAGGTTCAATTGGTTAACCCAATAGAGAACCTAATGCAATTGAAGGTCCAATTGAATAACCTAATTGAGTACATATTGCAATTGAAGATTCAATTGACCAATTCAATTGGATACCTTATGTAATGGAGGTCTAATGTGATTGAATCTCTTGAGAATTAAGATGATGAATGATCCATTGATCCAATGCTGATTATTAATGATATTCAATGAAGGTACAAAGGTTGAAACCCTGTTAGTACCTAAGTGGTTAGTTCCAATTAAGGGATGAACCCTAATTGCTTATAGGATCAATGACTTGGTACACTATGTTAATCATAGTTGTATGAACTCGATTGAAGGGTTGATATGGCCTAATCAAGTTGAGATTATGATAGCATGAATTCATACAAGAATATGATTCATGTGGTGTTTAAGGGTATGATCCTTAAGTAGAGAGATCATGAAACCCTAATCATGAACATAAACCCTAATTGACAAGGTTATTGAACTCTAACCCTAGTTGAGGGTGTATCCTTATGAAACCCTAGTTGAGGGTGTATCCATGTAAAATCCTAGTTGAGGGTGATTCCATGAGAAACCCTAGTTGAGGGTGTATCCTTATCAAACCCTAGTTGAGGGTGTTTCCATGTAAAACCCTAGTTGAGGGTGATTCCATGAGAAACCTTAGATGAGGGTGATTCCATGTGAAACCCTAGTTGAGGGTGATTCCATGAGAAACCCTAACTAAGTATTAACATCATATGATGTTCTAATACTATGTTGTGATGAGAGTCCCTGAGAAGGGTGAAGGTATATGAGACTCTAATGTGAAGTCATAATGCATAAAGCCCTAATCTTGGGCAATATGACAATGAATTATAACCCTAATTTTAATTAGGGTATAAAGAAATCTTAATGATGAAATAGAAGGAATGGCCTTATAAAGGTGAAACATTTCATGTGGTGGACTATATACAACCTAAGTATAAGCAATGTATTTATCATTAGACAAGTCCATACCATTAAAGATAGTTGGACAATTCTAATGTGTGACCTTTGCCTTATATGCTAAAGATGAGAGATTAGTGGTGTAATGTATTAAGAATGGAAATACCTTAATACAAGATAATATGGTTAATTCATGAGAGTTTGAAATAATGTGAAAGTGATACATCAAAATATAATAGTTATCACATGTAGCACTTCAGGTTTTATATACCTCGATGTACTCCAAATCTTATATGTCCAAATATGAAACATATGAAGTGTGTTATGCAACTATTACAATGATATGTAATGAGTTGTTACACTTTGATGAGTGTTAATTAATGTACCTTGAGAATGGGGTTAAGCCCAAATGATGAGTATGACGTAGTCATACCATGATGAGGATGAGAAATGAACTCATACCTTGAATTAATGATCATCAATGCTATATGATGCGAGTAATGATCTTCAATAATCATTTATGATACCTTTGAATGCCTCAGAGGTATGGAATAATGAATTAAGGGTTAGACAAATAATGTAATCATGAAACCCTATTTAATGAGAAATGGGGAACCCTAACCCTAATTTGGGTAAATGGAATGAGAAGCCCTTTTTGATAGTAATCCCTAATTCCTGGGAAAGGAATAATGGTGTTACTATTGTATCACATGATGTGATGAATATCTTGTATGATTGTTATCATGTCTAAAACCATGTGGATATTATGACATGATGAACATAGCCATGTATGAGCTATGATGTTCATTTGATAAGTATTACTTAGAAAGAAGTAACAAGATAATTATGGGCTTGTAAGCCTTTGTAATAAGTTGTTGCCTAGTGAGAGGTGACAATATGTGTAATGGCCTTGTGATCCATGTGAATAAGTTGTTTCCTAGTGAGAGGTGACAAGATGTGTAATGGCCTTGTGAGCCATGTGATATTTTGTTGCCTAGTGAGAGGTGACAAGATACTTAATGGGCCTTTTGAGCCATGTGAGATGCTTGAACAACAAGTATCATGTATACCTTGGTCTAAGGACCTTGTGGTATTAATTACCTGATAAGTGGTAACAATGTTCTGTGATGAACTAAGGGTTTGAATACCCAGATCCAGTAATCATGATAATGATGATGTGAAGGGATGAGAGTTCCCAGTAATGTGATCAGGACTGAGATCCCAATGTCTTACAAGAACTGAGAAGTACATTGCTAAATATAAGTACATGTTTCTTTGTAGCAGTTGTCTTAATAAGTTATGTTTGAGAACTTGAATGATGCTAAAAGAATATGATAATGTATTTAAATAATCAAGTGAAATCTATTCATGTAGTGCCCTGGCCATAGATCCATCATCGTCAGTAGCTGGTGATGGTGAAACGGGTTCTCCTGCGGGTTAATCCGGAGCGTATATTGTTGAATATGCGGGGTTTCTCCTTGCCAAAAATAGGAGGATTAGAGTGCAACTTCGGTTGTAGACTCAAGGTGTGTATAAGAGCATGGTGAATAGGCCCATGGCTCAGTGTGATAGAGCATGAATGCGTTCATGGCTCAGGGAGCATAGTGAACTAGCTCGTGGCTCAGATATACTAGCGCCGAGATGTGTACCAAGGCAGGCTAGAGAAAGGGTAACATACGGGAGCTAACCCTGTGACTGAGGTCACTTAAGCAAGAGACTGCGGTCCTGCTTGTTTTCTCACACTGACCGAGACATGGGAGGTCATGGAGTCTGACTCTTCCATTGACCTTGTATGGCACCGGCTTTGGGTTTTGCAACCGAAGGTTGGATTTGAGCAGTACGGCTCACTTCCTCAGGGCATAAGTGTGATTGTAAAATGTAATCATCCATATAGCATGTTTGCTTAAGGATTGAATACGAAAATTCATTGACTGAAGTTGTATTTCTTTGTGCATTCCTTAGTGGATAAATGTTATTTATGTTTCTTTATATTCTCTACAAAGTAGACAGATGAATTACTTATCTACCATGGGTAGAGGCAATGACTTCCTTGATAATAAGATGTTATCTTATTATGTTCTATGATGAATAATTCTGCCTAATAATGTAAAAGTAACTCCTGCACAATTTTAATTTAATAAACTGCAATAACAATGTTTTGGCGGAGAGTTATATCTCTCGCTGGGGCAATTTTCAATTGTCTCACCCCCGTGGGAAACATTTTTAGGTATGCATGGAAGGCAGAGAAGAAACCCTAGAACAAGGAAAGAGCAGCAGCAACAACAACAGTAGGGACATCAATAAGATCTCAGGTGGAGATTTTGTCTGTCTAGTCATATAGATAGTAGTCCTATGTGTCATCTCTGTACTCTCAGGTCCTCGGAGTTTTAAATGTATCAATCTGAGTTTTGGCTTAGTGCCTTGAAGTTTTTATACTGCCTGTGTATAATTGTTAACAGGGTAGTCAATGTTGTAATCCTTAAAAAGGAACGGTACAGGTTGTGTACTTGTGAACCAGGATGAATTTGAAATACTTTGGTTCTTGGTTAAAGAGTTTTCCTATGAATGGATCTCTTTGAAAAAGTTTTAATTTTTAGTGATTTTCAGTAATCCGCTGCAAATAATCCGCTTCCACTTAAGTTAATCTTGTTTTCGCGAGACAGTCGCCACAATTAGTTGTATCAGAGCTCTAGGTTCGTTGAGTCTACAGAGACATAGGAATAAGGTAGTAGAGTCTGTTCTGGTGTCATCCAGTGTATCCAATAGTGTCTTCTGCTCGTATAAGAGAAGTAGAACTTAAAGATGACTGGGTCACATGAGGAGATTGCTACTGAGAGGAGCAATGTTGCACCAAGAAGAGGTGCATGGGAACATGCAAGAGAGAGACAATTGCCTGAGAATCCCCTAGCTGATCCAACTATAATAAGAAAATCCTTCTTTAAGTATTACTGTTGGAGAACTTAGGGAAACATTAATGTATATAGTGGATCAAGTTTTGGCAGTGTAACCTAGATTACCAGTCCCAATGATGATGTTATAGATATCAACAGGATTTGTAATTAGCATCAGCAGGTTGAAGCAAAAGGAAATGATGAATTTCTAGACTTAAATTGAGTCTGTGCTCAACCATAGCCTGTTGAATCAATGTTTGAGCCAAAATTAACCTGAGGCAGTGAATAACCCATGAATCATGACAAGTTAGACAAGATAATGTCATTCAAATATGTCACTTTATGAATTCTTGGATTAATTGAGAAAGGAAATGATTGAACTTTCCTTGATTAATCCTATGAGGACTTATGTTTAGCATAATAAAACATTACAAATATTTTATGTTGTTTTTACCTCCTTGAGAAAAGATGAGGTATAGAAGGGATGCCTGGATAAAATCTAGAGATGTTAAGCTTTATGCTTGTAATAATATGAAAATAAGGAGTATGATAACATACAAAGTGCATACCACTTAATCTTAGTATTTATATACCCTGGCCAGGTATACAACTATTGATGATAAAGTGAGTATGGAAACTCTTAGATTGTTGTCTTTCTGATTACTCTGATCAAGTAGTCATTCTGAGACAATCTAATGAGTATCATGAAATCAGAAATATGGAATGAATAAATGTGTCATATCCTAAGTAAAAGAAAGAGAAGTCTGAGATAATCTCAGATGGGCATGTTGAATCAGGAATTTAAAGTGCACTCCTCATAATATAGGAATAAGGATAAGGGAAATGAACCCTGTTTAATAATGCTGCAAGCATAATAAAGGTCTTTTCCCTAATGAGGAAATGGGAAATATGATGAAATCATGAAATGATCATAAACATGCTAGATATTAATAAAGAAAGGAATAATGACATACAATCGTCCTTATAATTCCTATGCTGAAGGCAAGGAACCTCGGGTGAGACAAAAAGTAAATGGTTCATGAATAGCTGAAAATACATGAATTAGTAAGAGGAATATGAATCCTTGTTCTCTTTCCTTTCAGGGACATGGCAATCAAGTGGGTCTTAGGATGCTTGATGTGCATAACATAAATATGTTCATGTGATGGATACTTAGAAAAGTATCAGTTTATCTTGGACTTTGGTTCCAAGATGAGGACATATGTAACAATTAATGTTCCAAGATGAAAGGAAGAGAAATATGTGATGTGTTCTTAATACATGTGATAGATACCAAGATGAAAGACTCTGATATCTGAGAATTATCAGATGGTTTAGGCTGGCTACCTGGAGTAGTCAACTGTGAAGTTAATCTGATTATATTAAATGATGCGAACATCATATGTTAGGGGTTTATGCTTTGCATAAACGTGATATTAATAAAGAATGCACGATGTTTCTCTGAATAAGAAAAGTGTTATTTGACACAAAGTTGACTCCATAGTCAAAGATGAGGAACAATGGAGCATGTGTTTTGTGTGTTGATTCTATAAGAATCCTGTATGGAAACACTTTGTATTAATCAAAGCTTTTTGATGTCTCCATAACAAGGATATGATATGTGAAGACTAGATAGTATGATAAATAAAATACATCTATCTTCCTTTATCTGGATTTCGAGGACGAAATCCTTGTTAGGGGTTTATAATTTGTAACAACCCTGACCTGGGTTATACTTTAACCCTAGGTGTTTTGATTAAGAAATGTGATTAAATGCTTAATCTCATCTTATGAAAAGTAATTAGGCCTCAATAGGAACTTATGTTGCAATTCTAGTCCTTTTTGAACATTGTTGAAATCAAAGATTTTGTTTGTATTGGACTAAAGTGCAAATTACCCAAGTTGAGGGGTTTAAGTGCAATTGTGCATGATAATATGTTCCTCATGTGTTGAAGAATCATGAGAGTGAAAATGATGCTGAGGTATGGCTTATGGAAGCCTGAACACTAAGAAAGAGCTGATTAAGCAATGTTTGTGCATAAAAACCTAGTTTTGGAGTAATGTGCAAATTACCCAAAACCAAGGGTTCAATATGCAATTTACCACTTCAATAAAGTCCCTAATGTTTCTTGGAATCATGTAGAGCAAATAAAATGAGAGGGACTTCTCATTTGAATTAAGATGGAGGAGAGAGAATCTTAATATTAAAATAATCAAGATTTAATCCTAAGTGAAACCCTAATCCAATTTAGGGAAAAAATGAATGTATTAATTAAAGGGCCTTCAACCAAAATTAAAATGGTTGGATTCATATGTGTGTGGATAATCCTAAAGCCTTGCAAAGGCACGAGCATATCCTAAGGAGGTGAAGTTCCACTCACCATTATTATAAGAAAAAGAATTTCCACTCAAATAAGGATATTCTTATTATAAGGGTTAAGGTGCTTAATTTCTTTTCCCTTAATTCATGGATAATGGAAGGGAGTTCGGTGGGGATATATATGCCCTTGAATGCAATAAACCAAGGGGGAAGTGGTGGCAACAATTTTGGAATTCAAAGACTTTTATAAAGTATCTTCTCTCTCAATTTTCTTATAAAAGTACCTTTTCCAAGCCAAATGAAAGGCTTTTAGGACCCCACTTCTTCTCCTTGCTTGCAAAACCGACCAAGAAGGCTAAGGAAAGCAGGGAGAACGTACCCAAACTGTTGGTAAGCCTTTGATCTTCGTTCTTCATGATTTCATGGTGAAATTCATAAAACAATGTGTAATTCCTTCATTTCTTCACTCAATCTTCAATTCTAGCCGATCATTTCACTCCAAATCTTGAAGTTGAGACTTGGAATAGTTGGAGAAGCTTCATACACAATTAGAGCCGTTTATCTTGGAGCTTGGAGATCAGATTTGAGGCGGGGTTTATAACTCAAACTCTTAATCATTGATATTGCATCAATTCTCTATACTTTGTTGATTGTTTTCTTTAATTTGATACACTCTTGTTTCTTTGCTGCAATTTCCATCAAGAACGGTTTCTGTTCTTGGTTTTTCGAAGGAAGGGGATGATGACATCATCCTAGATGCTTATCCAAAGAAAAGTACCAAGCCAAACGGTTTTGATAGCTACTCCAAATCGTTTTAATTTGATTGGTTATGCGGTTTCAGCAAACCGTTTAAGGGAAAACGGTTTGAAACCGTTTGGGAGAAAACGGTTTCAAAATCGTTTGAGATGGTTGACCAAGCGTTGACCTTTTGGGTATTTTGTTCCTAATTATGTAGGCTGATAACCCACCAAATTTGAGGGATTAACTCCAAAGGAATCGAGAGTTGAAGGCTAATCAATTAGGCAATCGGATTGAATTAAGTGCTGATTTTCAATCTGATTAACTTGACCTTTTTGGGCAAACGGTTTCAAAACCATTTGATATGGTTTACCAAGCGTTGAACATTTGGGATTACTGTTACTAATGATGTTGGTTAATGACTCACCAAATATTAGGGATTAACTCTAGAGGAATCGTGAGTTGAAGGCTAATCAATTAGGGAAACCTAATTGGATTAAGTGCTGATTTTCAATTTGAGTAATTCGACTTTTTGGGAAAACGGTTTCAAAACCGTTTGAGATGGTTAACCAAGCATTGACCGTTTGAGATTACTGTTCCTAATAGTGTTGGTTAATGACTCACCAAAGTTTATGGATTAATTCCAAACGAGTCATGAGTTGAAGCCTAATCAATTGGGTAAACCCTAATTGAGATTAGTGCTGAAATTCCAATGAGTTGATTTTGAGATTTTGAGTTGATTAGCCCAAACGGTTTCAAAACCATTTGGGGATCACCCAAACGGTTTCAGCACAGTATTGATATGGCACAGTATTGATATGGCACCATATGAAGCATATGAGCACAATATTGATATGGCACCATATGAAGCACTATATGGTAGACGTTATAGATCTCCTTTATTTTGGTATGAAACAAGGAAGTATCAACTTTTGGGTCCTGAGCTTGTACAGCAGACAACTGAGAACATTAAAGTAATACAACAACAATTTAAGACTACACAAGATAGATAGAAGTCGTGCACTGACAAACGACAAAGACCCTTAGAATTCCAAGTAGGAAATAGAGTATACCTCAAGATCTCACCTTGGAAAGGTGTCCTTAGATTTGGAAAGAAGGGAAAGTTAGCTCCTAGATTTATGGGGCCTTATCCAATCATTGAACGGATTAGAAGGGTAGCCTATAAGCTGGAGTTGCCACCTGAGCTACATAAGTTGCATCCAGTGTTCCATATCTCCATGCTGAGAAAATGTCATCCTGACACAGAGTTAGTTTTGCAACATGCAGAGGTAGAATTAAATGATGATATATCATATGTTGAAGGACCTGTGATGATCCTTGATAAAAGAATTAAAAAGCTAAAAAAGAAAGACATAAGTCTTGTGAAAGTTCTATGGCATCATTGTGGCATTGAAGAAGCTGCATGGGAGCTAGAGGAAGAGATGAGGAAGAAGTACCCTTCTCTTTTCTCTTGATGATTTCGGGGACGAAATCCCTGTTAGGGGTGGATAATTTGTAACATCCCTGAACTGAGTTATGCTATAACCCTAGATGTTTTGCTTAATAAAGTTAATTATATGCTTGATCTTGTTTCTTGAAAAGTAATTAAGGCCCAAGACGAATTTATGTTTCAATTTTAGTCCTTTCTGAATAATGTTGAAAATAGTGTTTTGCCTGTTTTGGACTAAAGTGCAAATTACCCAAGTTGAGGGGTTAACTTGCAAATGTTACATGTTAAAATGTTCCTCAAGTGTTTAAGCATCATAAGTATGAAAATTATGTAGAGGTATGGCTTGTGACAGCCTGAGTACCAAGAAAGAGCTTATAAAGCAATGTTTGTGCATTAAAACCTAGTTTTGGTGTAATGTGCAATTTACCCAAAACCTAGGGTTCAATATGCAAAATACCACTTCTAAAGAGTCCGTAATGTTTTTTGGTATCAATTAGAGACAATAAAATATAGGGGCATCTCATTTAAATCTCTTTGGAGGAGAGAGAATCTTGATATTAAAATAATCAAGATTTAAGCATAATTGAAACCCTAATTCAATTTAATGCAAAAATAAATATATTAATTGAATTTACCTTCAACCAAAAATGGAATGGTTGAATTGTACGTCCTTGTGCCTTGTAAAGGCAACGAAATATCTAAAGTGAGTGGAGAGTCCATTCACATTAATTAAAGGAAAAGTAATATCCACTCATTTTTTGATATTATTATTATATTGATTAAGGTGCTTAATTTGTGTTCTTTTAATTCATGGATAATGAAGAGGAATTACAAGGTGGAGGATATGGCTTCGTATGCAAGGGATGGAGGGGAGTATGTGGCACCAATTTTGGGAGTTGAAGGAATTATTTATCACTTTCTCTCTCATTGAAATTCCCTTATATCATCCCATTTTCAACCCACATGAAAGGCTTTTTTGAACACAAGGGAGCTTAGGAACAATAAGAGGATGTGCCCCAACCTGTACGTAAGCTCCATAGTCATCTTCAACCTTGATTTCATGGTGGAAATCGAAATTCAATGCTTAATTTTTCCTTTTCTTCATTCAGTCTTCAAGCTTAGCCATTCATTTCACTCAAAGACTTGAGAATGGAACTTGGACAGTTGAGAGAGCTTCATTCACCATTGAGGACGTAAATCTTGAAGCTTGTATTCAATTTTAAAGGTGGGTTATATAACTTGAACCCTTAAATAACATTATTGCTTGCAATTTATTCATCATATGTTGAACCTTTCTTCTTTGTCGATTTCCTTTTTATTAGTTGTTGGAAATCACCATAAGAATCACAATTGATTTAGAAGTTTTCAAGCTTGAAGATGATGATGTAATCCTAAGCACACACCTCAACATAGAACATGTGCAAACAATTTTCCTTTTTGGTGATCAAACGGTCTCAAGACCGTTTGACACCAAACGGTCCCAAGACCGTTTGAGGGCAAACGGTCTCAAGACCGTTTGAGGTCAAGAGGACTCAAACCATTTGAAGATCAAATGCTGATATGGTTGGATGATAATCCAATGGTTCCAATTAATTGAATTTTTAAAAGGTTCCATGTATGTATGATCCACCAATTGCAAGCCCTAATCGATTGAATTGATTGAAACCCTAGTTGAGGGAATCGATTTCAAAGTTGATTGATCCAAACAGTCTCAAGACTGTTTGGAGGTCAATGGTTGATTGTGGTGGATGTTTGGAGATCCAAGGGCTACAATCTGATGTACTTTAAATAGTTCAATTGATGGATGGTTCAATGAGTAGAAATCCAAAATCGATTTGATGTTGGAAACCTTAATTAATCCATTCGGTTTCAAGATGATTTGGACCAAACGATCTTGAGACTGTTTGAGTCCAAACGGTCTTGAGACCGTTTGAGTCCAAACGGTCTTGAGACCATTTGGGATTAAATGGTCTTCAGACCGTTTGGAGGGCAAACAGTCTCAAACCGTTTGATGTTCAATCAGTTTCAATGATGAGTTGCTCATTCGGTTTCAAACTGTTTGAGGTTTATTATATTTAATTCAAATGGTCTCAAACCATTTAGGGACTTTGGGGTCAAGTCCGATTGAAGGTCAAGGTACTTCAAGACCATTTGAAGGTCAACGTACTTCAAGACTGTTTAAGGGTCTAATACCTCAAGACCGTTTGGAGGTTTATTTGACTCAAACCATGTAAGTACTTTTAAACCCTATGATTGTTAATGATGTTTATCAAAGATAATTACAATGGTTGTACCTTTAAGGTACTAGGGTGATTAGTATCCTTAGAGGGGTTAACCTTTGATGCTTATGGAAGTAATGCCTCAATACACTATGCTAACCCTAAATGTATGCACTTGAATGAACGGTTGACCTAATCTAATTGAGTTTAAATTAAATAACATCCTAGAGAGGATGAGAGAGAAAGAAATTCATACATATATGATAATCATGTAGTGGTTAAGCCTCAACACTTTCAACATGAGTAAAATATGTAGTTAGGGTATGATCCTTGATAAAGAGATCATGAAACCCTAATTGAGAAGTTTGATGAACCATAACCCTAATTTAGGGAAATTCTAGGTGTAACCCTAATCTAGGGTAATGATGTAACCCTATTATAGAGTAATGATATGAGAAATCTCAATTCAGGGTATTTTAGTGGAAAACCCTAATTGAAGGGAATGCTTCATGAAAACCCTAATCTTGGGTAAAACTACATGAAACCCTAATTTTAGGGAAAATGTTATAAGAAACCTTAATTAAAGGTAAGGATGTAATGTGAAACCCTGATACAGGGTAATGTGATATGAAACCCTAATCTAGGGTGATGTTATGTATTATGAAGCCCTAATTTGAAAACCTAGCCCTAATTTGTGTAAGGGGATGAGTAACCCTGATTGATATGAATTGGGAAACCCTAACCCTAATAAGGGTATAAGTGGTGTTACTTTGTATAGCATGGTGCTAAAATGTAATTGATATAACTGTTATCAAGTGTACTTACCATGCAAGTACCATGAGATGATGAACATAGCCAGGTATGAGCTAGGATGTTTCATTTATTAATGTTAATGGGCCTTGTGAGCCATAACATGCCTTGTTGCCTAGTGATAGGTAAAAAGAGATGAAATGGGCTTTGTGATCCATGTGAGATGCTTGTGTAGCAAGTATCATGTTTACCTTGGTCAGACGACCTGAAGGTATTAGTTACCTGATAAATGGTAACAATTGTTTTATGTTGAACTGAGGGTTTGAATACCCATTTTCTATAATCATAATGATGAGTTTATTAAGGGATGAGAATACCCCTGACGAGATGAGGGTTTGAGATCCTAATGCTTTATTAAATGTTTGAATAGTACTTGATGGAAGTATTACACATTCTTTCTAGCAACTAATATAATAACTGATGTTTGGAAACTTGTTGATGCTAAAAGAATATGGTAGTACACTTAATTAATCAAGTGATATCATATAATGTAGTTGCCCTGGCCACAAATCCATCATCGTTAGAATTTGTTGAATGGTGAAATGAGTTAAACTCGAAGCGCATATTTTTAAATATGTGGGGGTAATTGGGCAATTATATCCTCATGCCCCATAGGTATGGCTGTGGGTTATATCCTATGTACGAGATTGGTTACAAACCATACCCCAGTATGAGTATGGCTATGTGCCATGACTCCATGATATGATACCAGACATTGGCTATGGGCCATAACCCTGAAGAGAGTATATGCTGCAGACTATAACTCTATAGCGAAGATGCCAATATACCCTAGCAAGCTAATTGCAGTTTGACACGTGATGTCTCTACCGAATAATCTCATACTGACCGAGAAGGATGAGGTCTTGGAGTCTGGCTCTTACATTGACCTTGTGTGGTACCGATGCTTTCCGTAATCGTGGTCGGTTGGAATAGGAGTGGTATACCTCATCTTCTCATGGCTTAAGTATGATTGTAAAATGTAATCAGCCGTGTAGCGTATTTGCTTAAGGTTGAAATATGAGAATCATGAGTTGATGTTACTTTTCTTAGCATATCCTAGATGGATAAATGGTATACATGTTATTCATATTCCTTAATGGATAAGTGATATTCTGCTTTATCGAGTTACAACTGAAATGCTTTGAATAAGAATATTGCTCTAATGTATTTAGACATTGATTTATCTACTGTTGAATATATGATTCCTCTGCCCAGCTTTATACTATTAAACTGCAATAATAATATATTTGGCGGAGAGTTATATCTCTCACTGGTACAATTTTCATTTGTCTCGCCCCCATGGGATTCAACTTTTTAGGTAAACACAGAAGAAGAGGCAGAAATCCTACAGTAGAGGAAGAATAGCAGCAACAACAACAGGGAAAACAGTGATATCTTAGGTGGAGGCACTGGCTGTCATGTTTTGTATAGAGAGTCCTATGTGTCGTCTCTGTACTCTCAGGTCCTCGGAGTTAGTAGTTAGTACTTTAATGAATCGATCTGAGATTTTGGGCTTGATGCCTCAAGGTTCTTATGCTATCTATGTATAGTTTCTTTAAGGCAGCTAATGCTTGTAATCTTCGAGAAGAGATGGTACAAAATATGTACTTATGAACCAGGATGTAAATAAAGTACATTGGTTCTTGATAAAAGAGTTTTCTTGTGTATGGATCTTTTTGAAATTGGTTTTAATTTTTAGTAATTTTTAGTAATTCACTGCTAAGGATCACTTCCACTTAGTCAATGATGTTTCGTTCGAACGCTTCGTCACAAGAGTCCTCGTAAGATGACTAGCGGTGTAAAGGAATGTGTTTCCAGTCCTCGGGTCATGTTCCCTTCTAGGAACCATCGCCTTTAGAAAATCCCCTAATAATTCCCTCATATTTCTACATATTACTTTAAAATTATAAACTATTACATAATATTTGAAAAATCTGGGGCTCTGATACCAAATGTAACAACCTCACTTTTTAGCAAGCCCCAATTAAGGAAGGCCAAAAAGATGATGGCCATTACCTAAAATTTTCCCAAGGATCCAGATTTAGCAAATAATAAATATAGTAAATAATTTCCATTAATTCAAATTTTGTTTAAAAATAATCCCCTAGAATTACATAAATTTTCATCATTAGAATTGGACATATTAGAACTATAAGTGAAGAAATATTTATCTAATCCTCCTTACAAGTTAACTCTACTATCTTTTAGTAACTTGATCTATCCATCATATCTTGACATCATCTTATCTAGCATGTACCTACTATTCTGTAAAACCAAAAGACAAATAAATATAATAAGTTTTACCATGTATTAGGTTTCATGCAAAATGTGTACAAGTAAACTAACAACACCATCAAATATTTGCAAATAAGAACATTCATTTTCTTCACATAGTCTTCCTATATGTGATACTCATAGTTGCATTATAATTGAACAAAAGATAAATAAACATCTTACAATTTAGTTGTTCAATCCCCGAGAAATACTCAGAAAACACCGACAAACTATTGTGGGTAGTCATAGACGTAACCAAATAACTAAAATTAGAACCATGGAGATCTTGTAGTAATTATGCATACTATCCAATCAAGCAAGCAAATAAAGTTGTTAAATTTAATATGCATGTATGTAAATCCTAAAGTGTCACCAAACATATTAATCATATTAATTAGATTAAACCACACTCAGGTCATAATCTTGGGTTTAGGATTTCCTTGTTATCGAGTTATCATTAGGTTTATGTTTGATACTCTAGTTCCCATGTTCATTCATATAATTATCCAAGAACCGTAATTCATGTTAATATTATCATATTCATTAAATCTACCATATTATTGCATCATGAATACTTAGTTCAAATTAACTTCATTAAAAAACATGGAAAGATTTGACCTTTAAACCTGACTATACATATACTTGATTATTCTCTTAAGTATTATAAACATGGTCATGATTATCTTGGATCAACTTTATGATGAATGCATATTCATCTTAGTTTTATTCACCATTTTTGGACCTTTTTAGCACTGAAAGCTCACATATACCACCTGAATCTACTCATATAGATTTTTCCTCAGTTTCAGATGATTGTTTAGAGTTTAAATCAAGTCCATTTATCTCCATTGTAGGATTAAGCCTCACACTATGTGCACCAGTGTAGGAGACGGTGGTCCCGCTAATCGACTAGCGAGCCCAAGAAACTTTCGATAATTTGGACCCTATTTTTGATGGCCAGTTCCTTCATCAGAAAGCATAACTCATCAGTTAGAAGACTCATTGACGTAGGACAATCGACCCATAGTAATGTTAGGTTTTAGGGGAGGCAGAGAAGGCAGTGGAAACAAAAAAATTTCTCCCCAAACCCAGCACGAGGAAACACGTCAACGTCTATATAATAGGAAAGGGATGGTTTGTGGAATCATACCTTGTCCCGAGGCTTGCTCGGCGACAATACCTCGCGCCTTGCATGGTCTTCAACTCCAGTCTTGGACGGTGTCTGTGCATCTCCTAGTCGCACCGGGACTGACGACTCCTCCTCTCACCGGGACTGTCGGGGTTGACAGTTGTTCCCCTGAGCGGCAGAAACCTCCCGCCTCTGAAGTAGTCCACACGGACCACCTGGAACTCCACACTCCTTGTCCCACAAGGAAGTAGAAGGATTCACACCCTCCTGTTGACGTACTAGTCGCCAACACACTCTCCTGCCTCCAGTTGCAACTGCAGTTGTCCTTCCCTTGCTGCACCTCCCTTTGCGGGAAGCACTTGCTCAGGCTCTCTCTCGGTTACCAAAACTAGAGAGAACGACAACTTTGTAGAGAAATTGGTTGCACTGAGTTGTTGTCTGAGAAGCCCCCAATACCCCTATATATATAGGAGGGTCATGGGACAGGGTTCTCTGTCCCTGGAAATATGGGACTAAAGTAGGAGTAGAAGGGTTTGAGATTTTCCAAAAAAAGCAACCAACTCGCCACCTGAACTGATCGGTTCACAAGTGAACCGGTCGGTTGGGGACCTGAACCGGTCGGTTGACACTCAACCGATCGGTTGGGACCCATGAGCCGGTCAGTTCACTTCTAAACTGGTCGGTTTGTGGTCCTGATCAGTTCCCGATTGACTTTCCTTCTTTTGTTTCTAATTGGTATCGAATACCAATCCTTGTTCCAATCAAATTGGGCAAGTGAAACGCAAGGAAAATTCTCACCGACCTGACTTTCCCAACTTGCTCGGTTGCACCAGTTGAACCGATCGGTTCAATACTTGAACCGCTCATTTCACTCTGTACATGAGCCGATTGGTTCAACACTTGAGCCGACCGATTCCGCAACCTCAGCCGACCGGTTCATCACATGAACCGATCGGTTGGGAGTGCAGGTTGTGCAGAATCAGTCAATTGCGATTTCAATCAATCTGATACTCCCATCAATGTGTCCAACACCTTAAACATTATGATATTGAGCCATCAATTGATTGAGTGTTTAATTGAACTACTAAACTCCTTTAGTAATCAATCTAAACATTGCTTGTGGACAAAACTCCTCTTCCAGGTTAAATCCTATGTGTGTGACCCTGCAGGTCCATTTCACGTTGGCAGTGAAAGTCCATAACACTTATGACTTCACAAGAAAAGAGCGGTGCCTAGTCACACATCATTTCTACCCAAGTGAAAGTAGAAAGTTGGAGAACAACTTTCAATCCTACAATCCGTGAATGGTGTTACAGCGAATGTATAATTCCTTATTCACTGATATCTCGAATGAACTCGAGGCATGGAACAGTCATCCTGTCAACGTTCATTCACTTTCTTGATCTCAGAGTAGATTGAACGAGATATGTATGACATCAATATGACATACTGATTCACACATGCGTGCGCACGCCTATCTCAATCCTACTCATCAAGTGGCCTTGGATATCAAACTCCCTCAGGAGGGACAAATCCCATATCTATCACTCACCCCTCAAAAGCCCCATGTGTCAAAGCCACCCAATCATCACCTTTATAACAACCCATGTTTCAGGACTGTGTTTGATGATGTCAAAGTGTGCCCAATGACATGTGTTGAGTGTAGTGATTTCAGGTCAAAGAATCACACTCACCACCATCACTATGAGTACTGACTGTGACTACCATGTCATGGTTCCATGTGTCAAACTCACGGTGGGTCTGTCCGGTACACTTGTTCTCTAACAAGTACCTATGTGTTTGGTTTGATATCTCTATATCATGACTAATGAGATTCTGTCATCAACCAACACCACAATCTAGCCTTGTGTGTCATTGCTATCTATCTACCTTCCACAATGACATCTGACTAGGGACAATCAAGAATGTACAAACTCTTAGCATCCGCATGATCTCATCATTCAGGTCATGAACCTGAAGGCATACGTCATTGAGTACTGTCATTCTCTAGACATTCAATCTGTTCTATCACTATCTTAAATGACTGAACCAGAAAGAATTGGAAGCTTGCCTTTGATGTTTATCAAATCAATCTTAATGTATCCCATCAATCATCCCATGATTGGCTCTCAGGGCATACATACCAACAGACTCCCACTTGCACTGCGAGCCAATCACCCTTGAATTATATTCATAGTGATCTTTAAACATGTCCCACATGTTACTATGCTCTTATGCCAATATAGTGAGTAATGGAAACACCTTTCCAAAGTCAGTATAAATTGCATGTCTCACATCTCTTCACTGTACATCACACATATGAGATGGAGTTGCCGTAATATGCGATCTAGTATTCCTTTGCTAACTTTTAGCCACATTGCATGATCAAGGATTCCATACTTGTCATCAATGACTGGAATATCTACAAGTTCATCTCATGAACTTCCAAATCCATATAGCATCCACTGTTGTTCTCTAACACATGGATACTCGACATTTCCTTTTAAACAGCTTTATTGGAACATTTCCAATTATCAACAAAATTTCACTTATTATATCACATATATATTTTGCGATTAATTTTCTGTCTTTTCAGAAGTTCACATCAATGTAACTCTTTACATCAAACTCTTCCTTATTTCCATAGAACTAGTACTTCTCAAGTACATATCAAGTTCTCATGGTATTCCAGTAACCCTTACTGGAAGTAGACAGACATCCACTCGTCATGTCCCACATACGAGTTATCAGGATGAGCACATCATATTGCCATGTCATACATACAAGATGATGAATGCATTTTGTTCTTGCCATGTCGATACATGCAAGATAATGGGATGATTACATACATGATAGATCCATATCTATTCTTAGTGTTCCCATTCTTCATAAGAATTGGACACTTGGCCTTGGGATACTAACTCCATGTAACAAGTTTTCTCCCACTGAATTTGTGCATACTAAACTCTTCAGTACAGATTGCCAATGTATGCTTTCTCCTTTTCAGGTCAAGAGGTTTTCGAGAACTATATCTATAGATCTCTATTCCTATCACATAGGAAACATCTCTATCTTCCTTAAAGATAATTTCCACTTTTGGATTTCCATTCTAGAACATTTCCATTTCACATCAATATGTGGAATGTGAACACGCTCCCACTAAATCACAGATCCCTTCTTTATCTCTGACATATCAGTCAAACCCTTTGACTATATCATAAAAGTAAAGATCCAATTCTGAGTTTCTTGTACTCAATCAATCACATTGATTAGTACATTGTAACTTATAGACTTCATTTGCATTAGTGGATTCATAAGCCTTATAGGTTGTGTCTCATACACATCCTTGTTTTATTCCTCATAGGAATGCAGTTTTAGTATCCATATGCCAAATGTCTTAGTCATTAAGTTGCAATCAACAAGCATCATCCTTCTCAAAATGTTATCCATGTGTCTTAACACTTAAGACTTATTCTCACTTATGGATTTCATCCAATGGGTGCTACCATCAAGGTCATACCTTATGGTTCACATGGATGCCATTTAGGATGTAATGGTCATAAACCATAACTCAAAATTCGGTTCCTCATATTTATCTAGATAGTTGACTCATCACATGAACAACTCATCACATAGATAATTGAGGTGTATCTGTTAAGGATATAAGAACTCACAACTCCTTGTGATTCTTAATTCCTTTTATTAGTGTGGGGTATTCTTTTATTAAGAAGAATTCAATTATTTGATAATCATTCTCTAACTCCTTAGAGCATGATTCCTTCTTGATTTAGACATCACCATGCCTTAATCATGAGTTCACTATGATAAACTATCATAATCACTCAAAAGGATCTCAAACATTTTGGTCTAAGTATTTCATTCATTGATCTCATCAAGAATTAACACTTTACCAAATTCGTACTTCATCTATGATATTCTTGAACACTTCAAGATATTCATATTGGTATTTCTCTAAACACCTTTTGAAGTATTAGCATTTACTCCAATAGGTATGCAAATACATCACATGTATTATACCTAATTGGATAATCATTCTCCCACTACCTTTAGTGAAGATTGATTAATCATGTCCAAGATATTCATGTCTCTTACTGGTTCTCTAACCAAAAGAGTCTAGATTTATCCATCACATGGAAACTAGAAATGCATTTCTCATGATTGATGCTAATTTTGATTGTTTGAGTTATCTATAACTTTTAGGTATCATTTTATCTTATGCATATCAAATACCACAAGATAAATAAGGCATTTCCACAAAGATCATATCTTTAAGATTGAAAACTCAACTTTATTAATTGCCATCATTGTCATACAATATGCAATAATAAAATGTTTCTATCTATTGGAAATATATGAAATAGCAGTTCTCAACTCTATTTCGTGCCCTTTAGGATGAAATAAACTGAAAGATACTCCTATCTATGGCAGCAACACTTGCTCTAATGATGGGTGCTTCTTTCTTGGTGCTTTCATAAGAGCCATCACTTCTTTGTGGATATTGCATATCATATATGACATATCCATATCCTGGTATCATATACCTCAGATAAAGAAGTGGTTCATTCCATGATACCTTAGGTGGAGATCTCCATCCCCTCCTTCATCTTCTTTTGTTCTTCCAGATATAGAGAGAAATTCCCTCATACACCCTTTACCCATGTGCCTTAAGGATGAAGACGGATTGGATTGTTGGCTAGCATCAGAACACTTCTTTGCTTTGCCCTTGTCCTTGCCCTTAAAAATTACCTTTTCTTTGATCACATCAAAGATTATGGTTTTTCTTTCTTCATCTTTGCCTCTACTATCCTCAACATGTCCAACAACTCTGTCAACGCTTGTCAAAGTTGTTCATGTTGCAGCTTATCATGAATTGTATGATTCTCGCAACATTTGCAGTATCATACCAATAGCCAACCCTTGGCTCAGAGGAAATCCTTCTTAGTCAGGTTTTCCACATACCCAATCACATTGAGTGTGTGAATACCTTATTGGATCTCCTTCTGTCATGATATACTAGGACAGTGTCTTGGAGACATCATATGTCTCATGTTGTCTCTGCAACTCATAGTTTAGAGAACACAACATCAAGCACTCCTCATCAATGTCATCCTCGGTATGCTTCCATAAGCATACTTTCAGCCATTGATGTGGTGGGATTGAGTTCATCTGGTTCTGGTATAAATAGGACTTAGAGCTTTTGCTCTTTGAGAACACTTCTCATCATCCTAACCAGTCGTGGAATTATTCCCATTTAATTTGTTGGTCTCGATCGCAAATAAAGTGATTTGTTGATTAACCATTTATTTTAACAAATGGAAATATATGCAATTTTAGTCCAAAACTCTTTTTGACTTGTTTGATTGATTTGAAAAGTTGACGATAAAATTAGGCCTTTAATTAATTATCGCTCCCACTATTTTACTTCAAATTGATAGCCCTCACCATCAATTCGGAAGATTGCAGCGTACAACCTTCTAGTGGGTAAGATCCTGAAATCCTCTAAGTCATGAGTCAGCTTTGGCTGATCACCCACAACTTAGATCTCTCAGGTAGGCAACTCTTGCCAATCGCATCATATGCAACTCTTGTTGAATGAACATGCACAATGCCTTGCCATGAACATTCCTTGCCTCTGGGCTTAGACGCTCTAAGAATCACCAGTTAAATCTAACCCAAAAGCCGATACGGTAGAACATGCACCCTGCTTTGGCAGAACCTACATGTCTACCCTTCACACTTCCACAAGATAGACGGAGCACCACACTTTGGCGTAACCTACGCTTGGTCGATCGAGTTTTTCATGTGTGCCGCTAATGGAAGGCATATAAGACTTAATATTTTAATGAGGGATTTGGTTTTTATATACATATACATATCCAATCACCACAATACATAGTACATATCATATACATGCTATATCCCACAGAAAACATGCAAAATGATAAAAGCAATGATTATGGCCATCCTAATGTGATTTCTTGAGCCAAGAGGAATCACGGTCATCTAGGTCTACATCACATGCAACCTGTACAAGATGAACATATGTGTCTTGCCATCCGAGTTGATCAACTCATCATATGAATGATCTGCTCTCTCTGGCCGGTCGTCTGGGTGCCACCAGCCGATCGGTTGGCTCCTCCAACCGATCGGTTCACCTGGTCATCGTGCATCTCTTCATGGCCGCCACCCGCTCGTCTCACTCCTTGAACCGGTCATCAACTGATCGGTTCACTCCTCGAACTGATCGTTTGGAACGTCAACCGATCGGTTCACTCCTTGAACCAATCGTCTCAGCTGTCGTCAGGATGTCCTCCGTTCTTTGACATAATAGGAAACAAAAATCTATCCTAATTTTACATTGCTTAAAAGGGAAACCCCGAGTTACATTCGGGGGGAGCAAAGGTTGGAAAGAATCTCAAATTATTTCGAGTTACATCAGGAATAGGAGAAGGAAGATCGATGCGCAGACCGAGATGCAAACAACCACACACAACCATTCACAGATAGGGTTTATAGGCCATAACCACGCTATACATCCACCACAAAACTCGTTTAATGGTGACGCATATCGAGTGCATTAATAATACATATCATATATGTAATTGGGATTTGTGGATTTAGGATTGGACATGCATAAAGCCAATATTATTCGCATCGTATGCAATAAATAAAGGCGACAAACCAAAATCGATTATATCGATATTCCTAAAATATAGAGCATTTGACGTGGCTCTGATACCACTGTTGGGTTTTAGGGGAGGCAGAGAAGGCAGCGGAAACAAAACAATTTCTCCCCAAACCCAGCACGAGGAAACGCGTCAATGTCTATAAAATAGGAAAGGGATGGTTTGTGGAATCATACCTTGTCCCGAGGCTTGCTCGGCAACAATACCTCGCACCTTACGCGGTCTTCATCTCCGGTCTTAGACGGTGTCTGTGCAGCTCCTGGTCGCACCGGGACTGACTCCTCCTCCTCTCACCGGGACTGTCGGGGTTGATAGTTGTTCTCCTGAGCGGCAGAAACCTCCCGCCTCTGAAGTAGTCCACACGGACCACCTAGAACTCCACACTCCTTGTCCCACAAGGAAGTGGAAGGAGTCGCACCCTCCTGTTGATGTACTAGTTGCCAACACACTCTCCTACCTCCAGTTGCAACTGCAGTTGTCCTTCCCTTGCTGCACCTCCCTTTGCGGGAAGCACTTGCTCGGGCTCTCTCTCGGTTACCAAAACCAGAGAGAACGACAACTTTGTAAGCAACTGGTTGCACTGAGTTGTTGTCTGATAAGCCCTTAATACCCCTATATATATAGGAGGGTCATGGGACATGGTTCTCTGTCCCCGGCAATATGGGACTAGAGCAGGAGTAGAAGGTTCGAGATTTTCCACAAAAAGCAACCAACTCGCCACCTGAACTGATTGGTTCACAAGTGAACCGGTCGGTTGGGGACCTGAACCGGTCGGTTGACACTCAACCGATTGGTTGGGACCCATGAGCCGGTCGGTTCACTTCTGAACCGGTCAGTTCATGGTCCTGATCAGTTCCCGATTGACTTTCCTTCTTTTGTTTCTAATTGGTATCGAATACCAATCCTTGTTCCAATCAAATTGGGCAAGTGAAACACAAGGAAAATTCTCACTGACCTGACTTTACCAACTTGCTCGGTTGCACCAGTTGAACCGATCGGTTCAACACTTGAACCGCTCGTTTCACTCTGTACATGAGCCGATTGGTTCAACACTTGAGCCGACCGGTTCAACAACCTCAGCCGACCGGTTCATCACATGAACCGATCAGTTGGGAGTGCAGGTTGTGCAGAATCAGTCAATTGTGATTTCAATCAATCTGATACTCCAATCAATGTGTCCAACACCTTGAACATTATGATATTGAGCCATCAATTGATTGAGTGTTTAATTGAACTACTAAACTCCTTTAGTAATCAATCTAAACATTGCTTGTGGACAAAAATCCTCTTCCAGGTTAAATCCTATGTGTGTGACCCTGCAGGTCCATTTCACGTTGGTAGTGAAAGTCCATAACACTTATGACTTCACAAGAAAAAAGTGGTTCCTAGTCACACATCATTGCTACCCAAGTGAAATTAGAAAGTTGGAGAACAACTTTCAATTCTACAATCTGTGAATGGTGTTACAGCGAATGTATAATTCCTTTGTCACTGATATCCCGAATGAACTCGAGCCATGGAACAGTCATCCTGTCAACGTTCATTCACTTTCTTGATCTCAGAGTAGATTGAACAAGATATGTATGACATCAATATCACATACTGATTCACACATGTGTGCGCACACCTATCTCAATCCTACTCATCAAGTGGCCTTGGATATCAAACTCCCTCAGGAGGGACAAATCCCATATTTATCACTCACCCCTCAAAAGCCCCATGTGTCAAAGCCACCCAAACATCACCTTTATAACAACCCATGTTTCTGGACTGCGTTTGATGATGTCAAAGTGTGCCCAATGACATGTGTTGAGTGTAGTGATTTCAGGTCAAAGAATCACACTCACCACCATCACTGTGAGTACTGACTGTGACTACCATGTCATGGTTCCATGTGTCAAACTCACGGTGGGTCTGTCCGGTACACTTGTTCTCTAACAAGTACCTATGTGTTTGGTTTGATATCTCTATATCATGACTAATGAGATTCTATCATCAACCAACACCACAATCTAGCCTTGTGTGTCATTGCTGTCTATCTACCTTCCACAATGACATCCGACTAGGGACATTCAAGAATGTACAAACTCTTAGCATCCGCATGATCTCATCGTTTAGGTCATGAACCTGAAGGCATACGTCATTGAGTACTGTCATTCTCTAAACATTCAATCTGTTTTATCACTATCTCAAATGACTGAACCAGAAAGAATTGGAAGCTTGCCTTTGATGTTTATCAAATCAATCTTAATGTATCCCATCAATCATCCCATGATTGGTTCTCAGGGCATACATACCAACAAGTAATACCTGCATCCCTTGGTGGGATGGGTTTGTTCCATGATGATGCGACCACGACCAAGAAGATAATGTCGCGACTGCGACCAAGAAGAGAATGACACGAATGTGGCAAAGATGATGTATCAACTGACACTCAGTACGACTGAGCCCACCATAGCACGGTCAGGATGAGGCCAAGGTACCACGATCGATGCATGACCACGACCGCGACACCCTAACTCAACCACTACAAAACACCCCGACCGCGGCTAACACCTCGAACGCGTCACAACCATCTCGAGCAATACAACTGCCTAAACCACAAAACATGACCGCAACTGTGACACCATGACACAATTGGGTGCACACCCGATACGGTAATGCCGAGGAGTACCATGAACGCTATTGAAGGTCACGACCGCAGTAGTTAAGTCGGTGCTCCCCATATTTACACCTATAAATAGATGACCCCCCCTTCATTTGAGGCATCACTTCTTCTCCATCCATGCTGCCAGGATGCCACTCTAGATCATCCTCATCCATCATTGTGTTCTTCTTCTCCTCGTCCAGATCTTCCCCTCCATCATGTAGAAGATTATTTCTCCACCGATCCATGACCATCTTCTTCACCATGACCATGGAAGAATCTTCCCTCTCTCTTGTTATTTTCATTTCTATCATGAGGAGTGAGTAGTACATTTCACTAGGGTGCGGGGACTAGCCCCGCTGCCCGTGCTTACATGTTAATCTTATAACATTGCATGGCTTGTATATAACTTTCCATTTCATTGTTAATCATTTAATGCATGCTTTGTGGATAGATCACCTGCCTTGCATGATCTATTATATTCCTTTGTTGCGAGAACTTCAATACTTAGGATTTGAATATCGATTAACATGGTTGATGCCCGAATGAGAACTTTTGAAGATATATCTCCAGAGTAGTAAGTGTGTGATCTGTGGGTAATGAGACATCGAGCCCATTGAGATGCTTATACAAACTCTATTTGCAAACATATGGTTTGCTACTCCATATGGATAGTTATATCTTGCCTGGATGTGTTTGCATGTGTAGTGGTAGTGAAGCCGATTCCACCCTAGTGATACCCTTCATTAATCTAAACTCAATTTTAATCTTGCTCTATTACTTTCCTTATAATTAGTTTAACTAAACCCAAATCAACTCTTGTTCTAAATATTAGTATTGATTCAACTAGATACGACTAGCAAGACTGTTAAAAATGTCGTCCCTTAGGATTTGATCCTTAACTATACTTCGATAAGACCCGTCTGCTTGTGGGTGGTATTATTGCATAAGGTTTTGGTAAAAACTTAGGGATCTCAACCCTAGGTGGATCTATTAGTGCAGTAAAACCCACATCACATTATCAGATTATAACATGATTTGGGAGCATTATTATAGTTAACAAGTTAATATACCAATCTAGGGTTTTTATGCATTAATCACCAATAAAACACATCTTTGCACTACTTTTGAAATTTGAAGCATAATAGACTCGGAAACTATTTTATTTGGATTCTTCTTGTTTTATTGATCAAATTTCATATAAAACTTGTCTAATTCCAAATTACCAATCATTTTCTATAATATTAACAAAATTGAAGTATTTAGGCCAATCTGAGGCCGCCACATCATTATATTTACTTGAGTCAACAACCATTTGAAATAAGGAAGAAGACCAGTGTTCCCTTTCCTTTTGAACATGCCTATAGGGGTAAAAGAGTTACTTGTGTCTGTTCAATCTCCCTCCCCACATAGGGTGGCCCACAACTCTCTCTCATGTGTGTGCAGTTGTACACTGCCATCTTCATGTCAGGCAACCTTTGCCAACCCAGCCGTTGGGTGCCCATACTATATGCATCCTTACAACCAAGAGTAGAGCCCCATCTAGGGCTTCAGGGTGTGGTGGTTTGGCTGATGAACTGGCCCATGCTCTCTCATGTTCACGCCCACGAACAATGGAATGGGTTGCCTTCTTTGTGTTGTCACGGATGAGATGCCTTCCCTGGTACTATAGGACCATGTATTTGGAGCCGAATCTCCTAATCGCAGAGGCTGTCGAATGCTGAGCTTCTCCCTCCTTTACCATGGTAGATGGTCGGATTGTGCAACCCCTCCTTACTTGCTCATCTCCCTCATGAGAACATCCATTACAGATACGACACTTGGCCACTTGGTCGGCTAACCCAGCTCCTGTGGCCCAAGGAATAGAAGGGCAAAGGTTTAGAACCTCTGCCAACCTTTGACGGATACAACAAACCTCGACTACAACCAACCATAGTAAAATACCCCCACTTCTATGGTGTTAAAGTGTCACCACCAGCCCTGGGGTAGCCAGGTCTAGTCGAAGCCTTATTGTAGCATGAAATCACAGTAATGGGAGACTATCTTGAAGGTGGTCTTCTAGGTTATATATATATATATATATATAAAGACTCCATCTCGTACTTCCCTTTGTTCACTCTACAAATGTGGCAAGACATACTATTACTCCTTTCCCAAAGATTGATGTTTTCTTTTTATAGAAAATATTCCTCTTTCAAAATTCAATTAAACATCAACTAAATTATGGGGAAAAGGCAAGGTATAACTCTACATTCCTCTTACCTTTCTCTTATTTTTCCTTTTATGAAAACTTTTAGCTTTTTTTATAATAAAACCAAAAGTCATGAAAATGCACTACCATAATCTTATTAGGACTTGGATTTCGCAACAATAAACCATTAAGGAAAAATACTTAACTATTTTGTTGTACATTGGATCATTGGTCCTATTTAGGAACCACTTTAACATTGAATTTTAAATTACTCTTTTCTCTCTCTTTGATGTATTCTTCTTATTTCATAGAAACTCCCTAATACATTTTCCAATTATATTTAGTATTTGGGATCTATTAGGATGTCTTATCCATACAAAACTTGCTCCTTTATACATTATTTAAGATAATACCATTATGCATGGTACATCCGTTTCCTACCAATTTCTAAAATTCTCTCCATTTTTCATTATCATTTTCAAGTATACCAACAATTAGATCAAAATAGCACAAATTGATGGCTCAAACATGTTTGCCAAATTTTCTAGATAATTACTCGTTTAATTATCTAAAACACCATAACTTTATTTTCTACTAGAAACTTGTCCAATATTTCATATTTCTATTTTTAAACAATGCATAAAGTCATTACTATTTATTTATGTCCAAGAACTCTCCTTTCTTGAGTATTCCACGAAATTCCATATTTAAATTACCAAGTTCCATCTCTTTATTATTGGATTTTCCACTCTTTCTTCTGCCAAAAACATTATCAGAATATTGCAACCACAAAACACAGAAAATTCCTGTTATTTCTGTAAGTTGTGCCACAAGGACTTTTTGCAAAGCAAAGTCACTTGGGCCTTTACATGGGCCATGTGTTGCACCCATTCCACAAAGGTGATTGACAATATTATTCCTCCAATAATACCATTATTTATCATAACATGCTTTATATTTATATCGTTCAATTTGTTTACCAAAATTGATGATATAACAAACTATTTATTATATCTTAATAAAGGTACAAACTAAGTGATATGAAAGGAGGGAAAATAAGCCCTATAGTCAACCATCAACCAATATACAAAATACTAGAGATTCCTCAATTGTAACAAGAGTGTATACATATACATGTATAAACATAATCATATACTTATTTGACTATATAAAATAGATTTTACTATACCAGGGGGTAAATAAATAGGTCAACAAACGATGCATGTAATTCTTCATCAGATTTATAATCAAATCAAAATAATTATTTGAGGCACATAATGATATCCACCTTGAATTGAAGTACTCTACACAAAATAACAATAGTAGACATTCTCTTGTCCTCTAGCACCTGAGGATGTCACTGCAAACTTTGTGGACTTACCATTTCTAGATCATTTCTAAACTTTAAAATAGGGCAATAATGTCGTCATCATATTAGTTGGATTTTTTAAATTGGAAATCTTCTTCATGACAATGTTTTCCTATTCTATCTCTTGTCTAATGGAGTGATATATGACGTTTGTGTTCTTTGTTATCTCATGTAATATCTAGTCTTTTGTGAGATGAGTTGAGCTTTGACTATGACAATAGATAATTGTTTTCTTTTTAAGAATACATAATTTTGCATACATTTTCCTAAACATGTAGCTTCTCAGTTGGCCTCTATCAATGCTATATACAAAGCCTCAATAGTAGTAAAACAAACAATATGTTGTATTATATCTTTCCAACTTACAACACAGCTAGCAACAGCAAACAAACAACCTATATGGGAACATGTTTTTTCAAGATCATTTATAAAGCCAAAATCAACATATCCAACAAGTGTCTCAGTATTCTTGCGAAATTCAAGGGGTGTAGATGATGTACCCTTTAGATACCTGAGAATGCACTTTACTTCCTACAAATGTAGCTTCCCCAAACTGGAAATGTATTTTCTCACCATATTAACTGATTGAGCAATATCTAGATGAGTGATGATTATAACATACATGATGCTACCAATTACACCAGAGTAAAAACACGAGGAATACAGATTCCATACTCCATACATAGTAGAGACTTATCGGATGAGATCTTCTTCAATTGATAATCTAAAGGAATGGATCCATGAGATGCGCCAGACATAGAAAGTCATTGCATATTTCTCCTGACTAAAAAATATCCTTCCAGATTTGCAGCTTCTAACAATTTGTATCCTTATAATTTCTTTATTACTCCCAAATCCTTCATTTCAAATTCACTACTAAGTAAGTGATTTAGGTTGTGGATTTCAAAAACATCTCTTTCTGTAGTTAAATGTCATTGAAATAAAATAAGAGGTATATAAGAGACTCACTAGGAAGTTTGCTTCAAGTACACATCACATCTTCTCCAAGAATAACCATGTCTAACTATGGAATAATCAAATTTGTGACACCACTATTGTGATGATTATTTCAAGCCGCATAGAGACTTCTTCAATAAGTATACATGATCCTTCTTTGAGACAACCACATAATCTTCGAATTGACGCATGCACATCTTCTCTTTGAAGTCCCCATGCAAGAGTCAGGTCCTTACATAAAGTTTCTTTATCTCCAAGTCATATATAACAACTAATGCTAATATAATTATGATGGATGTCTATTTGATAACAAGAGAGAATACATCATTTTATTATATACCTTCCAACTAACAATAACCTTTTTCAACTGACCACACTTTGATTTTTTTTAATAGTACCCCTAGGACCATCTTTGTTTTTGTTGAATACACATTTGCATCCAACAGTCTTTTTTCTATTAGGTAGTTCAACAAGTACCAAATGTTGTTCTTTTGAAGAGACTCCATCTGTTCCTTCATAGACGCATGCCCTATATCAAAATTTGGATAAGATACAACTTCAAAATAGGTAGATGGTTCACCAAAATGATATGTTTCTTTTGTAGTCACAAGGAATACACAGAAACATAACCTACATGCCTTGCAGGTGGTCTAATATCTCTTCTTTCTCTTCTAGGAGTAATGTTATATGGTTGTTCTATAGGAATGTCATCTCCATCGTCATCTCAGTTTTCTTGTGTAGCAACACAAGGTGTCAGGTTGTGTGCACTAACTTCAAGATCCACTAGAATGGTTTTTAGTACACATGAAGCTAGTCTTAGTATTTTGATGCACATCCCTATTTGCTTTTCAACTATCATCTTCCATTTCTTAAAATTATAAAAACATGATATTTAGTTTCAAAAAGTACACCCATACCTTCCTTGGGAAATCATCAATGAAGGTAAGCACATATGTGCCACTACCATTAGACAAAACTTGAGAAGGTCCCCAAATATCTAAATAGACAAAATTGGCAGTACCTTCTATGGTATATATTGCATTAATAAAAGTGACCTTGTTCTTCTTTCCCGTTACATAAGACTCATAGAAATACAACTGTTTAGTATTGATACCATATATAATTCATCTGCTACTTTAAAATGTGAAATATGTTTGACTCATGTGTCCCATTCTCATATACATAACTTTGTAGTATTCATATTCAAATCTATTGAGGAAGAAACAAGAATAGTAGTATTATTGAAATTTTAACCGATAATCATATAAGGGATTCTAGGAATACATTCCCTTAATCAAGATTGCATCTTGTTCAGTTATATACAAGATTTTAATGTTTACCCTATATGGAAAATTGTTAGTGTGGCGACCTCCTCCCGTAGTTATCCACCGTTTAGTTTTTTTTTTGTGAATCCGGAAGATTATTTATTATTCATCTTCCTCTCTCATGCAAGAAAACATTTCACTAAGGTTTATCCTTACCCAAAAAGGTTTAATAGTAGTAAAAGAAATGGAGTACTTGTACACCGCTGTGTGCTTAGATAAAGCATCTGCAATTGTATTAAGGACTCATAGAATGAAGGAGATCCTTCCAACACTACTATAGAGAAGAATATCCCTTGATTTACATACATATGGCTTGAAAATCATCATGCCCATAGGCTGGTCCTATATTATTTGGTAGCTTGCAAGGAGTTAGAGAGAATTACACAGTTCTTCCATTCATGTCTCTGACAGATCTCAAGGGCTTGAAGGATTGACTGGAACTCAACTTCTAAGGTACTTGATGCGAGACTCGTCTGTCTGATTCTCACACAATTTTTCCTAAGGTGGTTAACCATATTTATTCCCATTCCTAAGGGGAAGGTAGGGGCCCTGAAGGAAGCATCCGTGAAAATATAAAAACTCAAGTTAAGTCTAATGACCAGAACAATGTGAGGGATGTTTTGTGGAACATTATTGTCTGCTCTAAAGCTTTATAGATCGTTGAGGTGTGTAATTTGGTTAAGAGATCTATAGTCAAAGATAGTTTTGATACTCCTGATGCATCCTTTCATTCCTACAAGCCCATATGTACCAGCAGGCAACTGATTAGAGGATAGATGATTCTGAGTGTTTATTAGTAGAATCCAGAACCAGGGCAATCCAGTAGTCTTCGGTCAGAAGTAGATGCTGCTCATTTACTCATAGCTTAAGCCAGATAGGGTAGTTGAAGGTGAAATCACATAAAGCATGTAGAACAATATCCTTTCCATTATTACATAAAGGGCATATATCTTCCACACCAATGTGGAGTCACCTCTTCTCAGATTTAGTTAGCAACACTTGGTGTTGTAGAAGCCATGGAAAAATTTTGATTCTAGCTCGTAAGCATGATTTCCATATGGAGCTCTAGTTTCCCAAAGTTTGGATCTCATAACCCTCTCTCGAACATTGATAGACTGATCTAGAAGTGAAGTTACCATTGGTTTTGAAGGGTCATCCTCATTTATTTGGACCAAAAAAATGTCGGGGAAAGGACACACTTCTATAGATTCCCAAGTAAACTCAGGAAGATAGTTTTCATGAAATCCCAGTCCTAGGTACCAATGCTTAGAACCATGGAGCTGACCATAATTGGATTGATATCAGGAGGTATAGGAAAGTTTCATTGATAGTCCGAGATTGACTTTCCCAAGAGCCATAGGTCTGACCAGACATTAGCGGAGTTTCCATCATTTACAAGGTGATAAAACACATCTTTGATAATCAATATATGTTTCTTTAGGAATCTCCAAACAGAGGAACAACTCTTTTTTGAGAAGTGTCCCATACTTGTACATTTCTCAGAAAGAACTTTGACCCATAGTTTAGATGGCTTGTTCATTAAGGTCTAGACATTTTTCATCGTAAGTGTGTGTGGGCAGATTTGATACTGAGGACTCCCACATATTTATTACATGTGACCTTCTTCCAGGCGACAAGAGAAAGTCTTTGTTGCTCCCCATTCTCAGACCAGATGAAACATATAACATGGTGATCGATCTCATCACATAATTAGGGAGACCACTTCCCCTTTTGCATAGTATATGTCAATATTTCTTGAAGGGTAGACTTGGCCAAGGTAATTATTCCTACAAGAGAAAGATGACATAGGGTCAAAGAGCTCATCCAGTCTCTAATTGAAGTGATAATGTGTGCATGGGTATCTATGTTCACTCTATCGTGAAGAATGGGAACTCCCAAGTATTTACCAAGATCCAGGGTCCATTGGAAGACCAACTTCATGATGTTCACCCTCATTTCAGGTCTTGGGGTATGGACACTGAAGAAACACCTCAATTTGTCTTTTCACATAATTTGACCAGAAACCATTGAAAAATCATGCCAAATGTTGTTAATCATAAAAGCATGGGAGAGGGAAGCCTCACCCATAAGAATAAATCATCAACAAAGCAGACATGGGAGAGCTTGGTTCCCCCTCTAGAGAGTGTAATGGGCCATCATTGAAGTTTGACCATAGGGACAAGGATTATCATCTCATTTTGTCCAGAATTCAGAATTTTGAAATCATAGATAATAACAAATAAATTCTTTTTGTAAACTTGGTTGGTACTGGAGATGATCGATTTTACTTAAAGGAGTTTATGAAAATTTCCAAGTAAAGAGAAACTAACAAGAAGAGATATACTTCATGAAAAGAGATTCCTATCTGTCTAGTCCTCCTTGTTACATTAAATGTGTGATCTTCAATGTATTATCCAAATCTCCATATTCTCATATCTTTATGTATGTCATCTACCTAAAATGTAGATGAATAAAACACAAGGTCAGTGTATTTCTATATTGTGTACATATTTTCATACCAAAATGTGCATATATGTCTATCAACATGTACTCCTCAACAATAAATTAGTTGCACATATGAATTTTTATTTTCATTAAATATTCAAACCCATTCTTGTTGTTCCACCTCAGGTGTAATCATTTCTTTGTCCTTCATTGGACTTATATGACCTACCTCTTGGTAGGTCTGACCCTGGGTTCAAAATATTATAGTATGTATTTCTAATACACATATGAATTATATTTGACTGGAATTAAATAAACATCTAAATAGTTAATCATAAGATCAAACATTTTAGAAATTAACTAGAAAACCATGTGATGTCTATATGATCAATTGTTCATAATATAATGACATCCCTTCAATAATGAAAATATGCAGTGTTATGTATGTGCTTATAAGTATGCATGTAATCCATCAATCAAGAGAGAAATCAATATTCAAGTGTGTATAACACTATGGTGCCACATCCATGCAAACTCTAGTTCTAGATCCTATGAGTATTGGTTTAGGTTTGTTGTGAGGGTTAGGCTTCAAAACCCATACTAAAGATCTAATGATCTTAGAAAAGCTAGATGTCACCATTATCATCCTAATATGCTTAAGATCTTGATGTTTCATTATCTCTAGATAATATTGTATTATATCCTAGAGTAAGTACATTTACCATCCCCCATATTCTACTTAAGAAATCTAGGACTTACTTATATTCATCAGCTTATACTTGTATATTAACTATACTTTTTAAACTAGGCTCATAATCAGTCATTGGATCTATTTTATTTGTATTATACGTATTTTTTGATTTAATTGATATGTAACTCGTCTATGAACTGAGGTAACTTTTATTTTCTACAAGTATTGTAAGATAAGACTATTGGACCAATCATTATTAACAAGTCAAGAAAACTAAGAGGATTGATTGGATGATTCAGTGCCCAATTTTCCTACTAGGACTAGTTTCAATGACCGAAGTGCCCATGTACCAAAATAAAGATCATTGGCTATCCAAGGGCATACCAAACTTTTTGAACCAAGGATAATCCATTTCACAGGCTTGGCTGCTTCTTCAGGCAGCCATGGAGGAGGTCAAATCAGGAGTTAACTCTTCACTCATGAGCCCTAAAGCGGTAGATGAAGCCAAAAACACCACTAGCTGGCTCCACTAAACCAAAAAACCATATGAGAAGCATGAGAGGTGGCCAGAGAGGGTGGTAGAAAGGTCTGAAACTAACCCAAAAGACATGGAAAAGAGACACGGGTTTTCCCTTGGATCAAGGTGAACTAAAGGTCAGAGGAGTGTCCTGGGAGTCTGGTGATGAATCTCCACCAACTGTAATGTGCTGTGATGACTAGAAACTCTTTTTCAAATGAGTAGTCTCAAACAAAAAGGTCAGTGAGTGGGGAGATGCCACTAAGTTTCCTGGCTCCCCTCTGAGGTTTGGAACACCTCTATGATCCTATGCATTGCTCTGAGAAAAAGGAATTGGCCAAAATTTCTCTAACTTAGGGGACATGGTGAAGGTCTCTGAATAAAATGATGAGCTTGATGGCGGGTTGCAGGGCACATATTTGGCTGAAACTGAGGGATTCCCTACAATTCATGAAGCTTGAGGGTCTTCTAGGAGAACTTTTGTAGGGTCTATAGTAGGTTTTGAGGAGTTTGTGAACTTCCATTGGGATAGCTTTTATTAGGAGATTGGGGATTATCTAAATTGTCCAAGATAACATTATCTTAGGGGTTTGTCGAGTTCATCGCAAGCAATTGAGTCCATTGATGTGAGGATAGAGGGTTGAAATCCAAAAAAGAGATGGGGAGATATTCACAAGGGGAAGAGGGCCTTGCAGTTGAGAGACTTTACATGAGTCTGGGCTAAGAGGGTAACCTTTGCATCCCTGGTTCTACCTGACTTGGGAAAGTCAAGATTTGATTGGGGTCCTCTACAAAGTCATTAAAAGGTTTCTCTTTTTTTTTTGTTTAAAACCCACAAAAAATAACTAATTTCCCATGCCATGTCATAGATCATATTTATCCAAATTTTGAGATATACCTTAACTTTCTATTATCCGTCACAAGACAAAAGTTATTACCTCAACTCATCCACTTATTAGTCAAAACGTTGTTTTATAAAATTTGATAATTACTTTATTAATTGCTTAGCTCACAAGATAGCTTGGAATTTATGATTTTCTCTCATGATATAATAATCCAATTATCAACCAATTTTTTTTATCATGGGTATTTAATATGGACCTAAATTACTAAATTCCCAATTTTTGTACCAAGGACCTATTTGTAAACCTAAAGGTAGTCCAATTGCACTTTAGCTTTGATCAATGGTCCCACAAGATTTACCATATTCCTAATTACTCAATTAAGGTTTTGATTGTTATCATATCTCAATTGAAGTCTTATATTAATATAGTTTCTCATTATTTCTTTATTTACTTGAATTAAGGACTCATTTTATGTCTAGGGCTCTAACTCATCATCTATAGTCATACGATTCTGTTTATTACTCAACTTTGATTCACATATCATTTTCTTGACTTGGATCTAGGACTTCTGAATTGTGAGGTCGTACATTCACCCCACCTCAAAAGGAAATTTGTCCCCAAAATTCAATGCAATTAGTTTAAGGCGAATGCAAATATATTGTCCTCATGAATTATTAAGCCAATCTCTTATCTTTGTAAAGTCTTAGAAATATCATTATTATCAACGTTCATAGAGGTGAAAATTATCTATATATCTAAGGTTCAAACCCAGATCTATTCAAAGTATATTTCTAGCTCCTAATTCATTGCATTATGTTATCACATTGTGATTTCATTTTCACTTGGTGGTTGCATATAAACCTAGGTCTCAACCTACTATTAAATATTCAACTATACTAGTGAGATGGTAAGGCAAAATCTCTACACCATAGATCATGGCATTAACTTTAACTCAGGGTATTCCTTCTCATATATCAATTATATGTATCACATGTGGATACCCAATCACTCAAACTCATAATAAGGTAAAATATATTTTTGATAACAATCCAAATATAAAGATCATCTTATTTCATGTGAACATGTACTGAATCCACACATTATCTTATAATCTTGGGAATAGGTTGAATCATCCTAAAAATGACTCCAATCATGGATACATTTTAACTCTAGGAGTTTTCCCAAATTTCATGAACCCTAGGGGAAAGTGGTTTTCTCAAAATGCTTGAGTTTGTGCACAACCTCCTGATGCAACCCTATATTAGGGCTTCATATTGTGTGTTTTTGTATCTCAATCACATTTTGCCAAGCTGATTCAAATGCAAAGATGTACCACCTCCTTCTTACAAAAAGAAAATGAACCCTTCTGCGAGGCATGGGAAAGGTTCCAAAAGCTCCTTCATGACTACCCCATCATGAGGTACCCTTGTCGCTGCTGGTTCAAGCTTTCTACATCGGGCTAGTGGAGTTGAGCCAAAACAATGTTGGTTCGTCATGTGGAGGTACCTTCATGGCAAAGCCACCTGAGGAGTCATGGCCCTTGTTCGAGCACATTGCTGATAATTCTTGCCATCGAGCTTCTACTAAAGGGGAACATTGTGACCAGAACTACATCCCTCCACCTCCTCCTATAGTTCCATCCTAGACTGCAACCAACCCTACATGATGAAAATGATGGCGGATATGATGAATATGATGAAGAATTAAGCTGGTGGTTCTTCTAGTCAATCCACTATGGAAGTTGAAGCTAAGGAAAAAAAAGTGCATGCCTTGCATGCCTTTGGCAACCAAAATAACCAAATCCTGATGTCCAACTCATATACTCTTGAGTGGAGGAATCATCCAAACTTCTCATGTAAAGAACAAAATGAGGAGGGGCAAGGGAAGCCAAGACAACACCAAGGGCCCAAGTACAACTCCAAATTTGAGGAAGAGGTCCAAGGAAGGATAAGAAACCTCGATGAAGTGAAGAAAGAGGTCATCTCAAGGAGAAAACATTAGCCACCTTGAACAAAGTCTTGATCAAATCTCTCTTTCACTTGCCCTCTGTGAAGAGGGGAGGCTCCCGTCTCAACCCATGGCCAATCCAAACAATGATGGAGGTTATGTGAGCACTACTCAAGGTGCTTATGTCCCACCACAAGGCCAAGTCCTCCACATCACCAGTACCCAGGACCGCCACATCCAATGCTCCTACACCTCACCAACCCTCTTACAACTATCAATATCCTCCACCTCACTCATACCAGTAGCCCCCCTCCACTATATCACCCCCATCCACCACAACAACCATAAAAACAACCACAACTCCAACCACAATTTATCCTCCAAAACCCGAATCCACCACACTCAAGGCCACCACCACCTCAATAGCCCCATCCAAATCCACAAGCTTCCTCATCCACTACCCATGAGCATGTGAAGGTAGTGATAGTTTTGAGGAGTGGTATGACCTTGGAGAAGCCCCATGGTACTTCTGTTGATAGCACATCCAGTGATGACATGGTTGATACTGTGATCATGAGTGTTGATACTGAGATTCCAGCTGATGATACTATGATACTAAGAGTTGATACCATGATACTGTGATACAAAGAGCTGATATTGGCATTCCAGTGATACCACATGATGATACTATTGACTTGAGTCAGTTGGGAGCACAACTCCCTCCATTCCCCGATGCACTTGAAGAGCTATCCACCAAAAAGTAGGAAGAAGAAACATACACAGGACATCATGGAGACCTTTAAGTAGGTCAAGATCAACATTCCGTTTCTTGATGAGATAAAGAAAATTCCATCCTATGCTAACTTCTTGAAAGACTTGTGCACGTTCAAGAGGAAGACCACCAGAAGGACACTAAGGAAGGTCAAGATCACTGAGCAAGTGAGCTCAATTCTACAACACATTGTGCCAAGGAAGAGAAAATATCTTGGTGCTCCCATCATTTCATGCTACATTGGAGCACATCGCATAGACCAAGCTCTTCTTGACTTGGGTTCTAGTGTAAATTTGATGCCTCATGATGTATTCACTGAGCTACAAATGGGACAACTGGGTCCTGCTCACTGTCCCTTATAGCTGGCCGATAGATATGTGAAAATGTCTAGAGGGCGTGTTGATGATGTGTTGGTCAGACATGATGATGAGACCTCTACATTCTTTTTGGCTGATTTTATTGTCTTGGATAGGGAAAAAGACTCGAGGAAAGTGCATATCATCTTGGGGAGGCCCTTCTTGGCTACAATTGATGTAGTGATCCATGTGAGGATTGACACCATGTATGTAACTTTCGTCCACATGAAGATCTTGGTGAACATATTCATGTCTTCTACTAAAGCTGAGGTAATAGGTTCTACAGAAGAGGATTGTTATATAATTGATTGTCTTGATGAGATAGTAGAAGAGTGTCTGCATGGATGGATTCAAATTTCCATACAAGTGAAAGGTCTAGAGCCCATTGTGGAATTTCCTAAAGATGATGATGATGAGATTGAGGAAGAAGAGCTATTTCTAGTGGATGCAAGTGAAGACCTCCCATCCATTTCTAAACCATTAAATAATTCCCTTGAAGCGCCTCCCATTCTTGAGCTCAAGTTTCTTCCTGAAGGTTTGAAATATGCATTCCTAGGCTGCAATGACACTCTCTCGATGATCATTCCTTCTATTCTTTCTCCTGAGCAAGAAGATGCATTGATGGTAGTTTTGAAGAAGAACATTCAGTCCATTGGGTGGTCCATAGCTGATTTAAGGGGTATTGACCCTTCTATTTGTGTCCATAGGATCTACCTTGAGGATGATGCTAAACCAACCCGTCAAATGCAAAGATGATTGAATCACAAATTAGAAGAGGCTATAGAAAAAGAGGTTGTGAAGCTAATTGATGCCAGAATCAAATATCCTATTTCTGATAGCCCTTGGGTGAGTCCCATCCAAGTTGTACCCAAGAAGGGTGGGATCACAGTCGTCAAGAATGAAGATGGGGAATTGATGCCCGTGGGAGAGCAATCCAAGTGGAGTATGCACGTTGATTATAGAAAATTGAATGAAAAGACCAAGAAAGACCATTACCCTCTCCCATTCCTTGATCAGATTTTGGAGATATTAGCTGGACAAAGCTTCTATTGTTTTCTTGACGGGTACTCTGGTTACTTCCAAATAGTTGTCCATCCCGCCGATCAAGAGATGACAACATTCACTTGTCCAAGTGGAACTTTTTCTTACAGAAGGATGTCATTTGGGTTGTACAATGCTCATATGACATTTCAAAGATGTGTAACATCCATCTTTGTCGATATGCTTGATTTTTCACTTGAAGTCTTCATGGATGACTTTTCTGTGTTTGGTAAGACATTTGATGAGTGTTTTCTTCACCTAGAAGTTGTTCTTGAAAGGTGTGTCAAGGTCTGTTTGGTACTATCTTGGGGGAAAAGCCACTTCATGGTGCCCGAAGGCATTGTTTTGGACCACCGAGTCTCTAAAGACATAATAGAAGTTGATAAGTCCAAAGTGGGTATGATATCCTCTCTCACCATTCCTTCCACTGTAATACATGTCTGATCCTTCTTGGGGCATGCAAGCTTCTACCGTCAATTCATTAAACACTTCAGTAAGATTTCAAGGACACTTTTTCATATACTTGAAAAGGATGTGGAATTCCATTTTAACGATAAGTGTGTTGAAGCCTTCAACTACTTGAAGAACAAGCTCATCTCTGCACCTATCATGCAGCTCCAAAATTTCTCTTTGCCATTTGAGAACATGACCGATGCAACGAACATGGCAGTGGGGGTTGTGCTGGGCCAAAGGATTATCTGAATTCCACATGCCATTTACTATCCAAGGAAGACTCTTGATGAGGCTCAAAGAAACTACATTACCACAGAAAAAGAGTTGTTTACTATAATTTTTACCCTTGACAAGTTTCTCTCTTCTCTCTTGTAAAACAAGGTGGTGTTTTATACAGATCATACAAATTTGAAGTACCTTATGACAAAGAAAGATTCCAAGTCAAGATTGATCTGATGGATTTTATTTCTCTAAGAGTTTGATGTAGAGATTCTTGATAAAAATGGAGTAGAAAATTCTATAGCAGATCATCTCTCCCGTATTGAAGCACTATGATGATACGAACCACATCAAAAAACAATGTCGCATGAGAAAATCTTCTTGCTTTCATCCACCTCAAGGCTGTGGTATAAGCACATAGATAACTTCTTAGCTAGTAGGAAGATATCGAGTACTTGGACAAGGGAGGAGAGCAAGAGACTTTTTTCTATGGTAAAGAACTATGCTTGGGATGATCCTCATCTTTTCAAATATTGTCATGATCAACTCATTAAAAGATGTGTTTCAGGAAATGAGTAGCAAGAGATCCTAACCATGTACCACTCCAGTTCATGTGGAGGCCCTTTCGGAGGGAAACGGACAACCACCAAGATTCTTCAAAATAGATTTTATTGGCCAACTTTGTTTAAATATGCTCATGAGTTTTGCAAATGATGTTTGAAGTGCTAAAAGGTGGCACTATCTCAAAGAGGGACATGATGCCTCTATCACCCATTCTTGTGGTTGAGGTGTTTGATGTGTGGTGAATAGTTATCATGGGTTTATTTCCTCCCTCCATTGGATATGTGTACATCTTGGTGGCAGTTGATCATGTATCAAAATGGATTAAAGCTATTTCTACTAGAACCAATGATCGCAAAGTGGTGTGTTATTTTGTGAAGTCAAATATCTTTAGCCAGTTTGGTATGAGCCATGATTAGTGATGGTGGAAGTCACTTCATCCATCAAACTTTTGAAGGTTAGCTAAAGAGACTAGGAGTGAATCACCGTGTGGCTACTCCTTACCACCCTCAAATGAGTGATCAAATCGAGTTAGCTAATTGGGAGATAAAATTCATTCTTGCGAAGATAGTGAGGCCGAAATACAAGGATTGGTGTTTACATCTCAATGAGTCTTTGTGGGCTTATAGGACTGCATATAAAGCCCCGATTGGCACCAAACCATTCAAGCTTGTTTATGAAAAAAGCTACCATGTACCGGTGGTAATGCAGCACAAAGCTTTGTGGGCTTTGAAAGCCATGAATATTAATGGAGACATAGCCGAGTTGAAAAGAAAGTTGTAGCTGCATGAACTTGACTAGATGAGGAATGAAGCATTTGAATTGTCCAAAAGCTACAAGGAAGGAACAAATTTTTTTCACGACATGTTAATCAAGAAGAAGAATTTTGAGTTAGGGAAATGGGTATGGTTATACAACTCTAGGATGAAGTTATTTATCGGGAAACTTCAGTCTAGAAGGGAAGGACCTTATCTCATCAAGAATGTATATTCATTCAGAGATGTTGTGATATGTGAGAAGGATGGATCAAGAGATTTTACCATGAATAAACAAAAATTGAAAGCAATGGTTGAAGTAGGTACTGAAAGAACCAATCAAAGTTTTGATTTTGTGATGTTAGTTGAGGAACATCATCTTGATGAAGAGATGTGCTTGAATGCACATGAGAGGGATATTTACTTCAAAGATGCTTTAAAAATTCCACGACGATGATTGAGATCAAGAATCAATAAGCCCGGATGAAGGTATAAAATTTAGCAATAGTAGGAGGCAACCCACCTAGGTTTGGGAACTTTTTCACCCAACCTTCACTTTTTGAAACTTTTACTTTGTTTTTACACAATTCTAAGAAAACACACGCACACTTGTGCTTGATAGTTTTGTTTTAATTTTAATGATTTGATAGGTGAGATAGGTGAAAGTTGAGGAATGAGGCACATTTTAGTGGAAAATGATTAATACAACATCAAGTGGGTTGATTAAAATGATTAGATTAAGAATGATGGAATGATTTAATGATTTTGGAAGATTTTTGAACTTGGAGGACCCATCACGGCCGTGTTGGCATGGAACGGCCGTGATGGCAAGTGGCATGTCAATAGGGAAAACTCGAGTTTTGGGCACGGGCAACACGACCGTGCTGGCATCTTGCCAGAATGGCCATGCTGGCCCGTGCCCAGTACTTAAGTTACTCAATTTTTCCCAAATTAGCAGACCCAACTCTCATTTATTTGACCCAGAATGGTCATTATGTGTAAGGAGGTGACTAGGGAAACCCCAAATCACCTCCCCTTGCTCCCAAACTTCAGATTTGAGTTCCCTTTGGCCATCAATAACCTTCCCCTACCTCAAGCTCCATTTTCCACCCTCCATTACCATCTATTTCTCCATCTCCAAGGATATTTTGCCCCTACAGCCCGGATGTGCATCTTTTGATGTTCTTGCTTGATTTCCACCAAAAATCCTTACAAAGATGAAGAGCACGGGCAAAGCAATGAAGAAAGGGGTAGAGAAGACCATGAACATCCTCATCGGAGGCAAAAGCCGCACCAAGAGGGCCTCTAATGTCACACATCCCTCTCAAGTGTGTCATCACCATCTAATTCCATTTCACAATCGCTCTGACAGTTGGCATCAACATGCACCTCCCGACACCGATCCTCGTCAAGTGGCCACACGTCAGATCCAAGCAACAACAACCCCAATAAGGAGAAGGAGGAGGAATAAGAAGAGATGGAGAACATTGTCGATTCGGAGGACATTGATGCACCAGCCCGAGAGAGGAGGGTCAAGAAGGATACTGATGCGTCATCTTCATGACGACCTCCACGCACGACTCTGGTGATATGCTCCACTTTGTCAGCACAACCACACATCTCTCAACAACCCACTAGGCACCGATTGGTGATTGAGGAAGAAGCTGAAGATGCACCCGTTCAGATGGTGTCCTTGAACTTGGACACAAGTTTAGGATCACACACATATGAGGATAAGGAGGTAGATGACATTGAGAGTGAGGAGAAGGAAGATGAGCCAGTGGACTTCTTGTCCAATCTAGTGGAGGACAAGATGAAATGGGTTGGGAAGCAGCCTGAGTAAGTTGCATATGGGAGAGGCACATCAAGGCGAGTGTCCAGAAGGCCCCTTCCACCTGAGTTCACTACTAGGAGGGTCATTCCCACAACATATGCTTGCCCCAATACCATGCAAGCCCTAGGGATGTATTCTGATGCTAATGGTTTCTTAGAATCATGTGGGTTGTATCAACTGTTGACCACTATGGAAGAAACATACTTAGAGACAACTCATGATTCTTCAGGTCTCTAAGGAAGGTGCCATATGAAGGGGATGATGCAATCCATTTTAGGATAAATGACTCCATTCATGTACTAAAGGCCTCCAACCACAACAAGATTTTTGCACCAACACCAAAGATTGCTCAAAATTCTGATGGGGATAGGTTTGACAAAAGTGGAAAATGCAACTACACCAAGATGTGTTAAACATTCACTGGCGAAAGCACCTTTGCAGTGGGAAAAAAAACAAACCAGATTAAAATCCCATTCTGATATATCCAGAAAGTCCTCAAAAACTCCATCTTTGGCCGACATGACAACCAACGATGTTGTTCTCAAATGACTTGTTTGTGCTGACAATGATGTAAGTCGTGATCATGTGAATCTGGGAATGATGATGATTGATCACTTCAAAACAATTCCCTCCAAGACCAAGCTTCCCTTCATAATGGGAGGGATTGTGATCACTATAGAAAAAGTACTTGATTGTGATCTCTAGAACTTCTAAAAGGTAGAAGGGGCCAGTTGATTGATTTGATCTATCTTACAAAGTCTCATATGATTTCCATATGAGACAAGAAGATCATTTACAACATGAACCCCCGGTACCCTGACATCACTCTAGAGCTACCTTACCATGCTTTTATTCTTATGGATGATATTAGGCCGATGGAAAATCTTCCAGGAAATCTCTCCAAGTGGGAAAGCCAACATCCTAGAGAAGACTACATGGCATTGCCATATGACTTACCAGAGGTTGTAGGAGAGACAGATGTGCTAGATAAACAAAAAGACCTTGAGTAGCCATATCACATAAGATAGAGACTTGAGGAATTTGATGCGTAGTCCCCTACAATAAATGCATATGACATGTCTACCATTCATGCATGGTTGGAGGTGATTCAGCAGACATAGCAGGCCATGTGGTTAGACCAGCAATAGATGCATAATCAGATCAACCACATGTACCAATATCAGCATGCACAAGTGCATAGAAACCCCCAATGGGGGAAGATTTCTGGGGAGGACTATCAGAATATGAGGAGACAATACTCACCTCCACAGGCGGATTACTGGGGCCACTATTACCAGTATCCACCTCCACATTCCAGTCCACTATAGGATCCCACACCACCAGAGCAGTGACATCTACCCTATCACTCCTAAGCTTTAGTTTCATGCCGAGGACAACATGATTCAAATGTTTGGGGTGGTAGGGCAGTATGCCCCTTTTCTTGGCTTATTTTGTTGAATTTTGTCTCACCTGATCTCTATTTGTTTGGCATTTCTCTTTTTAGTGTAGATCTCCATTTTTTTACATCCATGCATACATGTACTTCAATTTCATTCATTTTTGTGTATTTTTCAAAAAAATTACTCTTTTTTCTCTTCCATATCATGCATTGCATCTCCATGTAGATTTTGGTAATTTTTGTGTGTTTTTTTATGTTTTACGCCTTAATTTCCCTGAAGTTAGGTTCAGATGTGATTGATTGCAAATTGGCACAATTTTGGCCAATTGTGCCCAAACTTGAATGTTCTTGCGTAAAAGCATGTTGTAACTTAATTTCCAATTTTTGAACTGAAAATTTTGATCTTTGAAAAATGCATGGCACATGTTGTAACATTCAAGTAGTTGGGCCATGGTTTGGATGGATGAGAGAGAAGGAAGGAGTTCTAGGGTTCCTCCATCCCTGGAGGGGTCCAAAGAAGACCCCAAAGATCCCTCAACCCACCTCTAATGACCAAGGCTCGACATCAAGAAAAAAATTCCATTAATCATGAAGTTTCAAAGAGAATTTGCCACTAAAAACCCCAACACAATTGTGGTGCCAAGGAATGGCCATGCTAGAAAATGCCAAAGCCACACAGTCAAACATCAAAATTTCAAGCTACAACAACTTAACCAAAACGGTTGTGCTACCCAACACGGTCATGTTGTGAAGACCCCAAAATGGCCATGCTGACTTGCTACCCAAAACAACCTCCACTTCACCTCCCCTACCACATACGAACCACATCAAAAAACAATGTCGCATGAGCAAATCTTCTTGCTTTCATCCACCGAAAGGCTATGGTATAAGCACATAGCTAACTTCTTAGCTAGTGGGAGAATATCGAGTACATGGATAAGGGAGGAGAGTAAGAGACTTTTTGCTATGGTAAAGAACTATGCTTGGGATGATCCTCATCTTTTCAAATATTGTCCCGATCAACTCATTAGAAGATGTGTTTCGGGAAGTGAGTAGCAAGAGATCCTAACCATGTACCACTCCGGTTCATGTAGAGGTCCTTTCAGAGGGAAACACACATCCACCAAGATTCTTCAAAATAGATTTTATTGGGCAACTTTGTTTAAAGATTCTCATGAGTTTTGCAAATGGTGTTTGAAGTGCTAAAAGGTGGCACTATCTCAAAGAGGGACATGATGCCTCTATCACCCATTCTTGTGGTTGAGGTGTTTGATGTGTGGGGAATTGATTTCATGGGTTTATTTCCTCCCTCCTTTGGATATGTGTACATCTTGGTGACCGTCAATTATGTATCAAAATGGATAAAAGCTATTGCTATTAGAACCAATGATCGTAAAGTGGTGTGTGATTTTGTGAAGTCAAATATCTTTAGCCAGTTTGGTGTACTATGAGCCATGATTAGTGATGGTGGAAGTCACTTCATCCATATCCATCAGATCAATCTTGACATGGAATCTTTCTTCTTCATAAGGTACTTCAAATCTGTGTGATCTGTATAAAGCACCACCTTTTTTTGCAAGAGAGAAGAGATAATCTAGTCAAGGGTAAAAATTACAGTAAGCAACTCTTTTTCTATGGTAGTGTAGTTTCTTTGAGCCTCATCAAGAGTCTTGCTTGCATAGTAAATGGCATGTGGAATCCATATAATCCTTTGGCCCAACACAATCCCCATTACTATATTCGATGCATCATCATTGATCTCAAATGGCAAGGAGAAATTTGGGAGATTCATGATAGGTGTAAAGATGAGCTTGTTCATCAAGTGGTTGAAGGATTCAACACACTTGTCGTCAAAATGGAATTCCATATCCTTTTCAAGTAAATGGCAAAGTGACCTTGAAATTTTACTAAAGTCTTTAATGAATCGACGATAGAAGCTTGCATGCCCCAAGAAGGATCGAACATGTCTTACGGTGGAAGGAATGGTGATAGTGGAGATCATACCCACTTTGGCCTTATCAAATTCTATTCTGGCTTTAGAGACTCTGTGGCCCAAAACAATGCCTTCGGGCACCATGAAGTGGCTTTTCCCTAAAGATAGTACCAAACAGACCTTGACACACCTTTTAAGAATAGCTTCTAGGTGAAGAAAACACTCATCAAATGTCTTACCAAACATAGAAAAGTCATCCATGAAAAATTCAAGTGAAAAATCAAGCATATCAACAAAGATGGATGTTACACATCTTTGAAATGTCGAAGGAGCATTGCACAACCCAAATGACATTTTTCTGTAAGCAAAAGTTCCACTTGGACAAGTGAACGTTGTCTTCTCTTGATCGACAGGATGGACAACTATTTGGAAGTAACGAGAGTACCCATCAAGAAAACAATAGAAGCTCTGTCCAGCTAATCTCTCCAAAATATGATCAAGGAATGGGAGAGGGTAATGGTATTTCTTGGTCTTTTCATTCAATTTTCTATAATCGACACACATCCTCCACTTGGATTGCTCTCTCACGGGCATCAATTCCCCATATTCATTCTTGATGACTGTGATCCCACCCTTCTTGGTTCCAAGTTTATGGGACTCACACAGGGGCTATCAGAAATAGGATATATGATTCTGGCATCAATTAGCTTCACAACCTCTTTTGCTACAACCTTTTTCAATTTGGGATTCAATCGTCTTTGCATTTGACGGGTTGGTCTAGCATCATCCTCAAGGTAGATCTTATGGACACAAATACAAGGGTCAATACCCCTCAAATCAGCTATGGACCACCCAATGGACTGAATGTTCTTCTTCAAAACTACCATCAATGCATCCTCTTGCTCAGGAGAAAGAGTAGAAGAAATGATCATCGAGAGAGTGTCATTGGAGCCTAGGAATGCATATTTCAAACCTTCAGGAAGAAACTTGAGCTCAAGAATGGGAGGCTCTTCAAGGGAATTATTTAATGGTTCAGAAATGGATGGGAGGTCATCACTTGCATCCACTAGGGACAACTCTTCTTCCTCATCCTCATCATCATCATCTTCAGTAAATTCCACAATGGTCTCTAGACCATTCACTTATGTGGCGGTTTGAATCCATCCAGGCAGACACTCTTCTACTATCTCATCAAGACACTCAACCAGTTAACAATCCTCTTTTGTAGAACCTATCACCTCGGCTTTAGTAGAAGACTTGAATATGTTCACCAGGATCTTCATGTGCATGAAAGTCACATACATGGTGACGGTCCTCACATGGATCACTGCATCAGTCGTGGCCAAGAAGGGCCTCCCCAAGATGATATGCACTTTCCTTGAGTCTTTTTCCCTATTCAAGACAATAAAATTGGCCAAAACGAATGCGGAGGTCTCATCATCAAGTCTGACCAACACATCATCAACAGCCCTCTAGGCATTTTCACATATCTATCGGCCAGCTGCAAGGGACAGTGAGCGGGACCCAGTTGTCCCATTTGTAGCTCAGTGAATACATCATGAGGCATCAGATTTACACTAGAACCCAAGTCAATAAGTGCTTGGTCTATGTGATGTGCTCCAATGTATCATGAAATCATGGGAGCACCAAGATATTTTCTCTTCCTTGGCACAGTGTGTTGCAGAATTGATCTCACTTTCTCAGTGAGCTTGACCTTCCTTGGTGTCCATCTGGTGGTCTTCCTCTTGAACATGCACAAGTCTTTCAAGAAGTTAGCGTAGGATGGAATTTTCTTGATCTCATTAAGAAAAGGAATGTTGATCTTGACCTACTTAAAGGTCTCCATGATGTCCTCTATATGTTTCTTCTTCCTTCTTTCGGTGGATGGCTCTTCAAGTGCATCAGGGAATGGAGGGAGTTGTGCTCCCAATTTACTCAAGTCAACAGTGTCATCATGTGGTATCACTGGAATGCCAATAACAACTCTTTGTGTCATGGTATCACGATATCAACAATTAGTATCATAGTATCATCAACCTGAATCTCAGTATCAACACTCATGATCACAGTATCAACCATGTCATCATTGGATGTGCTATCAATAGAAGTACCATGGGGCTTCTCCAAGGTCCTACCACTCCTCAAAACTATCACTACCTTTACATGCTCATGGGTAGTGGAAGAGGAAGCTTGTGGATTTGGTTGTGGCTGTTGAGGTGGTGGTGGCCTTGAGTGTGGTGGACTCGGGTTTTGGAGGATAAATTGTGGCTGGGGTTGTGGTTGTTTTTGTGGTTGTTGTGGTGGATGGGGGTGATATAGTGGAAGGGGCTATTGGTATGAGAGAGGTGGAGGATATTGATAGTCTTAAGGGGGTTGGTGAGGTGTAGGAGCATATGGATGTGGTGGTCATGGGTACTGGTGAAGTGGGGGACTTGGCCTTGTGGTGGGACATAAGCACCTTGAGTAGTTCTCACATAACCTCAATCATTGTTTGGATTGGCCATGGGTTGAGATGGGAGCCTCCCCTCTTCACAGAGGGCAAGTGAAAGAGATATTTGATCAAGACTTTGTTCAAGGTGGCTAATGTTTTATCCTTGAGATGACCTCTTTCTTCACTTCATCGAGGTTCCTTATCTTTCCTAGGATCTCTTCCTCAAATTTGGAGTTGTAATTGGGCCCTTGGTGTTGCCTTGGCTTCCCTTGCCCCTCCTCATTTTGTTGTTTACATGAGAAGTTTGGATGATTCCTCCGCTCAGGAGTATAGGAGTTGGACATCAGGCTTTGGTTGTTTTGGTTTCCAAGGGCATGCACTTCTTCTTCCTCAACTTCTACCATAGTGGATTGACTAGAAAAACCACCAGCTTGGTTCTTTATCATATTCATCATATCCACCATCATTTTCATCTTGTAGGGTTGGCTGCAGTCTAGGATGGAACTATAGGAGGAGGTGGAGGGATGTAGTTCTGGTCACAATGTTCCCCTTTAGTAGAAGCTCAATGGCAAGAATTATCAGCAATGTGCTCAAACAAGGGCCATGATTCCTCAGGTGGCTTTGCCATGAAGGTGCCTCCACATGATGAGCCAACATTGCTTTGGCTCAACTCCACTAGCCCGGTGTAGAAAGCTTGAACCAGCTGCGATAAGGGTACGTCATGATAGGGGTAGTCATGAAGGAGCTTTTGGAACATTTCCCATGCCTCGCAGAAGGGTTCATTTTCTTTTTGTGAGAAGGCAGTGGTACATCTTTGCATTTAAATCAGCTTGGCAAGATGTGATTGAGATACAAAAAGACACAATGAAGCCTTAATATAGGATTGCATCAGGAGGTTGTGCACAAACTCAAGCATTCTGAGAAAACTACTTTTCCCTAGGGTTCATGAATTTTGGGAAAACTCCTAGAGTTAAAATATATCCATGTATGGAGTCATTTTTAGGATGATTCAACCTATTCCCAAGATTATAAGATAATGTGTGGATTCACTACATGTGCACATGAAATAAGATGATCTTTATATTTGGATTGTTATCAAAAATATATTTCACCTTATTATGAGTTTGAGTGATTGGGTAGCCATGTGTGATACATATAATTGATATATGAGAAGGAATACCCTAAGTTAAAGTTAATGCCATGATCTATGGTGTAGAGGTTTTGCCTTACCATCTCACTAGTATATTTGAATATTTGTTAGTAGGTTGAGACCTAGGTTTATATGCAACGACCAAGTGAAAATGAAATCACCAAGTGATAACATAATGCAATGAATTAGGTGCTAGAAATATAATTTGAATAGATCTGGGTTTGAACCTTAGTTATATAGATAATTTTCACTTATATGAACATTGATAATAACGATATTTCTAAGACTTTACAAAGATAAGAGATTGGCCTAATAATTCATGAGGCTAATATAGTTGCATTTGCCTTAAATTGATTGCATTGAATTTTCGTGACAAAATTCCTTTTGAGGTGGGGTGAATGTAATGACCTCACAATTTAGAAGTCCTAGATCCAAGTCAAGAAAATGATGTGTGAATCAAAGTTGAGTAATATAAAGAACATTATGACTATAACTTATGAGTTTGATCCCTAGACATTAAATGAGTCCATAATTCAAGTAATTAAAGAAATAATGAGAAGATATATTAATATGAGACTTCAATTGATATATGATAACAATCAAAGCCTTAATTGAGTATTACGAATATGGTAAATCTTGTGGGACCATTTTAAGACCTAGGTTTGAACCACATGCTCTAGGATCAAAGCTAAATTGTAATTGGTCTGCCTTTGGGTTTACAAATAGGTCCTTGGTATAAAAATTGGGAATTCAGTAATTTAGGTCCATATTAAATATCCATTTTAATTTTTGTTGGTTGATAATTGGATTATTAGATCATGAGAGAAAATCATAAATTCCAAGATATCTTGTGAGCTAAACAATTAATTAAGTAATTATCAAATTTTCTAAAATAAGACTTTGACTAATAAGTGGATGAGTTGAGGTATTAACTTTTGGCTTGTGACGAATAATAGAAAGTTAATGTATATCTCAAAATTTGGATAAATTTGATCTATGACATGGAATGAGTAATTAGTTATTTTTTGTGGGTTTTAAACAAAAAAAAAGTGAAACCTTTTGATGAATTTGTAGAGGACCCTAATCAAATCTTGACTTTTCCAAGTGAGGTAGAACAGGGATGCAAAGGTCACTCTCTTAGCCCAGACTCATGTAAAGTCTCTTAACTACAAGGCCCTCTTCCCCTTGTGAATATCTCCCCATCTCTTTTTTGGATTTCAACCCTCTATCCTCGCATCAATGGACTCAATTTCTTGCGATAAACACGACGAACCCCTAAGATAATATTATCTTGGACAATTTAGATAAGCCCCAAATTCCTAGTCAAATCTATCCCAACGGAAGTTCACAAAATCCACAAAACCTACTGTAGACCCTACATAAGTTCTCCTAGAAGACCCTCAAGCTTCATGAATTGTAGGGAATCCCTCTGTTTCAGCCAAATATGTTCCATGCAACCCGCCATCAAGCTCATCATTTTATTTGGATACCTTCACAATGTCCCCTATGTTAGAGCACCTTTGGCCATTTATTTTTGCTCAAAGCAAAGCATACAGTCTTAGAGGTGTTCCAAATCTCAGAGGGGAGCCAGGAACCTTGGTGGCATCTCCCCACTCACTGACCTTTTTGTTTGAGACTGCTCATTTGAAATAGAGTTTCTAGTCATCAGAACACATTACAGTTGGTGGAGATTCATCACCAAACTTCCAAAACACTCCTCTAACCTTTAGTTGACCTAGATCCAAGGTAAAACCCATGTGTATTTTCCATGTCTTTTGGGTTAGTTGCAGACCTTTCTGCCACCCTCTCTGGCCACCTCTCATGCTTCTCAGATGGTTTTTAGGTTTAGTGGATCCAGCTAGTGGTGTTTTTGGCTTCATCTACCACTTCAAGTCTCATGAGTGGAGAGTTAACTCCTCATTTGATCTCCTCCATGGCTACCTGAAGAAGCATCCAAGCCTGTGAAATGGATTATCCTTGGTTTAAAAAGTTTAGTATGCCCTTGGATACCCAATGACCTTTATTTTGGTGCATGGGCACTTCGGTCATTGAAACTAGTCCTAGTAGGAAAATTGGGCACTGACTCATCCAATCAATCCTCTTGGTTTTCTTGACTTGTCATAACATGATTGGTCCGATAGTCTTATCTTACAATACTTGTATAAAATAAAAGTTACCTCAGTTCATAGACAAGTTATATACCAATTAAATCAAAAAAATATGTATAATACAAATAAAATAGATTCAATGACTGATTATGGGCCTAATTTAAAAAGTATAGCTAATATACAAGTATAAGCTGATGAATATAAGTAAGTCCTAGATTTCATAAGTAGAATATTGGGGATGTTAAATGTACTTACTCTAGGATTTAATACGGTATTATCTAGAGATAATGAAACATCAAGATCTTAAGCAGATTAGGATGATAATGGTGACATCTAGCTTTTCTAAGATCATTAGATCTTTAGTATGGCTTTTGAAGCCTAACCCTCACAACAAACCTAAACCAATACTCATAGGATCTAGAACTAGAGTATGCACGGATGTGGCACCATAGTGTTATACACACTTGAATATTGATTTCTTGCTTGATTGATGGATTACATGCATACTTGTAAGAACATACATAACACTACATATTTTTATAATTGAAGGGATGTTGTTATATTATGAATACTTGATCATACAAACATCCCATGGTTTTCTAGTTAATTTATAAAATGTTTGATCTTATGATTAACTATTTAAATGTTTATTTAATTCCAGTCAAATATAATTCATATGTGTATTAGAAATACATACTATAATATTCTGAACCTAGGGTCAAACCTACCAAGAGGTAGGTCATATAAGTCCAATGACGGACAAAGAAATGATTACACCTGAGGTGGAACAACAAGAATGGGTTAGAATATTTAATGAAAATACAAATTCATATGTGCAACTAATTTATTGTTGAGGAGTACATGTTGATAGACATATATGCACATTTTGGTATGAAAATATGTACACAATATAGCAATACACTGACCTTGTGTTTTATTCATCTACATTTTAGGTAGCTGACATACATAAAGGTATGAGAATATGTTGATTTAGATAATACATTGAAGATCACACATTTAATGTAACAAGGAGGATTAGTAGCAATCTCTTTTCATGAAGTATATCTCTTCTTGTTACTTTCTCTTTACTTGGAAATTTGCATAAACTCCTTTGAGTAAAATTGATCATCTCCAGTACCAACCAAGTTTATAAAAAGAATTTATTTGTTGTTATTTATGATTTCAAAATTCTGAATTTTGGACAAAATGAGATGATAATCCTTGTCTTTATGGTCAAACTTCAATCGTGGCCCATTACACTCTTTCGAGGGGGAACTAAGATCTCCCATGTCTTCTTTGTTGACAATTTCTTCTTATGGGTGATGCCTCCCTCTCCCATGCTTCTATGATTAACAACATCTTGCATGATTTTTCCATGGTTTCTGGTCAAATTATGTGAAAAGACAAATTGAGGTGTTTCTTCAGTGTCCATACCCCAATACCTAAAATCAGGGTGAACATCATGAAGTTGGGCTTCCAATGGACCCTGGATCTTGGTAAATACTTGAGAGTTCCCATTCTTCACCATAGAGTGAACATAGATACCCATGCACACATTATCACTTCAATGAGAGACCGGATGAGCTCTTTGAACATAGATTCCCATCAGGAGTATCAAAACTATCTTTGACTATTGCTCTCTTAACCAAATTACATACCTCATCAATCTATAAAGCTTTATAACCAGACAATAATTTTCCATGAAACATCCCTCACATTGTTCTGGTCATCAGTCTTAAGTTGAGTTTTTATATTTTGACATATGCTTCCTTCAGTGCCCCTACCTTCCCTTAGGAATGGGAATACATATGTTTAACCACCTTAGGAAAAACTGTGTGAGAATCAGACAACCGAGTCTCTCACCAAGTGCCTTAGATGTTGAGTTCTAGTCAATCCTTCAAGCCCTTGAGATCTGTCAGAGACATGAATGGAAGAACTTTGTAATTCTCTCTAACTCATTGCAAGCTACCAAATAATATAGGACCAGCCTATAGGCATGATGAAGTTCAAGCCATATGTATGTAAAGCAAGGGATATTCTTCTCTATAGTAGTGGTGGAAGGATCTCCTTCATTCCGTGAGTCCTTAATACAATTGCAGACACTTTAGCTAAGCACATAACAACGTACAAGTACTCCTTTTCTTTTTACTACTATTAAACTGTTTTGGGTAAGGATAAACCTTAGTGAAATGTTTACATGCATGGCAGAGCAAGATGAATAATAAATAATCTCCCAAATTCACACAAAAAAACCTAAACGGTGGATAACTACGGGAGGAGGTCACCACACTAACAATTTTCAATATAGTGTAAACATTGAAATCTTGCATATAACGAAACAAGATGCAATCTTGATTAAGGGAATGTATTCCTACAATCCCTTATATGATTATTAGCTAAAATTTCAATAATACTACCATTTTTGTTTCTTCCTTAATAGATTCAAATCTGAATACTACAAAGTTATGTATATGAGAATGGGACACATGAGTCAAAAAGATTTCACATTTTAAAGTAGCAGATGACTTCTATATGGTATCAATACTAAAAAGTTGTATTTCTATGAGTCTTATGTAATGGGAAAGAAGAACAAGGTCACTTTTACTAATGCAATATATACCATAGAAGGTACTGCCAATTTTGTCTATTTAGATATTTGGGGACCTTCTAAAGTTTTATCTAATGGTGGTGCCACATATGTGCTTACCTTCAGTGACAATTTCCCAAGGAAGGTATGGGTGTAATTTATGAAACTAAATATCATGTTTTTATAATTTTAAGAAATGGAAGATGATAGTTGAAAACCAAATAAGGATGTGCATCAAAATACTAAGACTAGCTTCATGTGTACTAAAAACCATTCTAGTGGATCTTGAAGTTAGTGCACACAACCGAACACCTTTTGTTGCTACACAAGAAAACCCAGATGACGATGGAGATGAAATTCCTATAGAAAAACCATATAGCATTGATCCTGGAAGAGAAAGAAGAGATATTAGACCACATGTAAGGCATGTAGGTTATTTTTATGTGTATTTCTTGTGAACTACAAAAGAAACATATCATTTTGGTGAACCATCTACCTAGTTTGAAGTTGTATCTGATCCACATTTTGATATAGGGCATGTATTTATGAAGGAAGAGATGGAGTCTCTTCAAAAGAACAACATTTTGTGCTTGTTGAACTTTCTACTAGAAAAAAGATTTTTGGATGCAAATGTGTATTCAACAAAAACAAAGATTGCCCTAGAGGTACTTAAAAAAAAATCAAAGTGTGGTTAGTTGAAAAAGATTATTGTTAGGTGGAAGGTATATAATACAATGATGTATTCTCTCTTGTTGTCAAATAGACATCCATCATATTTATATTAGCATTAGTTGTTATATATGACTTGGAGCTAAAGAAACTTTATGTAAGGACCAGACTCTTACATGGGGACTTCAAAGAGAAGATTTGTATGCATCAATTTGAAGATTATATGGTTGTCTCAAAGAAGGGTCATGTATACTTATTGAAGAAGTCTCTATGTGGCTTGAAATAATCCTCACAATAGTGGTGTCACAAATTTGATTATTCCATAGTTAGACATGGTTATTATTGGAGAAGATGTGATGTGTACTTGAAGCAAACTTCCTAGTGAGTCTCTTATATATCTCTTATTTTATGTCAATGACATTTTAACTACAGCAAGAGATGCTTTTGAAATCCACAGCCTAAATCACTTACTTAGTGGTGAATTTGAAATGAAGGATTTGGGAGAAATAAAGAAATTATAAGGATGCAAATTGTTAGAAGCTGCAAATCTAGAAGGTTATTTTTTAGTCAAGAGAAGTATGTGAAGAAAAATATACAATGGCTTTCTATGTCTGACGCATCTCATGGATCCATTCCTTTAGATTCTCAATTGAAGAAGATCTCATCCAGTAAGTCTCTACAATGTAAAGAGTATGGAATCTATATGCCTCATGTTTTTACTCTGGTGTAATTGGTAGCATCATGTATTTTATAATCAACACTCATCTAGATATTGCTGAAGAAGTTAATATGGTGAGAAAATACATTTCCAATTTGGGGAAGCTACATTTGTAGGCAGTAAAGTGCATTCTCATGTACCTAAAGGGTACATCTTCTACACCCCTTGAATTTGGCAAGAATACTGAGACACTTGTTGGATATGTTGATTCTGGCTTTATAAATGATCTTCAAAAAACATGTTCCCATATAGGTTGTTTGTTTACTGTTGCTAGCTGTGTTGTAAGTTGGAAAGATATAATACAACATATTGTTTGTTTTACTACTATTAAGGCTTTGTATATAGCATTGTCAGAGGCCAACTGAGAAGCTACATGTTTAGGAAAATGTGTGCAAAATTATGTATTCTTAAAAAGAAAACAATTATCTATTGTCATAGTCAAAGCTCATCTCATCTCATAAAAGACTGGATATTACATGCGATAACAAAGAACACAAATGTCATATATCACTCCATTAGAGAAGAGATAGAATGTCATCTAAAAAAAAGAAGAGATAGAATAGGAAAACATTGTCATGAAGAAGATTTCCAATTAAAAAAATCCAACTAATATGATGACGATGTTATTGCCATGTTTTAAAGTTTAGAAATGATCTAGAAATGGTAAGTCCACAAAAGCTACAGTGACATCCGTAGGGGCTAGAGGACAAGAGAATGTCTACTATTGTTATTTTGTGTAGACTACTTGAAGTCAAAGCGGATATCATTATGTGCCTCAAAGAATTATTTTGATTCGATTATATATCTGATGAAGAATTACATGCATCATTTGTTGACCTATTTATATTCCCCCTGGTATAGTATAATCTATTTTATATAGTCAAATAAGTATATGATTATGTTTCTACATGGGACATGGGTGTCACCCTTGTGGTTCGCCACATTATTGTTCTCCTGTATATATATGTTGTGGCTAAGATGATAGAACAATTTTTATCAAATTCTTGGCATAGTATGGATACAAGAAAGATGTTGGGATCTTATGCAAATGTTTTTGAGTGGGTGTTGATGTTGAAATCAGTTTTAGTTTACCCATACTTTTGGCTATGTGATTAATTAGTGATTGATTGTGTTTTATGTTTTGAGTAATATCGTTTAGTGTAACGTGTTCTCACAAGTAGGTATCAGAATTTTAGGTTCATTAAGTCTACATGGACACTACGAATTAGGACTAGGATGATGTCTAAGTTAGGAATATCACATAAAAATATGGTGCATACTGCCTAATCTCAGTATTTGGGCGCCCTAACCAGGTAGTCAATTATTGAAGAAAAGGTAAGTATGGAACTCTTATATTGTTATCTTTATGATTACTCTGATCAAGTCATCATTTTGAGACAATATAAAGGGCATAACGAATAAGAAATCATGGTATGAATATCTCAATCCTACCATAAAGAAGATGAGAATTGCATCATTATCTATTAAAACTTGAATGTTTGGTAAATATAAGAGAAAGATACAACACCATGAAATTTAAATCTGAATACAAATAAGGAAAATAGGAGTTCTTGAAGATGTGATTCAAGAAGATAATAAAGTAAAAGACAAACAAGTCTATGCTTATAACATGAATCAAGGTATGAAATCCACATAAGATAGAGAGAACTCATGTAATAAGTACAAAATGAGAAGATGAATGGGAACAATGACAAAGAAATAAGATGGAACCTACGTTAATCTCAGACCAACCTATGTGTGTAAGAAAGTGTTAATGAAAAATCAGCATGGCATGTGAAAGAAATTAAGGGAGATGATCCTGATTTAATGAAGAAAATGTGGAATATGATGATTTACCTGTTGATAAGTGGTTTAAAAACATAATAAAATAAAAGAACATCCCAAGTGTGATAAATAGTCATCAAGGAAGGAGTAATGAGATATGTTAATCATGATGATTCCTATGCTAATGGCAAGGAACCTGAAATGAAAAAGGTAAAATGATACATAAGAAGTTGTAACTTGCATAATAAAAATAGAAATAGTTACCTTTTTGCTAGTGACATTGAACAATGTTGCTATGATGTGGGAAGTGTGTTTCCCTTTGTGTCTTTTCTTTCTAGGGCATAACTTTCAAGTGGATCATTTCCACTTGGTATGTGTGGATTCGTTGTAAACATGAGGGTGGATAGCTTATTATAGCATAAGGTTGTTTGGACTATGGTTCCAAGTTCATAAATTTTGTGATGATTTTTCTTTTGAGCCTTCCAATAATTAGGAAGACTCCTCTTATATGTCTTAATATTTGTTATGTTGGTAACAGTAGATGTTATGAGGATGTGAGTTGCTTATAGTACATGAGGTGGATACCAAGGTAATGAATCCTAGTATCCAAGATGTACAAAATTTTATGAGAAATATGTGAAGGTTGGAGATATTTATTAAATGAACATTCCAAGTATTCCTCTTTCATAGAGAGAGAGTTGATGATGACCCTCTAAATGTTGTTTGGAAGGAAAAACAAAAGTGATTTTATAATGTTGTGTATGGTTCGATGATAGGTGGGCAAGACCAGTATCAAGGATAGATGTTTTTTTGGTTAATAGATATGTGATATTGTGTTCCTTTAAGATAAACCTAGGATCAAATATCAATGCATAAGAGTAAGAGTGGATGACATAAGTTACATATGATAAGAGATACATAATGTTCTATGTTTGATAAGAGCCAGTGAGTATGACTTTTGAGTAATGTGTTGATACAATATATATAATTTCTAGATGATATCTAGAATTTAAAGTTGAAAGTTACTATTAGAGTTGTATAGATGACACAACAAATTTCTACATTCCATATTGAGAATGCCTTCTTAGGTGGGGGTTTTTGTGCTGACCCAAGAGGATATATGTATGAATGATGTGAAATAACCATTAGATGCAAGTAACCATGTGAAGATAATAGGATGAGGTGCAAAGGAAGTACCCATCTTTGTTTACCTTGGATTTTTTATCCATTGGGCACCTATTTAATCCTTGGGTTGAAGGTGTTTTCTGTAAGGGTATTTTTGGGTTTACCCCTTCACGGATGAGCTACCTTTAGTAGCTATCAACTAATGAATTATGTGATTGGGCTGGAAATTTAAAAAAGTAAATCTAATAAGGTATATAGGGATGGTGGGGGAGCTTCTTGTATGTGTTCTTGTATATTCGTAATAGTTTAAGGTCATAGACACATGGGGAAGCTACTTTTACACCTCATGCTTGTTCCCATCCTTACCCATGGGCTATATTTACCTCTTCCTTGCCCAAGTACGAAACTTTGCTTGCTTTCTCTTTCCTATAACCTGGAGCAACGACTACACTCTATTTTTTTGTGGAACCAAGTTCTCTAAGGTAGAAGACAACCTCTTTTTGGAGAAGAAGGTCTCCTAGATCTCCATTTAGCCCTACCTAGGGTTTCCAAGGTCATCTTCTAGGGATTTCGACCAAGGAAAGTTATTTTCTTCCTTCCATCTCTATTTCTCTTGCTCTTCTCCTTCCCTAGACCTTCCTATAGGTCAGAACCTTGCTATTCCAAGGTATAAATTTCTCTAATGCTCTAAAACCCTACCTTTCTTGATCCTTATACTTAGGGTTTGCTCATTTGATGAAGAAAGGTGCTAGATGGATGGGTTCATAGCTTATTCTTGGATTTTCTACCCTACCTACTCGAAATTTATTCTTTTTGGGGTTTTATCTTCTCATTAGAGACAAGTTTTATAACTTTCTCCACGTTTATTTCTTACCATAAGCTTTCTAGATCATGTTCTTGCTTGAAAATGATGATCCATGCACTAAAAAGCTATGCTTGACTTGGATTTCGATTCTTATAATGTTCCCTATTCTGATTTCAGTTATAGATGAACCTGTGATCATTTTTACGTTATTCCTAAGATATAATATGACTTGGATCAGGTTGGTTTGACAACCTATGGTTCTAAGCACCTATCAACCAATGGTAAATTTTAGGGTTTTAAGCTATTTCTTCTATAAACCCATGACCCCATGATGGTACCATTGCAACAACCTTATGGTGTTGTCTTCATGACAATTGATGGTGGTAACCGAGGGTGTCAACTGATGTTCACCCCTTAGGTCATGTTTTGTCCTAATTAGAAGCCTAGTGATAACAACTAAGTACCTTAATGATGCTATCAATCAATGGTGATCTTAGTTTGATATTTGTTGTTGATTAATGAATATAGTGCTGATCTAACAACCTATGGTGACTTAATGGTCACTAATGATGGTAAATCAGGTATCCAAAACCTATGGTGAGTTAATCATGTAGTTGTAGCATCAATTAATCCTTAGACCAATGGTTTCTTGGGTAACTTGATGCAATGGTTGAACCTATACTATAATTGATGGTTTTAATATATGATCTTAACCCAATGGTCAAGATATAATGTTTATTCCTACAATAAAGTGGAATGATGGATAATGTAATACGTTGGTCCTAATAATGTGATCTAGATGGTTTCCTTTATATGATCAACTTTAGGAGCTTGCTTGTTGACAATGGATGCTTGTTTTAAATGAACAATCAATTGTGGGTTTTACCCTACTTTCAATGGAACTTTTTGTGTTGTTAATCAAGGGATGTATAGGGTTAGATGGTGACTCTTTATAGAGAACAAATCAAGGACTTCATAGGTGGTTTATCTAAGGTGTTTACTTATGTAAAAAACCAATGGTCTTACCTTTTAAACATCCAATGGTTCTAGCTAACATTGTGGTATGGTGATATGGGTTGAATGATGATGGAACAAATGAAGGTTTACCCTTAATAAGGTAGTCTTACCTATTCAATCATATGAATAGAAGGGATTGTTGGGTTATAGGGGAGATAGAGAAGGCATCGGAAACAAATAAAAATCTTCTCCCAAATCTAGAATAAAGGAATCACGTCAACATCTATACAATAGGAAGGATGGTGTATGTGCAACTCCTGGTCTCACCGAGACTGTCGGGATTGACAACTGTCCTCCGAGCGACAGAAGTCTTCCGCCTCTGAAGTAGTCCAGACAAACCACCTGGAACTCCGATCTCCTTATCCCATAAGGAATCGGAAGGAGTCTCACTCTCCTATCAGTGTACTAGTCACCAACACACTCTCCTGCCACCAGTTGCTTTTCTACAGTTGTCTTTCCCTTATTGTTCCTCCCTTATCGGGTAGCACTTTCTCAAGTTCTTTCGGTTACCACAACTAGAGAGAACGACAACTTTGCAGAGCAACTAGTGTTCTGAGTTGTTGTCCTAAGAAGCCCCCACTAACCCTATATATATAGGAGGGTCATGGGACATGGTTCTCTACCCCGGGCAATGTGGGATTATAGCAGGAGTAGAAGGGTTTGAGATTTTCCACAAAACAACCAATTGCGCCAGCTTAACCGATCGTTTCAAGAATGAAACGATCGGTTGGGGACCTTAGCCGATCGGTTCACACTTGAACCGATCGGTTGGGGCACCTGAGTAGTTCAGTTCAAGCATGAGCCGATCGGTTCAGGGTCCTGATCAGTTCCCAATTTGGGTTTTCCTCTTTTGTTTCTAATTGATCCAAATACCAATCCTTGTTCCAATCAAATAGGACAAGTAAAACGAAGAGAAATTTCTCACCAACCTGAATTTCCCAACTTTCTCTTTTGGACCAGTTGAGCCGATCAATTCAACCCTATCCTAAGATGATCGATTCATCTCATGAGTCGATCGGTTCACCAAGCTGAGTCGATCAGTTCATCACATGAGCCGATCGGTTGGGAGTGCAGATTACGCAGAATCAGTCAATTGCAGTTTCAATCAATCTGATACTCTAATCAATTGGTCCAACACCTTGAACCCTATGATATTGAGTTATCAATTGATTAAGTGTTTAATTGAACTACTAAACTCCTTTAGTAATCAATCTAAACATTGTTTGTGGATAAACTCCTCTTCTAGGTTAAATCCTATGTGTGTGACCCTGCAGGCCCATGTCACGTTGGCAGTGAAAGTCCATAACACTTATGACTTCACAAAAAAAGAGCAGTGCCTAGTCGCACATCAGTGCTACCCAATTGAAATAGAAAGTTGGAGAACAACTTTCAATCCTACAATCCATGAATGGTTTTACAACGAATGTATAATTCCTTTGTCTCTGATATCCCAAATGAACTCAAGGCATGTAACAATCATTCTGTCAATGTTCATTCACTTTCTTGATCTCTGAGTAGATTTGAGGAGATATGTTTGACATCAATATCACATACTGATTCACGTATGAGTGCACATGCCAATATCAATTCTACTCATCAAGTGGCCACAAATATCAAACCCCCTCAGGAGGGACAAATCCCATATCTATCACTCACCCCTCAAAAGCCCCATGTGTCAAAGCCACCCGATCATCACCTTTATAACAACCCATGTTTCAGGACTGTGTTTCATGATGTCAAGGTGTACCCAACGACATGTGTTGAGTGTAGTGATTTTAGGTCAAAGAATCACATTCACCACCATCACTGTGAGAACTAACTGTGACTACCATGTCATGGTTCCATGTGTCAAACTCACAGTGGGTCTGTCTAGTACATTTGTTCTCTAACAAGTACCTATGTGTTTGGTTTGATATCTCCATATCATGACTAATGAGATTCTGTCATCAACCAACATCAAAATCTAGTCTTGTGTGTCATTGTTTTCTATCTACCTTCCACAATGACATCCGACTAGGAACATAATAAGAATGTACAAACTCTTAGCATCCGTATGATCTCATCGTTCAGGTCCTCAACCTGAAAGCATATGTCATTGAGTACTATCATTCTCTAGACATTCAATCTGTTCTATCATTATCTCATATGACTGAACCAGAAAGAATTGGAAGCTTTCCTTTGATGCTTATCAAATAAATCTTAATGTATCCCACCAATCATCCCATGATTGGTTCTCAGGGCATACATACCAACAAACTCCCACTTGCACTGCGAGCCAATCAGCCTTGAATCATATTCATAGTGATATTCAAACATGTCCCACATGTTACTGTGCTCTAATTCTTACATAGTGAGTTATAGCAACACCTTGCCAAAATTTGTATTAACTGCATGTCTCTCATCTCTTCGATGTACGTCACACGTATGAGATGGAGTTGCCGTAATATGCGATCTAGTATTCCTTTGCTAACCTTTAGCCACATTGCATGATCAAGTACTCCTTACTTGTCATCAAAGATCAGAATATCTATAAGTTCATCTCTATGAAATTCTAGATCCATATAGTATCCACTAATGTTCTCTAATACATGGATACTCGACTTTTCCTTTTAAACGACTTTATTGGAATGTTTCCATTTATCAACAAACATTCACTTTTATATTTTGTGATTAATTTTATGTCCTTTTCAAAAGTTCGCATCAGTGTAACTCATTACAGTGAACCCTTCCTTACATCCATAGAACTAGTACTTTTCAAGTACTTATCAAGTTCTTATGGTATTCCAGTAAACCTTACTAGAACTAGACATACATCCACTCATCATGTCCCACATACGAGTTATCACGATGAGCTCATCATATTGTCATGTCCTACATACAAGATGATGAATGCATTTTATTCTTGCTATGTCCAATACATGCAAGATAATGGGATGAATACATACATGATAGATCCATATCTATGCTTAGTGTTCCCATTCTTCATAAGAATTGAGACACTTGGCTCTGGGATACTAACTCCAAGTTTTCTCTCACTAAATCTATGTATACTGAACCCTTCAGTATAGATTGCCAATGTATGCTCTCTCCTTTTAGGTCAAGAGGTTTTTGAGAACTATCTCTGTAGATATCTATTCCTATTACATAGGAAACATCTCTATCTTCCCTAAAGATAATTTCCACTTTGGTTTTCCATTCTAGAACATTTCATTCCTCATCAACATGTAGAATGCAAATACACTCCCACTAATCACATATTCCTTCTTTGTCTTTGACATATCAATCAAACCCTTTGACTATATTATCAAAGTAAAGATCACAGTTCTGAGTTGCTTGTACTCAATCAATCACATTGATTAGTCCATTGTAACTTATATGCTTCATTTGCATTAATGGATTCATAAACCTTATAGGTTGTGTCACATACACATCCTTGTTGTATTCCTCATAGGAATGTGGTTTCAGTATCTGTATGCCAAATCTTTTAGTCATTAGGTTGCAATCAATAAGCATCATCCTTCTCAAAATGTTATCCATGTGTCTTAACGCTTACGACTCATTCACACTTATGGATTTCATCCCAATGGGTGCTACCATCAAGGTCATGCCTTATGGTTCACATGGAAGTCATTTAGGATGTAATGGTCATAAACCATAAATCAAAATCCGGTTCCTCATATTTATCTAGATGGTTGATTCATCACATGACCAACTCATCACATAGATAATCGAGGCATATCTGTCAAGGATATAAGAAATCACAACTCCTTGTGATTCTTTATGTCCTTTATTAGTATGGGGTATTCTTTATTTAAGAAGAAATTAGTTATTTGATTATCATCCTCTAACTCCTTAGAATATGACTCCTTTAGACTTCACCATGCCTTAATCATGAGTTCACTATGATACTGTTACAATCCCAATTTTTTGGTTCATTTGGTGAGAAATGTAATTTCTCATATTAAAGATATTTGAACAAATAATGATATAATTTGTTTTGAATACATGGATTTTTTACAATAGCCTAGATGTTTCTATTGTGGGCTTTATTGGCTATTGGGCCCAAATAACAAGAAAAATCAATTAGTGAATGAATAATTGAATTTTTGAGAAAAGAATGAGATGGAAACCTCTAGAAGGCAAATCCAAAGAGGGATTTCGTGCCTCTTGGGTTCCTTGGGTTCCAAGGAGTCCAAAGTTGCATAAAGAGTGCAATAAGAAAAGAAACGATCAATTAAGTATTTCTTTATTAAGAAAGAAATTAAAAATAATGATAAAATGTGGAAAACAAGTGAAAAGAGGTATAATTGAGTTATCCTTTGTGGAATTTCGTGTCCCAAGGATTCCTAATGATAAAAGTAATACCAATGAGGAAAATAAAAGAGAAATAAAGAGAAATCCTCAAAAGGAAATATTTTAATAAGAATAAAACAAGATAGTGAAGAATAATGCATTTAGATGAATCTTGAAGGATAAAGAGTATCCAATAAAAATGATTTCGAAACAATAGAGTTTCTTGGGGTCCAAGGAGCCCCAATAAAAAGGAAAGAAAGAGAAAATACCTAAATTACAAAAGAAAAGGATAATGTGAAACATTATTAATGAATTTTATGATATTGCTAAAAAGAAGTATTGTTTCTATTAAAAGAAAATACAAATTTCGTGGCTAATGGATTAAAAGCTAAGAATAAAGATAATAATGAGAGGGATTTTCGAATTCCTAAATATCCAAGTAATAGGAAATATCAAAGGAGAGAGAGAGAGAGAAGAATTTCTTCTCTTTGAAGGAAAATGATTCCTATTAGAAGAGGGACTTCGTTTCATTAAGGAAAGCCATCCCAGGGCTTCGTTGACTTCCCCTATATAAGGCGTAAGACTTGGGGGTGAATCCAGAGGAATTCCACACAGCTATATCTCCCTTCTTCATCTTCTTCATCAAAACCCTAACCTTGAGGGTAAGGTTCTATCCTTGGAGCAACAGGGGGTGTTTATGGTTTTGTTTGAAGCAGGAAGCATCCACGACCAACCCCAGAATGTCGACCATCCTTCCCAGCCTCCTACCACCCGTGATCATCTACAGCAGCTACCGCACGGCTGCAACGCAGCAGTGGGTTGCTGCTCTTCCCCAGCCCAAACCAGCCGCGTTGGTGGTGAGCTAACTGGTTCCCCAAGGGTGGAGAAGGGTGGCAGAGCCATTGTAATGGTCGGCGGCAGCTGTTGGGCCCGGTAGGAGAGAGTGCACACCTGAAACCTATTGTAGGTCGGCGTCGTTGCTTGTTTCGTGAGGTAGAAGATGACCTCCATGCGTTGGACGGTTCTACCCTCGACGTAGCAAAGGGCGTGCTGGTTAAGTGGAGGGCAGCTTTGTCATTCAATTATAATTCCAAATCGGTGGTGAGATATTGCATGGGAACTTAGCGACGTGGCGATGTCTAATTGGCCGGAAGGTATTCTTCTTGCAAAATTCATATCTAATAATTGGTAGCTAGGATAAATACGAATAAAATATGCTTTTTTCTCAGAAAAATGAGAGGAATTCAACGAAAATATGTTTAGAAACTAATTCCTCTTTCTATTCGAAATGTAGTGTAAATTATCATCTTTATCGAATTAAAGATTAAGAAACTCTATTTGAAAATGAATAAAGTGCTTAATACGGTTTAGTGGATCATTAAAGTTGATAATAACCTGTTAAGTGTAAAAAGGTACTTTAAGATCAAAAAGGATGATCTTTGCATGTAATTAGTTTAAATTAGAGATTATGTGTAAAAATATGCTTGAAATTTGAAAAGTACATAAAGTTATCATCTTTAATGATTTAATTAATGAAAAACCCTTAGATTTGATGATAGATGGATTTAATGTTGTTCAATGGATAATTCAAGCCAATATTAACCTGTTGTTGATAAATGTGAAGATAGAATCTAAAAAGATGATATTTTTATATAATTGGCTTAATTTAGGGTTTCGTGCATGAATATGCATTAATGAGCTAGAAAACGCTAATTTAGATGAATATGTCTTTTAATTGTTTTGATTGTTTAAATCCATGAATAAATAGGGATATGATGATACTAAGTCAATTTGGGTATAAAAGACTTAAAATGGATAATTTGAGCAATTAGGGTTTATATGAGTAGAAAAGAGTATTTTAGGATTTGTTGACCTAAAAGGGATAAAGTTTGAGGAATTGATCTAAGAAACCCTAATGAATATTAATGAAACCCTAAAATGGATACAAAAACCCTAGAAAGTGAATCCAAGTCAATAAAGTAAATTCTTGATAAAGTGTGTAATAAATAGAGTACATATTCTTTTCAAGAATTATATGATGATTGAATTTCTTGCTTGGATTGCATTCTTGGTTGGGTTTGCTTAATGCTTGTGAAATCATCAAATCAGGTATGTGGTTACGCTTATGATTATCCCGACAAGTTTTCCGGGGATTTTATCGACGTTTCCCTCATGGCTTGAAATAACTGTTGGATGCTTTTATTTCATGCAACTATAGAGTGACTATGACTATCACTATGAATATACATGTATATCTGGCTAGATCCGGGACCACCTCTGGGGCTTGTAAAGGCTAAAAAGGGGTAACCTAGAGTAAGGTCTAGGTTATCGTGGGTTAGAAATTGGGCTACCAAGTGTTGTTCCATGAGACCCATTAGCCTGCCATGAGTTAAGGGGTGGGCTACTTACGAGTAGTGCCATGTGACTCAACCCTAGAAACTGGTTCACCTATAGGTGGGACCATGAGGGGTTTAATGGGGATCTACCATAAGGAAGGTAGTATCCAGGTCCACTGCTGGGATAGCACAAAGGATAGGGTACTCATGGATCGTGGAGTTATATTTAAAATGTAATCTTGGTTGTTAAATGATTAATTGAATGATTACGCTGTTATCATAGTTGCACGTTTATCGTTTCCCCCACATACCAGCTCCGGATGACCGACGTTTTGTTTGTCGGCATTTTAGGTACAAGCCAAAAGGACAAACAGTAAATCATCATATTGCAAAATACATGAAGTAAAATGCAAGGAGGATTAGTTAGAGTAGAATGCATACATGGATAGAAGTTTAGAAATCCAAAATTTTCAAAAGGTATGAAAAATTTTATTACATTGTTTCAGTATAGATTGTTGAAATTTAATAATTGTTCTTGGTTAAGTGCCAAACCTTTGATCCGGAAGTTATGGGTGCGGCTTCAACCTCTCGATCTCCCTTAATTGAGGGTTATCAGGAGGTGGGGTCGTAACATTTGGTATCAGATCCTAGGTTCCTCACTTAACCATTAATAATTACTAAATTTTATAAACTCCATAGAACCCAAGGGAGTTATTAGAGCATTATCTGAAAGATGGAGGTGTCTAGAAAAGGATCACGGCCGAGGGCTGGCAATATTTTCCTCCGCATCGCTAGTCGGAATATGAGGACTCCCAGATCCGTGTGACTGCCTGGCCAAAGTCTTAGGGTATGATTCGAAATAAGATACCTTTAGGACTCTCTCATCTTATTCATCCCTTCTCAACACAAATTCTGTTAAGGACCTTAAGGATTAGGGTTTTCTCTCTTCTCCTCACCCTCTTGAGGTATGGGTAAGGTTGATAATGTCTAAGGAATCCTCCATCAAATTAATGAAAAGCATGTAAATAAGATGTCATAGACATAAGCTTAATAGATTAAGCGCAAACTAAAGAATAGATACATGCTTAGGTCATATGACATAAGTTGTCATGCCCTTAGGAGAGACCTGAGAATAGACCTCCTTGTTAGGAGGATAAGCAAAGAGAGTTAATCTTGGAGAATAGATATCTCCATTACAAGTAGAGAATGATGTTAATCTTAATCCTAAGTGAAGGTGAGAGAGAGAGAGATGGCATGATAAGTTAGACCAGGTGTTTGGATGGACATGCTTTGGATGATGTATGTGTCATGAGAGGTTGGATGACCTAGTACCTCTGGAGACCCAACACTAGGAAGGGTCATGCATGTTAGAGTGAAGGATAGCTCCTTCCTTGATAAGGATAGAGAAGAACCCATGGAAACCCCATGAGTTGATATGAGCATGGCATAATAGGCACCCAGTAGGCATTAGTGGTGCGAGCAATAGGTTGAAGCCCTGGCCGGGAGAGTTTGATGGATATCTTATGTGACAAGCATAAGAGCTATGAATAACCTTGAGCAAACATGAGTTGAGCATAGGCTTCATCCAGATAGGAGCATGATTTTATGGTTGACCCTTCACAAAGAGAGGACCTCTAATGGTGAGGTTGGTTGTAGGGTTAGCTCTAGAAAGAGAGAGCAGGAACCAAGCAAGAAGGTTGGAATCCTAGACTCCGGGATATGAGGAAAAGTAGGGAGTTGAGGATGATGCGACCTAAGTGGATGATAGTGGAGGATGATGATATCTCGGTTTCCTTTAGAAGAACCAAAACCTAGAGAGAGGGTGGGGCTTCTGGTACCTATGTGCCTATGGTATAAGTGTTTACCTTCTGAGAAAGGAAGAAGAAGTTTTGTATACCCTGGAGAGTTTTAGTAACAGGTTATGAGGCCTTGTACCTTGTTTTTTGTCCTCAAGGAAGACTCAACGTTAAAGTGTCGATCGAGGAAAAAGGATGACCCAATACATGTTTGGTTTGTGGTTAAGGGGTTGAGCATGCAGTTGGAGACCTAAAAGTGAACCTAGGGTTCCTAGGCCTAAGAGGGGAAGTGGTGTGCCTAATGCTCATAATGAGAGTTGAGTTTCTATAGATGTGGGCATGGAACTTCCTATGTTGAAAGGAAAGGAAAAACCCCTTATGTTTAGGGTATGTTTGGTATACCCCTCCCAGCTAAGTTGATGACATGAGAAGGTATGATCTTGATCTAATGTTGAGGAATGAGAACCCAGATGACCTAGCCTAGTTTAGTGGTCTTCTTGTGCCTTAATATCTTACTAGTGTTAAGCATATGGATGTAAACCCTAGACCTAAGGGTGGTTGTGACCGTGTTGTCTAGATATAGTTTCCTCCCATCCTGGGAGAGTGACCCTTTTGAAGGGAGTACACCAGTTTTTGAGTTAACCTAAAGAGAAATCATAGGATCTTGAGAAGCTAAGTGAAAAGTACATGGTATGAGGATGAACCTATAGACCCATAGATAACCATCTCTAAGTCCATATGGATGTGTTACCATGGAGGTAACCGGTATGGGGCTTGACCAAGGTAGGCAGGTTGCCATGACCCGTATGAAAGGATGAAAGTCAACCCATGAATGCAGAAAGAGAGATGATGAAGGCTTGGGTAAGGTTCTAAGTTGGACATGTACTATAATGGAATCCTAAGTCTATCCTAGGGTCAGGTAGGGATAAGACCGATGGAGGTAGGGGTTGCCTAATTCCCTAGTTGCACATGACCATAGGGTCGGGAGGTAACAACTATCATTGTCTGGAGGCCATGGGTTAGGAGATTGATCACCTTCATGAACTCATGGGACCCAAAGGGAAGATGAGTAGGGAACTCTTTGGATGCATAAGGGAAGAGGGATGACCCCAAAAGTGCCGGCACCCTATAGATCTAGAGGAGATGACCAAGGATTGTGAGGTGACCCAAGTAGGTTCGAAACCAGTTTTCCATGGAGGTAACTTGGATATCAAGATGATTGTAATATAGAGGCATAAACAGCACGTTTCGATTTAGAAGGTGTACTGGCAAGGTGGGATGTACCATCTCTACTCTTGGAATAGGAAGAACTCTATATTTGGACAACCGCCAAATGCTTATTTCTTCTTGTTATGGGAGTGAGAGATAGGATAGTATGCATGCCATACACCAAGGATAAAAGATGAGGTGAGTTGGAACGGTGCAATGAGGTATGAGGACAGAGATGATAACATACCCTGGTAAAGTGAATGATACATGGATGGTTTACAAACACAAAAAGGAATGAAGGTAGTCACCTTATGAGAATGTTTTTATCATGAGCTATGTGGAACTTACAAGTTATACCAAGTTGAGTTTGATCACCACGATGATGAAATCAGAGGGTGTTCTTAATAAAGATAGACAGATAGTTTGAGGTGAGACAATAAGTGAAATACATGGAAGCGTATGTCTTCAATATTACCTAATACCTAAGGATGTGAAGTGGTAATGGATGCTCTGGTTGATATATAGCTACCTAGTTTGTCTAGAAGAGGTTGTTTGGCTAACCCTAAGTTTGGAAAGGAGATGTGTTTGGATAATACTCAGATGTAATGAGATATGTTGAAAAGTTAATGGTTGTTTGGTTATCCAGTCTAGTCCTAGATGTAATGAAGGGATGGTGAGAGAACCTCAGATACACCGCTTTGGATAGGAAGGTGATGAAACCATGATGAGAGTGGTTTAGGGTTTCTAAAGAATCGATCTTGAGGAATAGTGACATACAGGAGATCATGATTGTAAGATCACCATACACTGTACTTTGAAGATAATAAGTGACAGTAATACTTTAGATACCTAAGATTATGTTGCATGTGGTATATGGCCATGCAAGCCAAGGGTGAAGGACGAACACCAGTAAAGTAGTACGCGGATATAAAGGATAAAGAGTCCCCGATAGATAAAGGGGAGTTCATCACTATGGATGTTGTAAGTCTCCCCTAGACCAAGGAAGGTCAAGATGCGATATGGGTTATGGTAGATCGCCTTACCTAGATGACATGAGAAAGAAAGAGTACTGTCAAGGGATAGATCGGGTTGAACTACATATGAGAGAGATGGTTCAACTACACCATGAGGTTGGGTATAAAAGTTCTTGAGTTTGATCTAAAGGTTCCCTTCCAAAAGGTGGAAGTAGGTACATGAAAAACTCGATGTTAGTACAGTTTATCACCCCTAACTAATGGTTAGTATGATCCAGACTAAAGGGTCTGATGAGAGCATATGTGCTCGTTCAGGGTGAAAGCTAGAGACAGTTCTTGTCCTATGAAAGATGTGAGGATAACCACCATAGCTAATATCGGGTTTTAAAGAAGCTCTGTAAGAGAGGTTGTGTCGGTTACCACTTCAGTAAGGTGATGTTGGAGAAAGGACCACATGATGGTTAGAAAAGGACCACAGTGCGTGTAGATGAAGTCACTTTGATCGTGCAATGGCTGAAAGGAGCCTAGAGATGACGAGAGTTGTGAGCAGATGCAAAGTAGACTGACATGCAGTTCACTGTGGGAGAATATGTGACATGAAAATCCGACACCTCTAAGTTATAGCTAGGAGAGCTGAGTCCCTGATGTATGGGTTCTTTTGACATGGTTTGGTGGAGAAGGTTAAGTTTAACCTTACCCCTCAGGATAAAGTAATCTGTGATGAGTTCCATGTGTCCAATTTAGAGCACTATGTGAGGTGCCCCGACCATGTGCTGAGCAATGAACCTAGTGAGCCCCAAGGGAGGCTGAAATGGCCTGAGTCACCTGTGCAGTTTATAGACGCCAGGATGAAAGAACTTAGAGAAAGGAATATGTGATGATAAAGGTTCTTTGGAAGCACCATGAGTACGGTAAAGCCACATAGGGGCCAATGATGGACATGGAAGAGTCTTATCCTGAATTGTTTGTTTGCTAGATAGAATTTTGAGGAAAAAATTCCTATAAGAGGGGAAGGATGTTACAACCCCAATTTTTTAGTTCATTTGGTGAGAAATGTAATTTCTCATATTAAAGATATTTGAACAAATAATGATATAATTTGTTTTGAATACGTGGATTTTTTTACAATAGCCTTGATGTTTCTGTTCTGGGCTTTATTGGCTATTGGGCCCAAATAACAAGAAAATTCAATTAGTGAATGAATAATTGAATTTTTGAGAAAAGAATGAGATGGAAACCTCTAGAAGGAAAATCCAAAGAGGGATTTCGTGCCTCTTGGGTTCCAAGGAGTCCAAAGTTGCATAAAGAGTGCAATAAGAAAAGAAAAGATCAATTAAGTATTTCTTTATTAAGAAAGAAATTAAAAATAATGATAAAATGTGGAAAATAAGTGAAAAGAGGTATAATTGAGTTATCCTTTGTGGAATTTCGTATCCCAAGGATTCCTAATGATAAAAGGAATACCAATGAGGAAAATAAAAGAGAAATAAAGAGAAATCCTCACAAGGAAATATTTTAATAAGAATAAAACAAGATAATGAAGAATAATGCATTTAGATACATCTAGAAGGATAAAGAGTATCCAATAAAAAGGATTTCGAAATAATAGAGTTTCTTGGGGTCCAAGGAGCCCCAATAAAAAAGAAAGAAAGAGAAAATACCTAAATTGCAAAATAAAAGGATAATGTGAAACATTATTAATGAATTTTGTGATATTGCTAAAAATAAGTATTGTTTCTATTAAAAGAAAATAGAAATTTCGTGGCTAATGAATTAAAATCTAAGAATAAAGATAATAATGAGAGGGATTTTTGAATTCCTAAATATCCAAGTAATAGGATATATCAACTGAGAGAGAGAGAGAGAGAGAAGAATTGCTTCTCTTTGAAGGAAAATGATTCCTATTAGAAGAGGGATTTCGTTTCTTTAAGGAAAGCCATCCTAGGGCTTCGTTGACTTCCCCTATATAAGGGGTAAGACTTGGGTGCGAATCCAGAGGAATTCCACACAGCTATATCTCCCTTCTTGATCTTCTTCATCAAAACCCTAACCTTGAGGGTAAGGTTCTATCCTTGAAGCAACGAAGGGTGTGACAAAGTGAGTTTTTCTGGCTTAATCCGAGGACGAAAGTTCTTTTAAGGTGTGTAGGATGTGATGGAGTGGAATTTTAGAATCCCTATATGTCCAATGACATAAGTGAAGTTATGCATGTTGAGTTGTTTGGGAGTCCTAAGTGTCGTAATTCTTGAGTGTCGATTGAAGTTGACATCATCTTTATGATCCATAAGGTTATGCCCTTTTGAAGTACATAGTTGTTTTGTCAAACAACTCAATCTTAGAACTGATGGGATGTGGCTTGGGTGATGATAAAACTATGGTCCTCGTTTCATGATTAATTGAGGTTCCTAGTCAAAATTATCTAAGTTTTGCATATGATGAAGAATTAGGTATATTCAGGTCTAAGGTTTTAAATATTCTTAGCCTTAAGCTTGACGTCGCCCTTGTCATGCGGCCTTGTGGCTAGCGAGCCACGGATCGGCCTAGCAGTGCCCCTAATCCTGTGCGTCCGATATGATCAGATGACTACAGGCATACATCCAGGCAGTCCACGACACATCTAACCTTCATCCTTCATAAAAGAGATCGAGGGTCAGACGTGGGATGGCTGCGGTCTCACTCACGAAGCCACGATCACTATCGACGAGTGTCTAGGGAATGCACTATTAGTTTTCTCGCCTCCTGGATGGCTTGATAACCTCTTAGTGGGCAAGTAACTAGAGAGAACTAATCTAGACATCACTGTGACCTCTTCATCTGCCGTAATACAGTTGGATCAAGAGGAGCTCTAGCGAGCCTGAGCTCCAGTGTCTACCGAGGTCGGGGTGAGGCCAAAGCCTCACAGCGGCAGCGTGGGATTGCAATAGCTGTAGACGAAGCATAGAGGAGCACCACCGAGCCAAGCTCCATTGATTGCAGATGCTCCTTGCACATCCGTACCAGCGATCGTGATGCAGGGAGCCGCACAGACGTCGCTCACGTCAAGTGCGAGATCAAGGATCACTATCCGAAGAAGGAGCCCTCCTACCAAAATCAAGGATGTAGTTGTATGACATGAAGCAGAGATCAGGTAGGAGGAGGTCTCGCTTGCTTGGTCATCGGAGGTCCAAGCACGACGACACTCGCTGGAGGAAGGAGACCATAGCAGCAGTGCTTTGGGCAGATCAACCGCTTCAGCGGAAGTAGTCCGTGAGAGAGAGCGGATGCACACTTAGCGGGAAGGCAAGGAAGAGGAGGACTTGCGAAGGCAGCTGCAGAGGAGCTCCATGGATCCCTAGCCCAACGATTGCTGGAGAATGCCCTCAAAGCGGCAGTCATTCACGCACGGGAAACAAAGTCCCGCTCGGGACCCAGACACGAGAGAAAGAAGAAGGGAACTGAACCGGCCCAATATAGGAGTTAGACCGGACCGGACCAGCCTGAGCCAGCCTTGAACCGGGACACATCCAAGCCCTGAGCCGCGCCCCCCAGCTCCACGTGGCGCAGGCCTATTGGTCAGAAAAGGTAATTTCCTTCATAATGTCCAGATCTTGTAAAATTCATAGGAATTAGCTCGATGCTCAGAAAAATACAAATAAGGTACCAAAATTCTCAAGAAAATGCGTAGAACAACTTAGAACCTTTAGATCAGTCTTTTGATGCTTAAATATTGGAAATATCATGTAATACGTGTAATTCTTGTTTAATGGATAATAATTAGCAAACGATGACGTAAAATTATCGAAAAACATCAGTAACTCCATAATAATGTTTATAATCCATCTAATATCAGTGATCATGATGTTTATGCATGAAATCATGTAATTTGTTTAGAATGGCTATCTAGGGCTAATAACCCTAAATAAAATGTGGAAAATACATACATGCTCATAAAATCCTAGAAATCACAGAGTAAGCTCATATCAGTAATTGGAAGATAATATGTAGATCTGAGATCAGCCTTGTACACGGAATTCATGTTATATGAAGATGACCCTTAATATATGAGATGAAATCCTAATTTGTACAATACATGTAACCTAGGTTTAATATGTATAAAGAATGATACAGAACATAATATTCAAATTATGTATCCTAATCTGGAACATAACATCAGTAACATAAATCCTACATAAGGATGAAGATAAGACAAGAAATAATGTATATAACATAATGAGATAAGCAAACCCTAATAGGAACACGCTTAGGGTTAAGATGAGATGTATAAGATGAGAACCTGATGATAGTATATGGTCTTGTCTTGATCAGGTTTGACCAAGTTATAGTTGACATGAGGATATATCTGATATCAAGAATATGTGATGATCTGTCTCTTTGGAAGGTACGCCATTACCTCTTACTTGGCTTATTATACAATATGCTTGTGTTATATGTGTAGTAAAATACTTGGCATATGATATTGGATGAGATGATTGTTCTTGTATGATATGTTGCATGATTCTCCATACTTATTGCTATGAACACATCAAACATAATATAAATGTTCCATCATAAGATAGCTCATAAACCACTCGGTGGTAGAGCGCATGCATAATGATCACAAACCACTTGGTGGTAGATCATATGATGTTTGTATAATGATCACAAACCACTTGGTGGTAGATCATAAGGCCTAAAGACGTAAAAGCCACTTGGTGGCAGACGCACGAGATGTATGATGGAAATGTGCTTAAAATATGTGTTCTCTTTTGCTAATGAATATCTTTGTGCAAGTATACACTTTTCTTATATTCTTTTGTTACTGCCAAGTATTAGTTTTATCTTATTGCCAAGATATGATGAGAGGTATATAAAAAGACACGTAGGCGTACTCAGTACAATATTCTTGAAATATTGTGCTGACGTGTACCGCATGTAATATTTTTTGTATAGGTGGTGGTTATGCTCTTGAAGATGCAGGGTAGTTGAGAGTTGTGTGGCGAGTTGATGTACAGGTGGACCTGTTGTCTTAAGATCCTGTTGTTTAGATGTAGTACATGTATATGTAAGGTTTGTTGTTCAATATGTAATATCAAATGTTGTAACAATTCATGTTGTAATTATATGTTGAATGATGAACATGTGTGTATGGTTTTATTATTGTTCATGTACATGTGCTACTGGTTGTTTCCTTCTGACACCCTTGATTTTCTTCTTCTTAGCCTGGTGTGGGGTGTTTAAATTGGGATTCTCGCTGAGGTGAGGTTTCAATTTGGACGTCACACATTAAATTAAGTTTTAGAAAATCCGGGGACGTCACAGGTGGTATCAGAGCATGAACAATAGCAAAACCTGACATTTGCTCATTATGCAACAAAAAACTAAAGAACCTTGAACCTTAATAATCTTTAGGGTTAGATTAGTCGTCTTTTAGAGACTAGATCTGACCTAGCCTCTAGGTTAGCACCTAGATGTCCGAGAACTAGGTCTAGACTGGTGCTTGTTGAGTAGCAAGTCCTGAGATGTCGTTCTTTCCTTGTAGTGCAGCGGTATGGGACGTTGCACTATTTGGAAATGACGTGCATCAAGGGAAGAGAAACCCTAGACATATTGCGCACGTTGTCTAGAGTATCTACACTAGTCTACCCCTTGTTATCACCCTTTTCACTAGTTTTCATGACACTGTACTCTCTACTATGTGTGGGGCACTCGTTTCTGGATTTGGTTTTTGATTCCAATCGGATCGAACCTCGATAGTTTTCTCTGACGTTTGTTTTATCCGAGAAAACTATATAATATTTTAATATGTATATGTATTACAAAAATGTTTCCCCACACATGTACGAGTAGGAGGTGATCATGCAACCTAAGTGAAAGTGAATGACATCAGTCTAGAAGAGAGAGTAGTTCTAGATTAGATGTCTAGAGCCTTGTTGGAATATATGATAGATGGAATAGATGAAATACGCTATGATGTAAGTCTTTTATAGATGACATAAGATGGTTATTATGATATATGTTTGTCTTTGAGGACTTAAGTTCAGTTTTGAGGATTTGAGATAAGTTTTGATGATGCAAGTATGCATTCTTTTATGAGATAAGATATGATAAGTTAAGACAAGGTTGTGAGTCAGCATGAGCCTCAATCTCTTTTACGAAGGAGGACCTCTAGTGTTAGGACCAGTTTCGGGGTTAACTCCAGAGATAGTGAGACCCATTGGTAGAAGGTTAGAGAACCTAAACTCCAAGATATGAGAAATATGAGAAATGTGATATGTCCTAAACTAGACTACTCCTGAGTGATTGAGATGAGTTGCTTTATGCATGATTCCTATAGTCTTGCTGAACCCTAGATGTCCTTGGGAAGACCAAACCCTAGAGATAGAGAGAGGCTGGTTATATATGTGCATGTATATGAGTGCCTACCATCTGGGTGAGGGAGAGAGCCCAAGACCCTGGAGGAGGTAGCTATGTTAGTTTCTGTGAAGCCTCATGCTCGGGTTGGTGGGTTCCCACATAGGAATCTAGTGGTGTATATAAGAGAGTTTTGGGTATGCATGTTTCATAGATAGAGATCTATGATGAGTATGTCATAACATGTTTTGGTTGGTTCTTATGTGGCTAGAGCTTGTAAAGCTATCACTAGTGCCAATGAGGTAATCTGATAACCCTAGATCAGAGAGGAAAGATAAAGAATATGCATATGAGATACTCATAGAGTTGAGTTAGCTCAGAGAGACTGAGCCTGTAACTACCCTCATGAGATGGGCCAGGAGAACCTCAATTGGACTAGATGAAGTTTTGATATATGTTTAATTAGCCACTGACATAAGTTTGTTTAGCACAACCATGATATATTATATGTAAAGATGTGATCTAATATCAAGAGGTGATATATGGCATGATGGAAACTTCGGGATGCTTTAATAAATATGAATGCATAAATGGTTAACCATCTACATGAATAATGATGTTAATGTGAAATTGTTGGCTAAGCTTATGAAGAAATCACTAGTAATGTTGAAATTTAGTATGAACAATGAAATAAGATCATATGAATGAAGCATGTTAAATGATGTGTTAATCTTACTGATTAATAAAGATGGAAAATATAGTTTGAAGGTTAGCACAACATAACATGTATGACACCTTGATATGATCTAGATGGATGATGTGAGTTAATGATAGTTAACTCCCTCTTAAAAGGCATATGTCAATGATGAACATGTTCTAACAATGAGCTAAATAAAATGTTGATGACACCTTGATGTACGAGTTAACCTTAGTTAACTCCTTTAGAACATGGTAATATGAAGTTGAATAATAATGCATGGCTAAAGATAAAGATGAAACCCTAACATATGAGATACGTCATGGTATAACCTAAGCTTCTAAACCCTTGTTTGAGCCTTCTGTGGAGTGAGGTTTCACCCTTGATGCTTTTGAAACCTCCTAATAGTGCTTTGGATACATGGTTCTAGGTAACCTTTGCGGATATATTACACATAAAATGGTGCCTACAAGTGGATGAGAGTAAGATAAGGTTTTCCCTGGAAGTATGAGTATGGTTTTCTTTCGAGGATGAAAGTTCTTTTAAGATGTATATGATGTGACAAAGTGAGTTTTTCTGGCTTAATCCGAGGACGGAAGTTCTTTTAAGGTGTGTAGGATGTGATGGAGTGGAATTTTAGAATCCCTATATGTCCAATGACATAAGTGAAGTTATGCATGTTGAGTTGTTTGGGAGTTCTAAGTGTCGTAATTCTTGAGTATCGATTGAAGTTGACATCATCTTTATGATCCATAAGGTTATGCCCTTTTGAAGTACATAGTTGTTTTGTCAAATAACTCAATCTTAGAACTGATGGGATGTGGCTTGGGTGATGATAAAACTATGGTCCTCGTTTCATGATTAATTGAGGTTCCTAGTCAAAATTATCTAAGTTTTGCATATGATGAAGAATTAGGTATATTCAAGTCTAAGGTTTTAATTATTCTTAGCCTTAAGCTTGACGTCGCCCTTGTCATGCGGCCTTGTGGCTAGCGAGCCACAGACCAGCCTAGCAGTGCCCCTAATCCTGTGCGTCTGATATGATCAGATGACTACAGGCATACATCCAGGCAGTCCACGACACATCTAACCTTCATCCTTCATAAAAGAGATCGAGGGTCAGACGTGGGATGGCTGCGGTCTCACTCACGAAGCCACGATCACTATCGACGTGTGTCTAGGGAACGTGCTGTTAGTTTTCTCGCCTCTTGGATGGCTTGATAACCTCTTAGTGGGTGAGTAACTAGAGAGAACTAATATAGACATCACTGTGACCTCTTCATCTGCCGTAATACAGTTGGATCAAGAGGAGCTCTAGCGAGCCTGAGCTCCAGTGTCTACCGAGGTCGGGGTGAGGCCAAAGCCTCACGGAGGCAGCGTGGGATTGCAATAGCTGTAGACGAAGCATAGAGGAGCACCACCGAGCCAAGCTCCATTGATTGCAGATGCTCCTTGCACAGCCGTACCAGCGATCGTGATGCCGGGAGCCGCACAGACGTCGCCCACGTCAAGTGCGAGATCAAGGATCACTATCTGAAGAAGGAGCCCTCCTGCCAAAATCAAGGATGTAGTTGTCCGGCATGAAGCAGAGATCAGGTAGGAGGAGGTCTCGCTTGCTTGGTCATCGGAGGTCCAAGCACGACGACACTCACTGGAGGAAGGAGACCATAGAAGCAGTGCTTTGGGCAGATCAACCGCTTCAGCGGAGGTAGTCTGTGAGAGAGAGCGGATGCACACTTAGTGGGAAGGCAAGGAAGAGGAGGACTTCCGAATGCAGCTGCAGAGGAGCTCCATGGAGCCCTAGCCCAACGATTGCTGGAGAATGCCCTCAAAGCGACAATCATTCACGCACGGGAAACAGAGTCCCGCTCGGGACCCAGACACGAGAGAAAGAAGAAGGGAACTGAACCAGCCCAATATAGGAGTTAGACTGGACCGGCCCAGCCTGAGCCAGCCTTGAACCGGGACACATCCAAGCCCTGAGCCGCGCCCCCCAGCTCCACGTGGCGCATGCCTATTGGTCAGAAAAGGTAATTTCCTTCATAATGTCCAGATCTTGTAAAATTCATAAGAATTAGCTCGATGCTCAGAAAAATACAAATAAGGTACCAAAATTCTCAGGAAAATGCGTAGAACAACTTGGAACCTTTAGATCAGTCTTTTGATGCTTAAATATCGGAAATATCATGTAAGACGTGTAATGCTTGTTTAATGGATAATAATTAGCAAACGATGACGTAAAATTATGGAAAAATATCAGTAACTCCATAATAATGTTTATAATCCATCCAATATCAGTGATCATGATGTTTATGCATGAAATCATGTAATTTGTTTAGAATGTCTATCTAGGGCTAATAACCCTAAATAAAATGTGGAAAATATATACATGCTCAAAAAATCCTGGAAATCACAGAGCAAGCTCATATCAGTAATTGGAAGATAATATGTAGATCTGAGATCAGCCTTGTACACGGAATTCATGTTATATGAAGATGACCCTTAATATATGAGATGAAATCCTAATTTGTACAATACATGTAACCTAGGTTTAATATGTATAAAGAATGATACAGAACATGATATTCAGATTATGTATCCTAATCTGGAACATAACATCAGTAACATAAATCCTACATAAGGATGAAGATAATACAAGAAATAATGTATATAACATAATGAGATAAGCAAACCCTAATAGAAACATGCTTAGGATTAAGATGAGATGTATAAGATGAGAACCTGATGATAGTATATGGTCTTGTCTTGATCAGGTTTGACCAAGTTATAGTTGACATGAGGATATATCTGATATCAAGAATATGTGATGATCTGTCTCTTTGGAAGGTACGCCATTACCTCTTACTTGGCTTATTATACAATATGCTTGTGTTATATGTGTAGTAAAATACTTGGCATATGATATTGGATGAGATGATTGTTCTTGTATGATATGTTGCATGATTCTCCATACTTATTGCTATGAACACATCAAACATAATATAAATGTTCCATCATAAGATAGCTCATAAACCACTCGGTGGTAGAGCGCATGCATAATGATCACAAACCACTTGGTGGTAGATCATATGATGTTTGTATAATGATCACAAACCACTTGGTGGTAGATCATAAGGCCTAAAGACGTCAAAGCCACTTGGTGGCAGACGCACGAGATGTATGATGGAAATGTGCTTAAAATATGTGTTCTCTTTTGCTAATGAATATCTTTGTGCAAGTATACACTTTTCTTATATTCTTTTGTTACTGCCAAGTATTAGTTTTATCTTATTGCCAAGATATGATGAGAGGTATATACAAAGACACGTAGGCGTACTCAGTACAATATTCTTGAAATATTGTGCTGACGTGTACCGCATGTAATATTTTTTGTATAGGTGGTGGTTATGCTCTTGAAGATGCAGGGTAGTTGAGAGTTGTGTGGCGAGCTGATGTACAGGTGGACCTGTTGTCTTAAGATCCTGTTGTTTAGATGTAGTACATGTATATGTATAGTTTGTTGTTCAATATGTAATATCAAATGTTGTAACAATTCATGTTGTAATTATATGTTGAATGATGAACATGTGTGTATGGTTTTATTATTGTTCATGTACATGTGCTACTGGTTGTTTCCTTCTGACTCCCTTGATTTTCTTCTTCTTAGCCTGGTGTGGGGTGCTTAAATTGGGATTCTCGCTGAGGTGAGGTTTCAATTTGGACGTCACACATCAGATCAAGTTTTAGAAAATCCGGGGATGTCACAAGGGGTGTTTATGGTTTTGTTTGAAGAAGGAATCATCCACGACCAACCCCAGAAGGTCGGCCATCCTTCCCAGCCTCCTACCACCTGCGATCATCTACAGCAGCAGCCGCACGACTGCAACGCAATAGGGGGTTGCGGCTCTTCCCCAGCCCAAACCAGCCACGCTGGTGGTGAGCTAACTGGTGCCCCAAGGGTGGAGAAGGGTGGCAGAGCCATTGTAAGGGTCGACGACAGTTTTTGGGCCCGATAGGAGAGAGTGCGCACCTGCAACCTACTGCAGGTCGGCGCCGTTGCTTGTTATGTGAGGTAGAAGATGACCTCCATGCGTTGGACGGTTCTAACCTCGACATAGCAAAGGGCGTGCTCGTTAAGTGGAGGGCAGTTTCATCATTCAATTTTAATTCCAAATCGGTGGCGAGCTATTGCATGGGAACTTAGCGACGTGGCAATCTCTGATTGGCCGGAAGGTATTTTTCTTGCAAAATTCATATCTAATAATCGGTGGCTCGGATGGATACGAATAAAATATGCTTTTTTCTCAAAAAAATGAGAGGAATTCAATAAAAATATGTTTAAAACTAATTCCTCTTTCTATTCAAAAAGTAGTGTAAATTATCATCTTTATCGAATGAAAGATTAAGAAACTCTATTTTGAAATGAATAAAGTGTTTAATAGGGTTTAATGGATCATTAAAGTTGATAATAACCTGTTAAGTGTAAAAATGTACTTTAAGATTGAAAAGGATGATCTTTTCACGTAATTAGTTTAAATTAGAGATTATGTGCATAAATATGCTTGAAATTTGAAAAGTACATAAAGTTATCATCTTTAATGATTTAATTAATGAAAAAGCCTTAGATTTGATGATAGATGGATTTAATGTTGTTCAATGGATAATTCAAGCCAATATTAACCTATTGTTGATAAATGTGAAGATAGAATCTAAAACGATGATCTTTTTATATAATTGGCTTAATTTAGGGTTTCGTGCATGAATATGCATTAATGAGCTTGAAAACCCTAATTTAGATGAATATGTCTTTTAATTGTTTCAATTGTTTAAATCCATGAATAAATAGGGATATGATGATCCTAAGTCAATTTGGGTATAAAAGACTATTAAAATGGATAATTTGAGAAATTAGGGTTTATATGAATAGAAAAGAGTATTTTAGGGTTTGTTGACCTAAAAGGGATAAAGTTTGAGGAATTGATCTAAGAAACCCTAATGAAGATTAATGAAACCCTAAAATGGATACAAAAACCCTAGAAAGTGAATCCAAGTCAATAAAGTAGATTCTTGATAAAGTGTGTAATAAATAGAGTACATATTATTTTCAGGAATTATGCGATGATTGAAGTGCTTGGTTGGATTGCATTCTGGGTTGGGTTTGCTTAATGCTTGTGAAATCATCAAATTAGGTATGTGGTTACGCTTATGATTATCCCGACTAGTTTTCTGGGGATTTTATCAATGTTTCCCTCATGGCTTGAAATAACTGTTGGATGCTTTTATTTCATGCAACTATAGAGTGACTATGACTATCACTATGAATATACATGTATAACTGGCTAGATCTGGGACCACCTCTATGGCTTGTAAAGGCTAAAAAGGGGTAACCTAGAGTAAGGTCTAAGTTATCGTGGGTTAGAAATTGGGCTACCAAATGTAGTGTCATGAGACCCATTAGCCTGCCATGAGTTAAGGAGTGGGATACTTACGAGTAGTGCCATGTGACTCAACCCTAGAAACTAGTTCACCTATAGGTGGGACCATGAGGGGTTTAATGGGGATCTACCATAAGGAAGGGGGTATCCAGGTCCACTATAGGGATAGCACAGAGGATAGGGTACTCATGGATCGTGGAGTTATATTTAAAATATAATCTTAGTTGTTAAATGATTAATTGAATGATTACATTGTTATCATAGTTGCATGTTTATTGTTTCCCCCACATACCAGCTTCGGCTGACCGACGTTTTATTTGTCGGCGTTTTAGGTATAAGCCAAAAGGACAAATAGTAAATCGTCATATTGTGAAATACATGAAGTAAAATGCAAGGAGGATTAGTTAGAGTAGAATGCATACATGGATAGAAGTTTAGAAATCCAAAATTTTCAAAAGGTATGAAAAATTTTATGACAACATTTCAGTATAGATTGTTGAAATTTAATTATTGTTCTTGGTTAAGTGTCGAAACTTTGATCCAGAAGTTATGGGTGCGGCTTCAACCTCTCAGTCTCCCTTAATTGGTAGTTATCGGGAGGTGGGGTCGTAACAGATACACTATCATAATCACTCATAAGGTTCTCAAACATTTTATTTAAGTATCCTTATGCCTTGATCACATTAAGAACTAATACTTTTAACAAATTTGTACTTCATCTATGATATTCTTGAACACTTCAAGATATTCATATTGGTATTTCTCTAAACACTGTTTGAAGTATTAGCATTAACTCTAATAGGTACATAAATACATCACATGTATTAAACCTAATAGGATAATCATTCTCTCACTACCACTAGTGAAGATTGATTAATCATGTCTAAGAGATTCATGTCTCTTACTGGTTCTCTAACCAAAAGAGTCTAGACTTATCCATCATAAGGAAACTAGAAATGAATTTCTAATGATTTATGCTAATTTGATTGTTTGAGTTATCAATAACTTTTATGTATCACTTTATCTTATGCATACCAAGTACCACAAGATAAACAAGGCATTGCCACAAAGATTGAAACATCAACTTTATTAATTGCTATCATTGTCATACAATATGCAAAAATAATGTGTTTCTATCCATTGACAAATATGAAATAGTAGTTCATAACTCTATTACATGCCTTCAAGGCTGAAAATAAACTAAAATACTCCTATCTATGGCGGAAACACTTGCCCCATTTATTGAGTGCTTTACATTTTATATCTTGGTATCATATACCTCAATAAATGTTACAAGTTTATTTCATGACACCTTCAGGTGGAGACGTCTGTCGCCTCCTTCTTCTTTAGTTCTTCCAGATAGAGTGGACAATTCCTTTTCCAATGTCTTGGCTTTTGACAATGGTGGCAATTGCCTCTCTTGGTCACGCCTACCTTGGCCTTGAGAGTTGAAGACGACTTGGGCAGCTGGCTAGCATCAGAACCTTTCTTAGCCTTACCTTTGCCCTTGCACTTGGACTTGCCTTTCTTGCTACTGATCATCATCACAAACTTAGGCTTGTCCTTCTTCATTTGTGCCTCGGCTGTCCTCAACATGCCCAACAACTATGTCAACGGCTTGTCAATGTTGTTCATGTTGTAGTTCATCACAAACTGACTGTAGGATTCTGGCAACGATTGTAGTATCATGTCAGTAGCCAACTATTGGCTCAGGGGAAATCCCAGTCTCGTCAGGTTCTCCACATACCCAATCATCTTGAGCACGTGAGGACCAATTGGATCTCCTTCTGTCATGACACACTTGAAAAATGCCCTGGAGACATCATATCTCTCTTGCTGTGCTTGATCTTCATACATGTTCTTGAGATGCCGAATCATCTCAATGACACCCATGTTCTCATGTTGTCTCCACAACTCGTGGTTCATGGAGCACAACATCAAACACTTTGCATGAATGGCATCTTTAGAATGCTTCTTATAAGCATCCCTTTCTGCCTTTGGTGCGGTAGGAGCAGGTTCCTCTGGGGCTGGAGTATCCAGGACATAGAGCTTTCGCTCTTGAGTGATAACAATTCTCAATGTCCTAAACTAGTCATGGAAGTTAGTCCCATTCAACTTGTCTTTTTCAAGGACTGATCGCAATGAAAAGTGATTGTTGTTTATTTTCATTTGTACTACAAAAGGAAATATATGCAATTTAGTCCAAAACTCAATTTTGACTTATTTGATTGATTTGAAAGGTTGACGATATAATTGGGACTTTAATTAATTATCACTCCCACTATTTTTGTTCAAATTGATAGCCCTCACCATCAATTTGGAAGATTGCAATGTACAATCTTCTAGTGGGTCAAGATCCATATTTCATCAAGTCATGAGTCAGCTTTGGCTAATCACCCACAATCTTGACTATTTAGGTAGGCCATCATGCCAATTGCATCATATCAACTCTTGATGAATGAACATGCACAACACCTTGCCATGAACATTTTGTGCCTCTGGGCTTAGACACTCTAAGAATCACCAGTTAAGTCTAACCCAAAAGCCGACACAGTAAACATGCACCCTGCTTTAGCAGAACCTACATGTTTACCCTTCCATGAGAGAGACGGCGCACCACGCTTTGCGTAACCTACGATTGGTCGATCAAGTTTTTTCATGTGTGCCGTTAATGGAAGGCGTAAAAGACTTAATATTTAGATGAGGGATTTGGTTTTATAGGTACATATACATATCTAATCACCACAATACATAGTATGTATCATATACATGCTATATCCCAAAGAAAACATGTGAAATGATAAAAGTGATGATTTTGGCCATCCTAATGTGATTCCTCAAGCAAAGAGGAATCACAGTCATCTAGGTGTACATGACATGCAACCTATTCATGATGAAGTGCTATGCCGTATGAGTTGATCAACTCATCACATGAATGACCTGCTCGCCCTGGCCGATCGTCTGGGTGCCACCAACTAATTGGTTCGTCTGGTCGTCGTGCATCTCCTCATGTTGCCACCCATTTGTCTCGCTCCTCGAGCCGGTCATCTAGATAACCAACCGATTGGTTCACTCCATGAACCAATCATCTCAGTTGTCGTCAGATTGTCCTCCGTTCTTTGACATAACATGAAATATAAAAAGATCTATCCTATTTACATTTGAATTGGGAAACCCCGAGTTACATTCAGGGGGAGCAAATGTAGGAAAGAAATATCAAGTTATCTCAAGTTATATCAGGAATAAGGAGGTAGGGAATCGGTACGCAGACCGAGATGCAAGCAACCACGTTCAACCAAGCACACATACATAGGGTTTATTGGCCATAACTACGCTATACATCCACCACAAAACTCGTTTAAAGGAGACGCGTATCGAGTGCATTCATATTACATATCATATATGTATATTGGAATTTGTGGATTTAGGATTGGACATGCATAAAGCCATTATTATTCGCATCGTATGCAATAAATAAAGGCGACAAACCAAAATCGATCACATCAATAATCCTAAAGTATAGAGCAGTTGACGAGGCTCTAATACCACTGTTGGGTTATAGGGGAGACAGAGAAGGCAACAGAAACAAAAAAATTCTTCTCCCAAACCCATAATAAAGGAATCACATCAACGTCTATACAATAGGAAGAATGGTTTCTAGAGACATACCTTGTCCTGAGACTTTCTCGGTGACGTTTCCTCGTGACTTGCACGGTCTTCACCTCTGGTCTTGGACGGTGTCTATGCATCTCCTGGTCTCACCGGGACTGTTGGGATTGACAACTATCCTCCAAGCGGCAGAAGTCTCCCGCCTCTGATGTAGTCTACACAGACCACCTGGAACTCCGATCTCCTTGTCCCATAAGGAATCAGAAGGAGTCGCACCCTCCTATCGGTGTACTAGTCACTAACACACTCTCCTGCCACCAGTTGCTTTTCTACAGTTGTCTTTCCCTTGCTGTGCCTCACATATCGAGTAGCACTTGCTCGGGCTCTGTCGGTTACCACAACCAGAGAGAACGACAACTTTGCTGAGCAACTGGTGTTCTGAGTTGTTGTCTTGAGAAGCCCCCACTACCCCTATATATATATGAGGGTCATGGGACAGGGTTCTCTACCCCAGGCAATGCGGGATTAAAGTAGGAGTAGAAGGGTTCGAGATTTTCCACAAAATAACCAAATGCGCCAGTTGAACCAATCATTTCAAGCATGAAACGGTCAGTTGGGGACCTGAGCCGATCAGTTCACACCTGAACCGATCGGTTGGGGCACCTGAGTCGATCAGTTCAAGCATGAGTCGATCAATTCATGGTCTTGATCAGTTCCCGATTGGCTTTTCCTTTTTTTGTTTTGAATTGATCCAAATACCAATCCTTGTTCCAATCAAATTGGACAAGTGAAACAAAGAGAAATTTCTCACCAACCTGACTTTCCCAACTTGCTCGTTTGGACCAATTGAGCTGATCGGTTCAACCCTTGAACCAGTCAGTTCAACCTATCCTGAGCCGATCAGCTCATCTCATGAGCCGATCAGTTCACCAAGCTGAGTCGATCGGTTCATCACATGATCCAATCAGTTGGGAGTGCAGATTGTGTAGAATCAGTCAATTGTAATTTCAATCAATCGAATACTCTAATCAATTGGTCCAACACCTTGAACCCTATGATATTGAGCTATCAATTGATTAATTGTTTGATTGAACTACTAAACTCCTTTAGTAATCAATCTAAACATTGTTTTTGGATAAACTCCTCTTCCAAGTTAAATCCTATGTGTGTGACCCTGCAGCCCCATTTCACATTGGCAGTGAAAGTCCATAACACTTATGACTTCACAAACAAAGAGAGGTGCCTAGTTGCACATCAATGCTACCCAAGTGAAATAGAAAGTTGGAGAAAAACTTGCAATCCTACAATCTGTGAATGGTGTTACAGTGAATGTATAATTCCTTTGTCTCTGATATCCCGAATGAACTCAAGGCATTCAGTCATCATGTCAATGTTCATTCACTTTCTTGATCTCAGAGTAGATTGGAGGAGATATATATGATCTCAGTCATCATGTCAATGTTCATTCACTTTCTTAATCCTACTCATCAAGTGGTTGTCGATATCAAACTCCCTCAGGAGGGACAAATGCCATATCTATCACTCACCCCTCAAAAGCCCCTTGTGTCAAAGCCACCAATCATCACCTTTATAACAACCCATGTTTTAGGACTGCGTTTGATGATGTCCAAGTGTACCCAATGAAATGTGTTGAGTGTAGTGATTTCAAGCCAAAGAATCACATTCACCACCATCACTGTGAGAACTGACTGTGACTTCCATGTCATGGTTCCATGTGTTAAACTCAGGGTGGGTCTATTCGGTACACTTGTTATCTAACAAGTACCTATGTGTTTGGTTTGATATCTCCATATCATGACTAATGAGATTCTGTCATCAACCAACACCACAATCTAGTCCTGTGTGTCATTGTTTTCTATCTACCTTCCACAATGACATCTGACTAGGAACATAATAAGAATGAACAAACTCTTAGCATCCGTATGATCTCATCGTTCAGGTCCTCAACCTGAAAGCATACGTCATTGAGTACTGTCATTCTCTAGACATTCAAATTGTTCTATCATTATCTCATATGACTGAACCAGAAAGAATTGGAAGCTTTCCTTTGGTGCTTATCAAATCTATCTTAATGTATCCCACCAATCTTCCCATGATTGGCTCTTAGGGCACACATACCAACAGGGATGATAATCATATTGTGTTGATATGTAACCCTAATGAGGTATAGCTTATTCTACCTTGCTTTAATATAGCTAAATGATGGCAATTGGGTATGAATAGTTCTTGAATGACTAATACAATCATGGAGTACTTTGTTACTATTGTTGAAACCCTAGTATGATATAACTCGATGGTTACACCTTGATTTATGTGTGGGTTCATACTTGAGAATAGTATGGAATGTGATGGTGATGTTTCACCTTATGCATCCATGATTCAATGGGGATGCCATGAGTTAGGGATTGGGTATAAGTGTTGATTAGTAACATTGATATAATTTATCATGTTGAACCTAACTCTAATGCAAATAGATAAAGATGAGTATTCATGTTTAAAATTCTTATATGATGGAATTATGGTGGAATAACCTCCTTAATATGATCATAACCTTAATTTGTTAATTGGTGGTTATCATAGTCGCATGGTTGATACTTTCTTATGCTAGACATGTGTATTATGAATATGATGAGGGTTAATTATATATAGATTCCTTGCATGTTTATGTAATAAAGGAATGTTCTTAATGTTAATATAACCCTACTATGATTGTTTACGAATATCTCCTAGCTCATTAATGCAATATTGTGTTGATCTGGTGTATTATATGTAAGTGATGTTGTTGAGCCTTGTTATAAGGCATGCAAAGATAATGATGATATTGTAGGGAATAGTATGATAGTCTTAATGACCTTTGGGCATGGTTAAGCCCTGAATGAGGTGTAATGCTCTTGTATTGATAAGGGTTGTACCCTATGATATTTTGAAAAGGATTTATATCTTGTGATAGTATGATGACTAGTGTGGTCTCGTGAATGGAAAGTGAATAGTAGCTTGTGATGATGAGATGAGAAATTATATTTCACACATTTTATATCTTTTCAAAGTTGTGATATTTATATGCTTGCTAGAAGTGAATTGGGGTTTGTATGTCCACTTGTTTGATGCAACCTTAATTTACCCAATTGGCATAACTAATCAAGTGCAACTCTAATCATGTAGTGCCCTATGTTGTAGAACCATCTTTAGTGTCAGAATTTGTTGGATGGTGAAATGAGTATTATTAAGGAAAACTTGGAGTGCATACTATTGAGTATGTAGGGGTGGTAGGTTGAGGATATATCCTTGTCATCCACAATGTAGATTGTGGAGGTTGGTTATGGTCATGCCTCATACATCTGATGTGATTGAGAACGGATACAGTCATGTCTCGATGATTATAACATGATGTGATTAGAGGGAAACTGCGGTTGTATCTCAATGATTGAGTTTGTATACCATGGTTTCTAGTTTCGTGACCTGTACCAAGGGCGGACTAGTGGTTAGCATCTTGACTATATGTCATTGTGGTGGCAGCTTTGACTGATATGTCACTGCCTTTTTACTCATATTGACTAAGGGGAAGGGATCTTAGGATACCGGCACTCCTAGATCTTGTACGGAATAGAATAGCACTTCATAGGGGCGGTTGAACTTTGAATGGTACGATTCAAATTCCCCAAGGCATAATAAAATATTTAATATATTCATATAGCATATCTGTTTAGGGTTATATACGATGCTTCACATTGGATGATAACCCTTGTTTGTTCTCTTTACATAAAGATGATGCTTAGTGCAATTAAGAGATAGTAATTATACTTATGTTGTGGATATGCATAAGATTTTAAATGTGTACATATAGTAGTCATGCTTATGTTGATATCTATGCTGCTACTGCTAATTATAATTAGGATGCTCGCTATATCATGTTGTTAGTTATGTTTAGCATGCTAGCCATGCCTCTATAATTAGAAATGCATATACTGCTAATCATGCTTATGCAAATAATCGTGCTTATGTTGATATCTCTTCTTATGATATTGATCTGTTCAAATTATTAGAGGAGCTAATGTTGCTATATATGCTTATGATGCTAGACTTATTCATGTTAATAGAGAAAATATGCTACTAGACTTGCTTATGCTCGTTATGCATATGCTATTGCATCTCTTATATGGTTAATAAGGAAAATGATGATAGTCAGCTTGATGATGATAATTGTTATCATCTCCTTTATGTATTTTGTTAATCATCAGTGTTACTGAGCTTATTTGTTATATATGATTAAACTGCTTAAACTATCTCATTACCTAAAATGTTTAATCAATAAGCATTGTTGGAGGTTATATATCTTGTTGGGACATGGGTCTCACCCTTGTGGTTTGCCACATTTTTTAGGTAACCAGAAGTGACGAATACAAACATTTGGCAGCAAAGAGGAGCTATAGTTATGAATCTTAGAGAAAGTTGATTAGATGTCTAGAGTGTCCTAGAGTCATCCATGTACTCTTAGGTCTGGGCGAGAAAAAGTTTGTATATGGTGTTCCAAACGAATCCAACTTTTGTTAGCATATTAATGCTTGTTTGTGTGGCATATACAAATATTGTTCTCCTATGTATATATGTGGTGGCTAATACGATAGAACAATTTGTATCAAATTCTCGGCATATTATGGATATAAAAAAGATGTTGCTGAGTGGGTGCTGACGTTGAAATCAGTTTTATTTTATCCATAATTTTGGGTATGTGATCAATTAGTGATTGATTGTGTTTTATGCTTTGAGTAATCTCATTTAGTGTAATGGGTTCTCACAAAAATAGTGTAGTCCACCCTTGGTATATAGGTCAAGACACTAGTAAACAACCTAGTCCATCCTTAAAGGTCACGATACTATTAAACCAAGGAATACAAACCCAAACATTTGGGGTACAACCATAGTTGTCCCCTATGACATCATACATACTGAGATACGACCACAATTGTTCTCCTACCAAGGTATGACCGCAACCATCCTCTAAATCAAGGAATCAAGATGTCAAAGATAATTGGTCACTTGCACCTTGCATACTCAACAATTTGTGCTCTGAGTTTCCCTTAGGAATATTGATTTCACCATCCAACAAGTTCTGACAATGGAATGGGTCTATGGCACATGACACCTTGCAAATTGAGTATCTTTTAATGCATCAATCAAGTTACAATGTACAAACCCTAAACAAACTCTACAAAGATAACAATAGATTGCAACGTCAAAAGATATAAAATGTATTAAGCACAAAGTTGATCACTTCCCCACTTGATATTGTCTCATTGCTATACACAAGGCTATCACCATTATCACATCAATATGGAATAAATAATCCCTCATTACACCACTAGAGAATATCACCTCAAATTAGGAGCTATGCCTCTGCCAAGGTCATAAGACCTAATCAACTAGTTCTTGGATAACATCATTTTCTCATCATGCCTCATCAAGGCTCATAATCATCACCCTATGTTATATAAGAGATACCATAGTAATCATAAGTTATGATGTTCATTCAACCTATAACATCAGGGTTACACAAGTAGGAGAGAGAAAATACTTCATTACATGTTAATCATCCAAACATGATAAACAATACATCGTGCACTCAAACTTAGGGTTAGGGTTTCTCATAACTAATAGATTTGGGTTTTCATAACAACACTTAACATCCATCTCTAAAGCACACCACTTCCCACATCTTTGGAAGCCTTAAGATCAAACATCATTATCATAATCAACCAAGCACAAAAACAACAATGTACATCGACCACAACCTGCATCACCATATCGATCACAATAGATCTCAATCATTGCGACGATACACATGATTAAACATACCAACCTCATCAATTATTAAAGCATAGCAACCAACATCAAACCATGCATATAGGACACAACAAAACCTCAGAGCATAGAGACTATCACTAGCATCAAAACGTAATGACCACAACAACACAAAACATGGTGACCAAAACACATGACTAACATAGAGACCACCATTAAACAACAACCCTAGCATCTGAAACAAACACAATGCATAGAAACCATTATCAAGCCATCCATCATAACGAGCCAAGAGAAGGGTCACAACTTTGACCAAAGGGACTAGGTTGAAGAGAAATGTTGCAATCAAAGGTACCACTCTTCCATGTCAACTGAATTAGAAGATTAGCCACTACATACTCATGAATCAATGCATAGCGACCAAAACAACTGATTCAACCTAAAAAATTCCAAAGAGAAAACCACACGAAGATGATGATAATCAAAACCCTAGGTTGATCATCACAAGGAACAACATGAAACCAAGATAAGAGAGAGAAAACCCAACATCAACACATGCAACCAAGAGTCAAAATCTCCATTTTCCACATGATAGCCGAACCAAGATCATGATGATAACACCAACATTCAAGATGAATGCAAGAACTAACAACTCCATCATATGTAGGTCTCATGTACAAGAATTAGGGTTTAGGAGATGGAGTTAATCTATATAAGACCACTACAAAATCATAAACCCTAATCAAGGTATTATCATCAAGCAACGTTTGACCACATTTTAGAATAGATAAACTTGCATGCAATATTAAGTGCAACAATAGTAGAGGAGAGAGTTATATAACTCACATCAGCTCTCAAGCCAAGAAGCCCCAAAAGAGAAAAGAAGGCTAAATCTTGGATCAACTTCACGACCAAGCAAGATCACCTTAAGAGAAGAAGAAAAAACCCAGATCAAAAGGTGCACAAAGAAGAGAGGGCAGAAACCCTATACCAAAAAGAAAGGGGAAAAGAGAGATCTTCATCTCACTTAGGTACAACCATGGGAGAACCATGGATTCGACCACTATTGGAGAGAAGTTCCTCAAGAGAACCATCACAGAGAACAATGGGTCAAATAGAGAAGAAAGAGAGGCAGGGTTCAAGAGAAGCAAAATAAAGAAGGATAAACCACTTACCAAGAACAAAGATCATCAAATGATCAATAAAGAGATATGCTCAGACCCTATATCACGACATGCAAGGGTTTGACCTCCTTATTCAAGCTCAAGTACCTCCATTTGCACCACCAAGAACAAGGGCCAATTGAAAGCATGAAGGGAGAAGGAAGAGAGAGCTAAAGGGGTCATTCGCATGTTTAATAAGGGGTAGAAATACCTAGGGGTAGGAGATAGGTGAGGGAGATGAAATGTCAAGATACTAAAGCCACTAGTGACACTTGTCCCTCAAAAGATCAAACATGCAAAAACTTAAGATATGAATGTAAGAAAGGGTGATAAAAAAATATAGGTAGCGACCACTAGGTCCACTACACATTGGTCGAAGAAAAAACCACCATGGTAGTGACTGCTACACCTTGTCAACAACATCGAGACCATGGTTCAAGATCAAACAGTCTCTACAACCAAAAGCACCAGCTCAAAACTCATTTTACCGCAACAATAAGACCAACAAAGGCACAAAAGTTGCTACAAACATAACCAAGAAAACACTTTTGTCGCAACACTTCAAATGATCATCAAACATGGTCGACATCACGATCAACTCAAGCACCCATGCAACCCATGCAAACCCTAACTTCAACTCTCATGATGCTACCTCATCAACCATGGTCCAAAAAGGCATCCCTAAGAATCATTCTCTCTCTCATGATGCCAAAACATAGGAGGCACAACCAACATGTGACAAATTGCAAGATAAACCCTCAACATGGGTAAATTGCAACTTGGTCCAAAACAAGCATACATATAGCATAACTAGCTCAAACATCAACCAAACACGACCAAACTGAAAACATAAGCATGTCACATGTTATTAAAGTGAATCACATGGTTAGTTTATAGTTTTAAGCATCTTATTATGATAAGGAAACAATATCAAACTTAAACCTAGTTTATGGGTCTTGTGCACATGCTCATAAGAATGGAAAATTGAGTCACTCTATTTAGGGTTCATATGGGTAGGGTTACTCTATCACCCACACCACTCCCATTTCCCAGGGTTAGGGTTAAAGACTACCCAACTTACTCCCTATATCTTAGGGTTTCTAGGTCCCTTGTCCTACTAGTGTTTTCCCAACCATAGTCTCATAATGAAAAACTTATCAAACCATTTTTATTTTATTTATCAATTTTTCCACAATACATGTACATTTTTTACATTACATGTGCATTATTATTTCCATATTACATGTAAATCATTATTTCCACATTACATGTAAATTAGTTGGCGGAGGATGCTTTCATCCTACTTCTTCTCACAAGCCCTAAGTTGAGATAAGGAGAGAAGTTCCTTTTAGGGTTTATTAAGCAAAGAGGATGACAAGTGGATGAATCAAGATGAGAGGACACCATAAAGGTATTTCACTTTAGGAAAAACCATTGGACTTTGGCTAGGCAGGATGCACTACCATGAGAGTCCTCGTAAGATGACTAGCAGTGTAAATGAAAGTGTTTCCAGTCCTCAGGTCATGGTCCCTTCTAGGCACCATCATCTATAGAAAATCCCCTAATAATTCCCTCACATTTCTACAGATTACTTTAAAATATAAACTATTATATAACATTTGAAAAATATGGGGCTCTGATACCAAACATAACAACCTCACTTGTTAGCAACCCCAATTAAGGAAGGCCAAAAAGATGAGGGCCATTACCTAAAATTTTTTCAAGGATCCAAATTTAGCAAATAATAAATGTAGTAAATATTTTCCATTAATTCAAATTTTGTTTAAAAATGATCCCCTAGAACTACATAAATTTTCATCATCAAAATTGGACATATTAGAACTATAAGTGAAGAAATATTTATCTAATCCGTCTTACAAGTTAACTTTACTATCTTCAAGTAACTTGATCTATCCATCATATCTAGACATTATCTTATCTAACATGTACCTACTATTCCGTAAAACCAAAACACAAATAAATATAATAAGTTTTACCGTGTATGTGGGTTGCATGCAAAATGTGTACAAGTAAACTAACAACACCATCAAATATTTGCAAATAAGAACATTCATTTTCTTCACATAATCTTCCTTTATGTGATACTCATAGTTGTATTATAATTGAAGAAAATATAAATAAACATCCAACAATTTAGTTGTTCAATCCCCAAGAAATACTCAAAAAACACTGACAAACTAATGTGGGTAGCCATAGACGTAACCAAATACCTCAAATTAGAACTATGGAGATCTTGTAGTCATTATGCATAATATCCAATCATACAAGAAAATCAAGTAGTTAAATTTAATATGCATGCATGTAAATCCTAAAGTGTCACCAAACATATTAATCACATTAATTAGATTAATTCCCACTCAGGTCCTAATCTTGGGTTAAGGATTTCCTTGTTATTGAGTTATTATTAGGTTTATGTTTGATACTCTAGTTCCCATGTTCATTGATATAATTATCCAAGAACCCTAATTCATGTTAATATTATCATATTCATTAAATCTACCATATTATTGCATCATGAATACTTAGTTCAAATTAACTTCATTAATAACATGGCAAGATATGACCTTTAACCCTGACTATACATATACTTGATTATTCTCTTAAGTATTATAAACATGGTCATGATTATCTTGGATCAACATCATGATGGATGCATATTCATCTTAGTTTTAGTCACCATTTTCGGACCTGCTTAGCACTAAGAGATCACATATACCCCCTGAATCTACTCATATAGAATTTTCCTTAGTTTCAAATGATTATTTAGAGTTTAGATCAAGTCCATTTGTCTCCATTGTAGGATTAAGCCTCACACTATGTGCACCAATGTAGGAGACGGTGGTCCCGCTAATCGACTAGCGGGCCCAAGAAACTTTCGATAATTTGGACCCTATTTTTGATTGCCAGTTCCTTCATCAGAAAGCATCCTCATCAGTTAGAAGACTCGTTGGTGCAGGCCCATCAACCCATAGCAATACTTGTATCCCCCAACGGGGTGGGTTTGTTCCATGATGATGCGACTGTGACCAAGAAGACAATGTCGTGACCGCGACCAAGAAGAGAATGACGTGACCGCAGCAAAGACGATGCATCGACTGACATTCAACATTACTGAGCCCACCTCGGCATGGTCGGGCTGAGGCCAAGGTACCGTGATCAACACACGACCACGACCGCGACACCCCAACTCGACCGCTACAAAACACCTCGAGTACGTGTAACACCTCGACCGCGGCACAACCATCTCGAGCAATACAACCACCTCGACAATGAAACTGGACCACAACCACGACACCATGACACAGTTGGGTGCACACCCCACACGGTCATGTCGAGGAGTACCACGACCACTACTAAAGGTCATGACCGCAATAGTTAAGTCGGTGCTCCCCAGATCTACACCTATAAATAGATGACCCCCTCCTTCATTTGAGGCAACACTTCTGCTCCATCCATGACACTAGGTTGCCGCTCTTTGTCCATCTAAGGAAGAGGATCTCCTCCAGAAAAGACTACGTCTGTGGTGTCCTTGCTACTCTACCATCTCTATGCCATCAAGATCTATCTCCTAGCCCCAAAAGTGGTGGAAAATCTGATTTGTATCAGCTTCATCCATCAACCATCTACAACTCCATCTCCTATGAGCAAGAGCACGAGAAGAGAAGGTAGAAGGAGAGAAAAGATCATCTTTGTCCATCTTTGTGTTCTTCTTCTCCTCATCCATATCTTCCACACCATCTTGTAGAAGATCGTTTCTCCACCAAGCGATGACCATCTTCTTCAACATCACCATGGCAGAATCTTCCCTCTCTCTTGTTATTTTCATTTCAATCATGAGGAGCGAGTAGTCCATTTCACTAGGGTGCGGGGACTAGCCCCGCTGTCCGAGATTACATGTTCATCTTATAATATTCCATGGCTTGTATATAAATTTCCATTTAATTGTTAATCATTTAATGCATGCTTCGTGTATAGATCACCTGCCTTGCATGATCTATTATATTCCTTTTTTTGCGAGAACTTCAATACTTAGGATTTGAATATCGATTAACATGGTTGATGCCCGGATGAGAACTTTTGAAGGAATATCTCCGGAGTAGTAAGTGTGTGATCTGTGGATAACGAGACATCGAGCCCATTGAGATGCTTATACAAACTCTATTTCCTAATAGATGGCTTTCTACTCCATCTGGATAGTTATATCTTTCCTGGATGTTTTTTGGATGTGTTTGCATGGATAGTTATATCTAGCCTGGATGTTTTTTGGATGTGTTTGCATGGATAGTTATATCTTGCCTAGTGATTCCCTTCATTAATCTAACTCAATTTTAATCCCACTCTTTTACTTTCCTTGTAATTAGTTTAACTAAACCCAAATCAACTCTTGTTCTAAATATTAGTCTTGATTTGACTAGATACGACTAGCAAGATTCTTAAAAATGTTGTCCCTTGGGATTCGATCCTTAACTATACTGCGATAAGACCCGTCTTCTTGCGGGTGGTATTATTACACAAAGTTTTAGTAAAAACATAGGGATCTCAACCCTAGGTGGATCTATTAGTGCAGTAAAACCCACGTCACATTATTAGATTATAACATGATTGGAGAGCATTATTATAGTTAGCAAGTTAATATACCAATCTAGGGTTTTTATGCACTAATCACCAATAAAACCCATCTTTGCACTACTTTTGAAATTGGAAGCATAAGTAGACTCTGACACTATTTTATTTGGATTCTTCTTATTTTATTGATCAAATTTCATATATAACTTGTCTAATTCCAAGTTACCAATCATTTTCTAGAATATTAACAAAATTGAAGTATTTAGGCCAATCAAAGGCCGCAACATCATTATATTTACCTGAGTCAACAACCATTTGAAATAAGGAAGAAGACCTGCATTCCCTTTCCTTTTTAACATGCCTATAGGGGTAAAAGAGTTACTTGAGTCTGTTCAATCTCCCTCCCCACATAGGGTGGCCCCCAACTCTCTCTCATGTGTGTGCGATTGTATGCCGCCACCTTCACGTCAGGCAGCCTTTGCCTACCCAGCCGTTGGGTTCCCACACTACGTGCATCCTTGTAACCAAGAGTAGAGCCCCATCTAGGGCTTCAGGGTGTGGCAGTTTGGCTGATGCACTGGCCCAGACTCTCTCATGTTCACACCCATGAACAATGGAATGGGTTTCCTTCTTTGTGTCATCTTAGATGAGATGCCTTCCCTGGTACTATAGGACCATGTATTTGGAGCCCAATCTCCTAATCGCAGAGGTTGTTGAATGTTGATATTCTCCCTTCTTTACCATGGTAGATGGTTGGATTGTGCAGCCCCTCCTCACTTTCTCATCTCCCTCACGAGAACCTCCATTATGGCTATGACGCTTGGCCACCAGGTCGGCTAACCCAGCTCCTGTGGCCTAAGGAACAGAAGGGGAAAGGTTTAGAACCTCTGCCAACCTTTTACAGATACAATAAACCTTGACTACAACCAACCATAGTCAAATACCCCCACTTCTATGGTGTGAAAGTGTCACCACCAGCCCTGGGGTAGCCAGGTCTAGTTGAATCCTTATTGTAGCATGAAATCACAGTCATGGGAGACTGTCTTGAAGGTGGTCTTCTAGGTTTTGGGGAGAGGAGACGATGAAGAGGAAAGAAGAGGGTATGTCTCTCAAGTTATCACGAGGATCATATATATATATATATATATATATATATATATATATATATATATATATATATATATATATATATATATATATGAAGACTCCATCTCATACTTCCCTTTGTTCACTCTACAAATGTGGCAAGACATACTATTACTCCTTTCCCAAAGATTGATGTTTCCTTTTTATAAAAAATATTCCTCTTTTAAAATTCAATTAAACATCAACTAAATTATGGGGAAAAGGCAAGGTATAACTCTACATTCCTCTTACCTTTCTCTTATTTTTCCTTTTATGAAAACTTTTAGCTTTTGTTCTAATAAAACCAAAAGTCATGAAAAGGCACTACCATCATCGTATTAGGACTTGGATTTCACAACAATAAACCATTAACGAAAAGCACTTAACTATTTTGGTGTACATTGGATAATTGGTCCTGTTTAGAAACCACTTTAACATTGAATTTTAGATTACTCTTTCCTCTCTCTTTGATGTATTCTTATTATTTCAAAGAAACTCCCTAATACATTTTCCTATTATATTTAGTATTTGGGATCTATTAACTTGCTCCTTTTAAACATTATTTAAGACAATACCATTATGCATGGTACATCCTTTTCCTCGCAATTTCTAAAATTCTCTCTATTTTTCATTATTATTTTCAAGTATACCAATAGTTAGATCAAAATAGCACAAATTGATGGCTCAAACATGTTTGCCAAATTTTGTAGATAATTACTCTTTTAATTATCTAAAACACCATAACATTATTTTCTATTGGAAACTTGTCCAATATTCATAATTCTATTTTTAAACATTGCATAAAGTCGTTACTATTTATTTATGCACAAAAACTCTCCTTTCTTGAGTATTCCACAAAATTCCATATTTAAATTACCAAGTGCCATCTCTTTATTATAGGATTTTCCACTCTTTCTTCTTCCAAAAACATTATCAGAATATTACAACCACAAAACACATAAAATTCCTTTTATTTCTTTAACTTGTGCCACAAGGACTTTTTGCAAAGCGAAGTCACTTGGGCCTTTACATGGGCCATGTATCACACCCATTCCACAAAGGTGATTGACATTATTATTCCACCAATAATACCATTATTTATCAAAGCATGCTTTATATTTATATCATTCAATTTGTTTACTAAAATTGAGGATATAACAAACTATTTATTATATCTTAATAATGGTACAAATTAAGTGATATGAAAGGAGGGAAAATAAGCCCTATAGTCAACCATCAACCAATATACAAAATACTAGAGATTCCTCAATTGTAACAAGGTTTATAGTTGTAAGGCCCCTGAACTTGCTTAATGAGTTGAATAGCCTTAATTACCATAATTGAATGCTTAGAACCCTAATATAACCTTGTGATATGCTTTGAAATCATAACCCAAGCTTAAGTTTCAAATTTTGTCCAATTTCGACACTGTTTGAGCAAGTTATGCAATTTTATGCACATTTTAGACTTTTCTACAATTTACCCAATTGAGAGGTTTTATTTGCAATTTATCACTTGCATTATGTTGCTTGGATATTATATCAAGCAAGAGATATGACCTCCAACAACACTTATTGATTACAACATTTTTAAGTAATTAAACATTTAAGCATTTTAATCAGATATAACAAATGGATCAACAGTACTGATGATCAACAAAATATATAAAGGAGTAGATAATAACAATCATCATTAGCTAGACTATCATCATTTATCTTGTTGACAATATAGCAATTCAGTAGCATATGCATATCTAGCATCATGAGAAAGTCTAGTAACATAGAATTGCTAACAACATGAGCATGTCTCATTGGTTGAACATACAAACATAAGAACAACTATCTAAAACATAAGAACAACTATCTAGATAATCATGATTAGCAGTATATGCATCTCTAGTTACAAAGGCATGGCTAGCATGCTAAACATAACTAATAACATGAGATAGCTAGCATCATGATCATAATCAGTAGTAGAAATATAGTTATCAACACAAGCATATCTACTATATGTACGCATCTACAATCTTAAGAATATCCACAACCTAAGTGTGTCTAATATCTCTTAATTGCACTAAGCATCACCTTTATGTAAAGATAACAAACAAGGGTTATCATCCAATGTCAAATGTTGTGTATAACCCTAAACAAATATGCTACATGGTTGTATTACATCTTTTATTACACCCAGGGGAATTTGAATCATACCATTCAAAGTCCAAATGACCCTTATGAAGGGCTATTCGATTCCGTACAAGATCTAGGAGTGTCGATATCCTAAGATCTCTTCCCCTCGGTCCGTACGAGTAATAGGAAGTGACATATCAGTCAAATCTGCTACAACAGAGACATATAGCCAAGCTTCTAACCACTAGTCCGCCCTTGGTACATGTCATGACACTAGAAACCAGGGTATTGAAACCCAGTCACTGAGGTACAACCGCAATTATCCTCTAATCACATCATGTTATAATCATCAAAACACGGTCGTAGCCATTCTCAATCACATCATATGCATGAGGCATGACCATAGCCAACCTCTACAATTTTAATTGTAGATGACAAGGATATATCCTCAGCCTGCCACCCCCACATACTCAACAGTATGTGCTCCGCATTTCCCTTAGGAATACTTGTTTCACCATCCAGCAAGTTCTGACACTGAAGATGGCTCTACGGCATAGGGCACTACAAGATCAGAGTTGCACTTGATTAGTTATGCCAATTGGGTGAATTAAGGTTGCATCAAACAAGTGGACATTCAAACCCTAATTCACTTCTAGAAAGCATATAAATATCGAAACTTTGAAAACATTTAAAATGTGTGAAACATAATTTCTCATCTCATCATCACATGGTACTATTCACTTGCCATTCATGAGACCACACTAGTCATCATACTATCGTAAGATATAAATCCTTTTCACAATATCATAGGATATCAAACCTTATCAACATAAGAGGATTACACCTCATTTAGGGCTCAACCATGCCCAAAGGTCATTAAGACCATCATATTATTCCCTGCAAGATCATCATTATCTTTGCATGCCTTATAACAAGGCTCAACAACATCACTTACATATAATACGCCAGATTAACACAATATTGTATTAATGAGCTAAGAGATATTCATAAAAAATCATAGTAGGGTTATATTAACATTAATAACATTCCTTTATTACATCAACATCCAAGGAATCTAGATATGATTAACCCTCATCATATTCATAATGCACATGTTTCACATAAGCAAGTATCAACCATGTGTCTATGACAACCACCATTTAACACATTAAGGTTATGATCATGTTAAGGAGGTTGTTTTACCATCATGCCATCATATAGTAATGTTAAACATGAATACTCATCTTTATCTATTTTCATTAGAGTTAGGTTCAACAAGATAAATTATATTAATGTTACTAATCAACACTTCTAGCCAAACCCTAACTCACGGCATCGCCATTGGATCATAGATGCCTAAGGTGAAGCATCACCATCACATTCCATACTATTCTCAAGTATGAACCCAAACATAAATCATGGTGTAACCATTGGGTTATAGCATACTAGGCTTTCAACAACATTAACATAGTATTTCATGATTGTATTAGTCATTCAAGGACTATTCATTCCCAATTACCATCATTTAGTTATACTAAAGCCCGGTAGAACAAGCTATACTTCATTAGGGTTACATATCAACACAATATGATTATCATCCCTTCTATTAATATGATTGAATTGGTAAGACTACCTTATTAAGGGTAACCCTCCATTTGTTCCATCATCATTCAAACCATAATACCATACCACAATGTCACCCAGAACCATTGGATGTTTAAAAGGTAAGACCATTGGTTGTTTATATAAGTAAACACCTTAGATAAACCACCTATGAAGTCCTTGATTTGTTCTCTATAAAGATTCACCATCTAACCATAGACATCCCTTGATTAAAAACACAAAAAGTTCCATTGAAAGTAGGGTAAAACCCACAATCGACTGTTCATTTAAAACAAGCCATCCATTGTCAACAACCAAGCTCCTTAAGTTGATCATAAAAAGGAAACCATATAAATCACACTATTAGGACCAACATATTACATTAGCCATAATTCCACTTTATGGGAGGAATAAACATTATATCTTGACCATTGGGTCAAGTTCATATATTAAAACCATCAATTACAATATAGGTTCGACCATTGCATCAAGTTACCCAAGAAACCATTGGTCTAAGGCTTAATTGAAGCTACAACTATTTGATTAACTCACCATAGGTTTTGGACACCTGATCCACCATCATTAGTGACCATTAATTCACAATAGGTTGTTAGATCATCACTATATTCATTAAACAACATCAAATATCAAACTAATATCACCATTGATTGATAGCATCATTAGGGTACTTAGTTGTTAATCACTAGGCTTCTAATTAGGCCAAAACATGACCTAAGGGGTGAAAGTCAATTGACACCCTTGGTTAAAACCATCAATTCTCATGAATACAACATCATAGGGTTGTTGCAATGGTACCATCATCGGGTCATGGGTTTCTAGAAGAAATCAGCTTAAAACCCTAAAATTAACCATTGGTTGATAGGTGCTTAGCACCATAGGTTGTCAAACCAACCTGATCCAAGTCATATTATACCTTAGGAATAAAGTACACATTATTACAGGTTCATTTATAACTGAAATCAGAATAGGGAACAATATAAAAATCGAAATCCAAGTCAAGCATAACTTTTTAGTGCATAGATCATCATTTTCAAGCAAGAACATGATCTAGAAAGTTTATGGTAAGCAATAAACGTGGAGAAAGTTATAAAATGTGCCTCTAATAAAAAGATGAAACCCCAAACAGAAGAAATCTCGAGTAGGTAGGGTAGAAAATCCAAGCATAAGCTATGAACTCGTCCATCTAGCACATTTCTTTATCAAATGAGCAAACCTGAAGCATGAGGAGCAATAAAGGTAGGGTTTTAGAGATTTTGAGAAATTTCTACCATGGAACAGAAAGGTTCTGATCTGGAGGAAGGTCTAAGGAAGGAGAAGAGCAAGAGAAATAGAGAAGTAAGGAATAAAATAACTTTCCTTGGTCGAAAGCCCTAGAAGATGACCTTGGAAACCCTAGGTAGGGCTAAATGGAGCTGTCGGAGACGTTCTTCTCCAAAAAGAGGATGTCTTCCACCTTAGAGCACATGGTTATGTAGAAAAACAGAGTGGAGACGTTTCTCCAGGTTAGAGGAAAGATAAATAAAGCAAAGTTTCGTACTTGGGCAAGGAAGAGGTAAATATAGCCCATGGATAAGGATGGGAGCAAGCATGAGGTGTAAAAGTAGCTTCCCCATGTGTCTATGGCCTTAAACTTTTAAGAATATACAAGAACACACACAAGAAGCTCCCCCACCGTCCTTATGGACCTTCTTAGTTTTCCTTTGTCGAATTTCCTAGCCAATCACATAATTCATTATTTGTTAGCTACTAAAGGTAGCTCATCCGTGAAGGGCTAAACCCTAAAATACCCTTAGAGAAAACACATTCAAAAAAAGGATTAAATAGGTTCCCCATGGATCAAAAAGCTCAATAATTATTAGAGAATTTACAAGGAACATAATTCAAATGTTAAATTTCAAATAAAACCTCTCAATTGGGTAAATTGTAGAAAAGTCCAAAATGTGCATAAAATTGCATAACTTGCTCAAACAGTGTCCAAATTGGACCAAATTTGAAACTTAAGCTTGTATTATGATTTCAAATCATATCAAGGTTAGATTAGGGTTCTAAGAATTCAATTATGGTAATTAAGCTTATTCTACTCATTAAGCAAGTTTACATGCCTTACATGTAGTTTCTATTTACTTGGAAACTTATGCAAAATCCTTTGAGGAGAAATTGAGCATCATGTTATACCAAATAAATTCTTGAAATGAAATTATTAACTATAATTTGTATGTATTATGCATGGATTCTATAAAAAATAAGATGACGAGCATTGTACCTATGGGTTGCCTTCAATGGTGGATAAATGGAGTAGGGGTCATCATTATCAGCATCAGAGTCTAGATTTATCAAATAAATTATAATAATTACTAGTTGCAATTAATCCATAGAAATTTATTTGGGAATATTTAAAGACAATGATATCTAGAAAGGATCATAACCTAGAGGCTGGAAAGGTTTTTCTCAACACTACTAGTTGAAAAATGAAGAATCCCAAACCCTAGTGAATCCCACCTACCCAATGTGTAACATTTTTTCATGCAGTAAATTGCCTCTCGGTGTTCTAATATTAGATTTCGTCCTCTTTTCATCTATTTTCTCTCTTAAACTTTGAATCACTTCTATTCTCATCTTGAGCTAGGGTTCTAGGAAGAAGTAGGATTAAGGCATCCTCTTTTAATATAAGTATTTATGATTTTAATTAGACAAATAGATATGAAAGATGTTTCATATAAAGTAAGTCCATCTAGTAAGAGTAAACCCTAGAAAAAACTAGGGTTGGGTTAGGATACCCCAACCATCCATGAAGAACATGGATTGGGATATCCCATCTGATTATGAAAACTTAAGTGAGTTAAAGGGCAGATAAAACCCTATTATTTTGAGTATACAAGAAGAAAATGTAAAAATAGTACCTAGCCCAAGAAAACCCTAAGGATGAATAAAGAGGATATTTGGATAGGTTTGGGTAATCCGGTATGGTCACCTATATTAGATACCAATTGTATCACATGCATGCAAGTATGTATAGTACATACATGCATGCATGTATATAAGGTACACACAAACAAGTATTTGTATATACACATTAAACATAAAAAATTAGTTGTAAGATAGAGAAATAGGCAAGACACTCAACTCCTTTTAAGGAGATGACGTCTAGGCTCATTGAAGGTCACCCTAAGTAAGTATAATGACCCATGAAGGAGGATAACCCTAAACTGACAGGTCCAGATTGTGTCTATAGGGCCTAACCTCCTATTTAAAGCCCAGAAAACACTCTAAGTTAGGACCTCCTTTAGAAGGATGAGTTGAATAACCTTTGGTTAGCTTTAAAAATTGATATAATTTTAGACGTCCTCAAGGGACCTATAACCTGATGGATTATGTGAATTAGGGATAGAAGGCATGAAATCCCTTAACACTACCCAATCATAAGGAGTTATTTTAATAACTAAAACTTATTTTAACATGCTTTTAAAATGAAAACATTGGTTAGAAAAAATACCAGTGTCATTATGCAATGATGAATAAAGTAGATAAAAATGTGATAATGATGCATTTAAAAAAAATGTGATAATGGTGCATCTAAGGCATGTAATTCCTATGGCCACCGTGTATAAATAAGAAAGTGGCGTGTTTGTATTAATGTCCTCAATGTAAATATATATAGGTATGAGAACTTTCGTTAAAGAAATCCCAAGCAAAATATATAATAAAAAGTTAATACAATGAAAGGAATTCTATGACATACATATAATTTAAAGACCATCTTTATTCAGTATGAGTCATGGGACATAGAAATATGATGGTGTCAGAGACTCTTATCTTGAAACAAGGTCTAAGTAATGAGAAATGAAAAATAAAGTCATGACATCTCAGTTAACCCTAGGCAGGGAAGAGTTGTAATCCAACCCGAGGTCATGTAAGGATGATGAAAGGTACACAAGACCCAAGGGGTCACAAGGTGATCATTAACTAAGTACATAAGTCTTGCGGGATAAGGATAAATCATCTGCGAGTAAATAAGGCCATGGGGGTTAGGAAAATGGCCAATCCATAGTACATGAGACCAGAGGGGTCAAGGGAAAGGCACTACATAAGTACATGAGGCACATGGGGTCAAGGGGAGATCTCTCTAATGGTACCTATACCCCTAGAGACTTAAGGGAATGATTGATGCCAATGAAACATGAGATGTATATATAAAGAATATAAGAATTTATGGAACCAAGTTTCAAATAAAATCTTAAGGGAGGTCGTGTGATCTTCACAAGGCTACACACTAGCCAACTACAGGTGAGTAGATGCAACCCTAAGGGAAAACACATGAATCTCTCAAAATTTATATACGAAAGTAGTCCAACGCATAGGGTCAACTAATCACATGTACCCACAAGTGCATGAGGTCGTGTTGTAGTATAGGCAAATAGTAAGATTGGGTTTTATCCTCTTGGAGAGGGAGGAGGCACTAGATCTAGGTTAGTGTTAGCTATGTTCCTAAAGTGGGGTCTGGGGTTTGAGGGTTTAAAGTTGGTTTTGGTTTGATTATGCTATGATTGCAAGAAAGAACAAGAACAAAAGAAACTAAGTTAACAAGAACTCTAGATTACTCTAAGAAAGTTAAGACTAAGGAACTAAACAAGACAAGAAATTAGGATAGAGCAAGGAGTTACACTACACTAGCAAGTTAAGTTATCAACTAAGATGCACACTCAGCAATGGGACAAGCAAGAGACTAAGTTATCACTAGTTAGATAAATTAACACAAGGAAGCTCAAAGGACCCCAAACTACTTGAGCAAGATCTAACTATGTAGAACTAAGAACTTAGCTAACAATTAACAAAGGCAATTGACTACACTAGCATTAACAACCTAAGGAAGCAAGGGTGGATTTTAAGCAATATAATGGACAGGTGGACCATTTGGGAATGTAACTTGATATTAGTTGAGGGGAGGTCAACATAGCATTCAAATATCACATTTCAATCTAGATTACCAAACCAAACAACAAGACAAGTACTTAGAATATACCCTATACTACTAGTTGGAGAACTAGGGCTAGGTGTAATTCTTGTAGGACTTGGCAAGTCTAGGTTTCTAGGGTAAGTGGTATTAGGGAAATTGAGAGCCAAGTGTAGGAATAGGATTAGAGATGAGGGTATTCCACCTCATGTTACTTGCCATCTAGCCTTTAGGAAACTCTAGGCAATTACACTAATCACACTTACACTAGCTACTTAGATCTCACACTTACTTGTAGAAAAGGACAGATGTATCTCAAAACAAAGAGGGGTAGCTAGAGATCCACTAATTGGATCTAGGAGACATTCCTAAGATTGCCACATACATTCTAATTTCCCCTAGAAGCTAAGTGACATCAAGCATCACAAAACAAGAAATTTATGTTTAAAAGCACAAACCACATGCAAGATAATGGGAAATGAGATAGAAGCAAGAGGCAATCATCATAGAATGAAATTATGTTCAATACAAATTATTTTCCCCCAACATGGTATCAAAGTCACATTTTAACCCCAAATAGCCCACCACTAGAGTTACGAATTAAGAGTTATGTCATTTTCAAATTATCCTCAAATATATGATTTATCTTGAAAATAGGAATATGATTTCCTTTTTGGTTGATCGTGTGAGATGAGAGTTGCTGGATCTTGATCCAATGATTGCCTCTCATCGTCCAGTTCCATGGGAACTCAGACTCTAACTGAGTTATAGAGGGATTTTCCCGCTCAATTTCCTCATGATCCCGAGCATGTGCAAGGCCGTTTTCGTCTCCTTTGGATTTAGGAGAGAAGTCTGAAGAGAATCATCCCTACTTTATAGGGGTTTGGTCGATGATTGGGGAAGTTCCCTATACACCCGATTCCTACCTTCGACCCTATATATAGGGGAGGGTGAGGGAGGGTACCAGCATGCCTTCTTGCTACCCTAAATGCTATGGTGGATCGAGAGGAGTGTTTTTGTGCATCCAATTCCATCAACCATCCTGACCTGCACCCCCGTCTTCTCGGCGAGCCTCGTTGGAGTTTGCCGAGTAGGAGGAGGTTGTAGCATGGTCGTTGCAAGCAATTAATGCTGTGGTCGAGTTTAGAGGAGGGAGATTAAGCTCCCTAGACAATCGGCATGCTCACAGGTGGTTGATACCTCAGAGTCAACTAAGAGGTTGACCATCGAAACAGCTGAGAGGGAGTCACGAGGTTGAAGAAAAGACCTCATGAAGTTACCAGTGTACCCCCTCATTTCCTTTTGTTAAGGTAAGGGTATTTGGACTTTTGCAACTTTGAATTGAAGATTAGGCACACAAATCCTAGACCGTTGGATCCTGCATGGTCCGGTGGACCATGGATCAAGCGATCACCAATTTTCTAGAATTAATGATTAAATCAGATAAGTGACTTTTCTTACAAAAATCATATCTTTTGCTAGAAAACTCTGATGAGAAAAGTTTATAAATGAAAGTTTCTTAGAAAAATACGAGGAACACATTAAAATTAATTTGAGAACCCGATTTCATTTCTATTTGCAAAAGTACATTAATTTGATAGAAAATGTATTAAAAGTGTGGTTAGAAACCCTTATTGAGTATAAAGGATGAATCTTTGAGGTTTAATAGGTTAATTTGAGAAGTACTAAACTGTTGAATATTAAAGTAGAGTTTCAATCCATTTTACATGAAAAGTTGACTAATTTAGGGTGTTAATATTTGAATGAAGGATAATACTTCTAGAAATCCTAATTTAGGGTGAAAAGGAGAAAAACCTTGTTTAATTCGAATTAGGGAAATATATTCCTAAATAATCATCCTAAGCCTATTAGGAGTGATAAGATGAGAAATTTAAGGTTTTTATATAGTTTTGTTGAATTAGGGTTTATAATACTAAAAGTGGAGGAAATACCCTAATTGCAAAGGAAACACTAAAATTGGAATAGAAATCCTAAGAAACAAGATGGGTTTGGATAAATCTTGATAAAAGGAAATTTGTATGTTTATTTCAGGATTTATGTGCACAGTTGCTTGCTTGGTTGGGTTTTCTCTACTTGATTGATTTTGTCTCAAAATTTGCAATCATAGGTACGTGGTTACGCTTATGGTTAATCACTTTAGTTTCACAACAATTCCCAGATGTTTTATCGGTTTCCTGAAAATATCTACTTGGATGACTTTTATTTCATGCAACTATAAAGTGACTATAATTATCATCATAAATATGTATACATGACTAGCTCAGATCCTGGTACTCCTCTGTGGCTTTGCTAATACTGAAAAGGGTGTCCTAGTACATGGTCTACCTGTTAGGTAGGACCATCAAGTTATCATGAGTCAGTGATTGGGCTACTTGTGGGTAGTTGTAAAGACCCGATCTTTATGATCAAATATTTACAAAATAATATCACAATCATAAACAATCTTTATTACAATCATGCTTATACATCATAGTCATGAAAGCTTACAAATATGATTACAAGTTTAAGAAATAGAATCTAGTCTTCAATGGAGGACTACCCAGTGCATGTCTCTTCAAGCTCTTCCATCTATTACCTGCCCATGAGTTCCCAGAGGGAACAAAACCACACATGGACCCCATTGAAGGGAAACAAAGGGTCAGCAAAGATGGTACTAAATCCAATCATTGAACTATGTATGAAATAGGTTTAGATGTATAATAAAAGTTAGGAAAGGACTATTTGGTGGACTAAAGCCTAACAAAAGAAATTCCATTATCAACTTCAAGATAGCAAATCTTTCACAAGAATATCATTAAACAAGATTCAATAATTCAAGTATGCAAAATTTATCCAAGCTATCCACAAGGTATATCAATTTAAAGATATTCTATTTGGCAAGTTTTGGCACCTTCCTATCATATCTTTTCTAGGGCTAAGTGCCTTCTGTTCTCACACTCTAGGATAGAACGACACTAGTGCCTTATTAGCTATTCCAGTTAACTGGGGGACAACTAATCCCTATCCTCTGCGTAGGGTTGTGGGGTACTTGGCCCACTCAAGTGAGCCAAAGCTCTATAGGGCCAAAGCCCAAGGGACCAAAGTCCATAGGGAGTCAAAACTCCAAATAGATCAAGTCTAGTGCCAAAATAATTATCAAAAATAATTTATCAATCACAAAATGAGAGTGGTGAACTTTCAAGAACAAGTATAGGTTTCAAAACTCTATGGAATTCACCACAAATCAAGACGTATTCGTGTGTCTATCAAAAGGGAAAATAGTTCAACAATTTAAATAGAAGATCCAGTACCTCAATTATTCAGGGCTCCAAGGATTTCATAATCATAATGTGTCTCCAAGAATTTACGAAGAGGTAGCTACAAAGAATAAAAATCTTGTCACCATTTGACTTGGAATCAATGTTGTTCAATTTTTCTTAATTAGGATTACATTTTCCCAACTAGGTTTACTATTTCATATGTTACCCATTTCATGCTCTCTAGTGCTTCTATTTGTATTGCGTATACAATCAATTTCACCACATTATGTTATTGACCGTCATAAAATATTTTATTTCTATCAAAATAAGTTTCGTAATGATTTGAAAGTTTTCCATGTGATATAATGTTATAAAATATAAAGGTTCCACAAATTTTTATTGGAATACAAGATGAACTCACTTACAACGTACTAAATTAATACTCTACTATATACATATACCTAATTGTGTGTATTATGGAGTTGTATATGATTGTTCACAATATAGGTATTAAATAAATTATTACAATCCTTATCCGTATTCACGGATCTTATGAAACAAAGATTACATGAAGATCCTTCAAGTGTAAATACTTGTATTACTATTAGACTAGTATACGTATCAGCATGGTAACATGGTAAACCAACATATGTGCATCCGAAATGGATCTAGTAAGCTGATTTCTTTATATAATTGTCTTAATTAAATAAGGTCCCAAAACATTATATGTCTATTATACTTATATTAACATACTATCACGTACCTATAAATACATGCTTTTAAGTTGCACGACCAAGTCATTAAACCAGTTATTATAATAATTAGCAGCTTACGAGTTAGCCCATTATGTAATTCAGTATCCATTAGTCTCTACAATTAGACAAAGCCATAGACCAAATACTCATATGATACAGATGTATATGTACGTATAAAGACTCTACTACATACATACAGTAGATAAAAGGGTAGATAGAATACCGCTACTAATAGATTCTGAAACGAGACATTACATTAAACATTAATTCTGAGATCATGAAGTTCATTTAACTACTACTAATGTACTAATATGTATGCATGTATCATCTTTCTTACAATATTAGTTAGGTATATGTACTACCCAATAGTATTAGCCCAGCCATCATTCTTACAAGGTTAACATAGTTCTAAAATTAAATCAAATCATCAAGAGTACTGACCTAAGATCATCAGTGGATCAGTTCTGGTTTTCTCAACATCAGTGATGGTGTATTACTCTTCAGGGTCCAGTGTTAGTCTCCCTCGATTTGATTGGAACTGGACTGAATATACATGGCTTGAGGATGTTGTAGTTGCCTTCTCAAGGTCATTGTCTGTCCCTATACCATTAGGGGTTCACACCGGAAATTAGGGATCGAGAAGTGGTTGATTTCTGTGAGATTGCATAGATCTATAGGCCTTGGTGAAAAAAAAAGCAAATGTTCTATCAGGTGGTCGAGGCGTCAGGCTCTGGTGATGGCTGACGACACTTGGGTGTTAAGGTAGCTGCTCGGAGGCTGTGCTAGCTACGATCTGCCTCTCTTGACATTGCTGAACTTAGTGTCAAAGACAATTAGTCATTTGGGATGTAATCATCAGATTACGCTTGGCTCAGCCGGATTGATTCCAGGCAGTGGTTGTTGTCGTCGCTTGTGGCTATAGTAGTTCCACAACGGTCGGCAGTGCAGCAAGTCAGAGGAAACGAAAGTAGGGTGGTTCCTTGGGTCGAGGGCTTGGTTGTGGCTGGTGAGTTGCAGGCCATCGGTGGTGTAGAGTTTCCGTAATAGGGATGGCTCTTTCAGATCTTGGCAAGGTGTAATGGTGGTCGAGGTCTGCAGCTGGTTGAAGGCTCCTAGATTCTGGCATGACTACCCGATGGGGCGTTGGCAGCGGTGTGCCAGCCAGATCCTGACTATCGTCATTGCAGTACAGTGGGGGTGGAAGCACCGAGGAGTCGTGGTGGCTGGCGAGGATCGACAGTGGCCGTAACTGTCATTGACGTCGCTACGGGTCCGAGGTGGACGAGTTGGCAATGAGGTGGCGATGGTGGGGCTTCCAGGCAGTGCGGTGAGCGCGGAGGGGCGTGCTATAGTCCTTGGCAGAGGGGACATGTAGGTCGTTGTGTTGCAGGTTGGTGGCCATGTCTGCAGGACCAGAGGACAGAAGAACAAAAGAGAGGCTATGGTCGAGATGTGATGGCGGTGCTGCGGTGATGATGGAAGTGGTGTGTAGTTTTGAGAAGAAGGAGAGCCTTGGTGTTGTTGGTTGCAGATGTTTGTTGCCAACGGGGGGTGGCAGGGATTTATATGGGATAAGCGGACCTAGGGTTTAGATCTTGGGTTCGAGGCAAATCTCTTGATGCTCCTACCTTGGCAGCTTGGCCTGAGGCGACGCCATGAATGAGCAAGGTTCGTTGGCCATTCCCCTATGATCGTCGGTCATCAATGGCCTTTGTCGTTTTTCTTTGTATTGCCTCCAAGTAATGGTCGGGGTTTCGTAGGAAGAGAACTGAAGTAATGGAGGGGTCAAAACAGAGGGGAGATAGATCGGAGGTAGCATGATTCCTCTATGTTTCTCTGTCGTGAAGTAACGACTGTTGAAGAACCCCAGATCGTGGGTTAGAGGAGAGAGAGGTCTGGTGTTCCCTGGTCATCGTCACTTGAAGTCAGGGTAACAGCGTGACGGTTTGGGGGGAAATGCGAGGGCTTGTGGATTCAGGTTGGAGGGGAGCATTACCTATATAATTAAGTTATTAAGCTAATAACTACACCTACTACCATATTTACTAATTTCTTTTATAATTATTGAATGGAAAAACCAGTTAATGTGAGATTTTAACCATTATTCCATATGACTAACTCTTGAAATTACCCCAGCCATGATTTACCAATTTGATTACCCGCATAACTAATAGTGAGTATCTTATGATATAATAAATCTTTTTCCATTAATTCCAAGTCTTTAATATGAAAATAAAGAGTCATCCATGAATTGAGTCTATCAATGAATTAATGGTTCAATTTAGACATCGAGATGATTTGTGGAACTAATTGAGGGGTTAGTTTGCAAATATTTCTCAAATGAGGATAATTAATACCTTAAAGAAAAGAGTATGAAATCAAAGGCAATGACAATTTCATCAAATGAGTAAGTTGGAATCTGGAATGAAGGGAAATGTTGTAAATAAATTCAACTTTATGGGAAAATAGCTCAACGTCGATATAGTAGCCAAATATGAGTATGTTACAGTAGTGCCATGCGGCTCTTCAACACATCATGAGTTAGTGATTGGGCTATCTATTGGTAGTTCCATGCAACTCTTCAAATGAGTTAGTGATTGGGCTACCTATGGGTAGTGCCATGCGACTCTTCAACCCTAGATATTGATCTACCTATTAGGAAGGATCATGCTCAGTTAGTTGGGATTTACAATGTGAGAGGTAGTATCCAGGTCCACTACAGGGACAACGCAGAGGCTAGGGTATGTATGGATTGAGTAGTTATGTTTAAAATGTAAAGTTGGCTTGCTAAACCATAATTTCTTGCAATATGTTGTTACAGTTTGTTGTGCAATTTTGGTTGTCCCCACATACCGACATATTCATTTATGTGGAATGACGTTTTGTTTGTTGATGTTTTAGGTACAATTGAAAAGGACAAACAACAAAGTGGCATATTGTGAAATTAAGAAATAAAGTGCAAGGAGGATTAGTTAGAATAGAGTCCAAATGTGGATAGAAGTTAGATATCCATGTTTTTTACAAAGGTATGCAAAGTTTTATTTCATCTTTCAGTATAGTCATGGTAGAATTTAATAATTATTACTGATTATTGGTCAAACCTTTGATCCAAAAAACTGGGATAACGGATCTGACCCCTTGGTCTCCCTTAATTGGGGGTTACCGGGAGGCGGGGTCGTTACATTTGGTATCAGAGCATTGGTTCCTCATTTAATCTTTAGTAATTATTAAATTTTACATATTCCATAGAACCGAGGGAGTTATTAGAGGATTTTCTTAAAGATAGAGGTGTCTAGAAAAGGATTACGTCCGGGGGCTGGCAATATTTTCCTCTGCAGCGCTAGTCAGAATATGAGGACTCCCAGATATCTGTGACTGCCTGGCCAATGTCTTAGGACCTGAATCGAAATAAGATACCTTTAGCACTCTCTCATCTATTTTCATCCCTTCTCAACCCTAATTCTATTAAGATTCTAAGGTCAAGGTTTTTCTCTCTCTTCCTCACCCTCTTGAGGTTAGGGTATGTATGATAAGGCTAATGAATCCTCCACGAGATTAATGAAAATCATGTAAATAAGTTGTCATGGACATAAGCTTAATAGTTTAAGCATAAACTAAAGAATAGTTGCATGCTTAAGTTGTATGACATGTGTTGTCATGCCCTCAAGAGAGACTTGAGGTTAGACCTTCTTGTTAGGAGGATGAAGTAGAGTTGGTCTTGGAGGAAGAGACCTCCATTAAAGGTAGAGACCTGGCACATCCTATGAGGATGATGCTAACCCTAACCCTAAGTAGTGGTTAGAGAGAGAGATGGCATGATGAGATGGAAGTTGTAGTCAACCTTGTGTGTGGGTTGATATGTTGTTGGTTTTGAATCCCTATGATAGTTTGAGCCATGTGAGGTTGGCTGACCTAGTACCTTTGGCGACCCAACCCTAGGAAGGGTCAGGCATGTTAGGGTGAAGGATAACTACTTCATTGATGAGGCTAGTGATGACCCTATAGAAACCTTATGGGCTGATATGGGCATGGCATAGTATGCACCTGGAGTATGTTAGTAAGTGCTGGCAGTAGGTCGAAACCTAGGCCAGAAGGGCATGTGTGATAGATTATGAGCTAAGCAGAAAGAGCCTCAAACAAACGTAGGTTTCACCCATGTAAGTGTATGCATGTCATCTTGATCCACCCTTTTAGAGAGAAAACCTCCAGTATTAAGGTTGTTTGTAGGGTTAGCTCTGGAGAGAGAAAGTAGGACCCAAGTAAGAAGGTTGGGAGCTTGGACTCTGGGATAGGAGGAACCCTGAGATGTCAGGTATGCTATGACCTAAGTGGATGGTTGTTGTTGCCTCGTGCAAGATCCTTGTGGTTTCTTGAAGAACTAAACCCTAGAAGAAGGATGAGGCTATTGGTACCTATGTACCGATGGTATAGGTGCTTTTCTAAGGATAGGAAGAAGAGTTCCTTAGACCCTAAGGATGTTTAGTAACAAGTTGTGAGGACTCAACTCTGAGGTGTTGTTCAAGTGGAAGGATAATAGGACGCGCATGATGCACCTCATACATGCTTGGTTCGTGGTTAGAATGTTGAGCATGCAGTTGGACAGTTGTTGCATAAGAGGTGAACCTAGGGTTCCTAGACCTATAAGAGGGGAAGTAGTAGTACCTGGTGTACCTGATTCTCATGACGAGATTTGAGTTGCCATAGATCTGAGCATGGCACTCCTCATGTTTAGAGGAAAGAGAAACCCCTTGGATTAAGGTAAATGTTTAATGAACCCCTCACATATAGGTTGGTGACATATGTATGTATGATGATCGTCCAATTTTGAGGATTGAGAACAAGTATGACCTACCATGGAGACCTAGCATGGTTTTGTAACATCCTAGGATTTGAGGCCTGGGATAACATGATCTTAAAAGGAATGATTGGACTACCCATATTACCAAGGTGCACCTCCTTTTCCGGGAGCCCATCACTAAAGAACTCCATAGTTAAGCATGCTCAGCTTGGAGTAGTATTAGGATGGGTGACCAGTCGGGAAGTTGACCCCGGCTTGCGCATGAGTGTGGGAAAAGCACACAGTTAAGGCTAGTGGTGATCTGTGGGGCCAGTCGTCATTCCGGAAACTCTCCTAGAGCCTAGGACAGTGGGCCCAGACGTTACAAATGGTATCAGAGCCAATTCCCCTCCAGTAGGTGGGGCCCACATGGGCCTGTGGCATGCCAGTCTTTGAGCCATGCGGTCCACGCATGTTGGAAAGGGCTATCCGAGTTGATGGAGCCGCCCATGCACTGGTAGTGTCCAGGCATGTTGGAAAGGGCTATCTGAGTTGATGGAGCCACCCTTGCATTGGTAACCGTGATCGGGAGTTGGGTGTACATGGGACATTTGGGTCTACACTGAAATGGGGAAAGATTATGAGGTCATATAGTTGAGCCTTGACGAGGACGTCAAGAGTCTAAGTGGGGGAGATTGTAACATCCTAGGATTTGAGGCCTGGGATAACATGATCTTAAAAGGAATGATTGGACTACCCATATCATGAAGGTGCACCTCCTTTTCCGGGAGCCCATCACTAAAGAACTCCATAGTTAAGCGTGCTCATCTTGGAGTAGTACTAGGATGGGTGACCAGTCGGGAAGTTGACCCCGGCTTGCACATGAGTGTGGGAAAAGCACGCAGTTAAGGCTAGTGGTGATCTGTGGGGCCAGTCGTCATTCCTGAAACTCTACTAGAGCCTAGGGCAGTGGGCCCGGACGTTATAGGTTTAGTAGTGGTCTGCTTGTTAGCTACATTCCTTAGTAGCTTGCTAGGGTTAAACATGCTCATGTGAATGTAAACCTAAGATGTAAAGACATTTGTGACCTTTGTTTCTATGAAGATGTAGTTTCCTCCCATCGTGAGAGAGGGACCCTTCTTTAGGGTATGTACAACTTTTATTGGGTTTGAGGTAACTTAAAGAGGTCTGATAGGATATTGAGAAGCTAAGTGGAGAGTACATAGTATAAGAATGAACCTGTAGACCTATATATAACCATCTCTAAGTGCATGTGGATGTGTTACCATGTAGGTAACCAGTATGGGGCCTGACTGAGGTAGATAACTCACCATGATCCATATTAAAGGATGTGAGTCAGACCACGAATGCCAAAAGAGATGGTGGAGACTTGGGTAAGGTTTCACGTTGGATATGTTCTATGTTAGAATCCTAAGTCTATCCTAGGGTTTGGTAGGGATAAGACCGATGAGAGTAGAAGTTGCCAATTCGCTAGTTGCACATGACCATAGGGTTGGGAGGTAACAACTATCATTGTTTTAGGGCCATGGGTTAGGAGATTGATCACCTTCATGAACTCATGGGACCCAAAGGGAAAATGAGGAGGGAACTATCTGATGCATAAGGGAGAGGGATGACTCCAAAAGTGCAAGCACCCTACAGACCTAGAGGAGATGACCAAGGATGGTATGATGACCCGAGTGGGTTCAAGATCAATTTTTCATGGAAGTAACTTTGATATCAAGATGATCATGATGTAGAGACATATGTTGCATGTTTCAACTTAGATTTGAAGGTGTACTGGCAATGTGGGATGCACCATCTCTACTCTAGTAACAGGAAGAACTCTATATTTGGACTACAACTAAATGCTTATTTCCTCTCATTATGGGGGTGATAGATAGGGCAATATGCATGTAGTACACCAAGGATAAATATGATGTGAGTGGAAACGTTGCTATGATGTATGAGGATAGAGATAATAGCATACCTTTGTGGAGTGTATGATGCGTGGATGGTTTACAAACACCAAGAGAACTAAGGTAGTCATCTTATGAGGATGTTTTTATCATGAGCTATGTGGAATATATGAGTTATATATGGTTGAGTTTGATAACCAAGAGGATGAACTCATAGTTTTCTTGATGAAGATAGACTTATAATCCTAGATGAGATAATAAGTGGAATACATGGAGGTGTATGTCTTCAACATTACCTAACACATAAAGGTGAAAGGTGGTAATGGATGCTCTTGTCGAGATGTAACTTCCTAGTCTAGGTAGTTAGGTGAACCTTAAGTGGTGAGAAATGTTTGCCTAACACTCAGATATAACAAGATCTATTAATCGAGTTAGTGGTTGCTTGGTTAGCCAGCATAGGGCTTGTTGTGATAGAAGGATGGTGGTAGAACCTCAGATGCACTTCTATGGAATAGAAGGTGATGAAACCCATGACTAGAGTGTTATAGGGAATCAACCTTGAGGAATCATGACATACATGAGATCAAAATTTTAAGTTCACCATACACCGTGGTACTACTAAGATAAGAAGTGGTAGTAGTACTTTTGATGCCTAAGAAGTGTACGGAGTTGCATGTGGCATGTCGCCATGCATGTAAGGGGGTGAAGGACGAACACCAATAACCCATTGAGTTGATATAGAGGATAAGAGTCCATGAGGGGGAATGGGAGTTCATCACTATGGATGTTGTGGTAAGTCTCCCCTGGACCAAGGAAGGTCATGATGCAATGTGGGTTATGGTAGATCACCTTACCTAGATGACATGATCTAAGAGAAAGAGAGAGAGTACTATCAAGGGACAGATCTGGTTGAACTACATATAAGAAAGAGAGATGGTTCAACTACATCATGGTGCAAGTTCAAAGGTTCATGAGTATGACCAAAAGATTCACTTCCATGCAGTGGAAGTAAGTACATGACAAACTTGATGGTATTACATCTTATCACCCCTAACTGATGGTTAGAATGATCTAGAATAGAGAGTCTGATGAGAGCATGCATGCTTGTTCAAGGTGATACATGGAGACATTTTTGTCCTATGAAAGATGTGATGTTAACCACCATAGCCAGTATCGGGATGTAAAGAAGCTCTGTAAGGGAGGCTGTGTCGGTCACCACTTCATTAAAATGATGTTGGTGAAGGGACCTCATGAAGGTCAGAAAAAAAGGCCACAGTGTGTGCAGATGAAGTCGCTTTGATCATGTGATGGCTGAATGATAGCCCAGGGGCAACATGAGTTGTGAGTTGATGCCAAGTAGACTAACATGCAGTTCACTATGGGAGAAAATGTGATATGAAAATCCGACCCCTCTGAGATACATCTGAGAAAGTTGATCCCCGATACATGGGTCCATTTGGGATGGATTGGTGGATGTGGTTATGTTTATCATTACCCCTCAGGATAACGTTATGTATGATGTGTTCCACAAGTCCGATCTAGAGCACTATGTGAGGTACCCAAGCCATGGGCTGAGCAAAGAACCTAGTGAGCTCCCAAGGGAGGCTAACTTACCCTGAGTCACCTATAAGGGTATGAGATACCAAGGTGTGAGAGTGCTCAGGAGTAAAGAATATAGAGATGGTAAAGGTTATTTGGAAGCACCATGGAGAGGATGAAGCCACATGGGAGCTAAAGACCGACATGGAAAAAGCATATTCTGATTTGTTTGTTTGATTGTTGAATTTTGAGGGTAAAATTCCTATATGGAAGGGAGGATGTTATAACCCCATTTTTCTAAACCATGTAATGAGATTTGTAAATCTCCTTTTAAAAGATAAATGAAATCAATGGTTGATTTATTAGTTTGATTTGAATGGTTTTCATTCATAATAGCCTTGCTTGATTTCTTTCTGGGCTTTATCGGCTATTGAGCCCAATTATAAGAAATAGAAAGAGAAAAGAAAAAGAAATTCAATTGGATAAAGGAATAAATATGAAAATAGATAAAATAAGAATAAAGGTGCTAAAGAACATTCCCAAGATGGAATTTTGAACCATTAAGGTTCCTTGAGGTTCAAGGAACTTAGGATAATAATATAATGGCAAGGGAAAGAGAAAATATGTGGAAAATATATATATTTAAGTGATGACTTGAAACTAAAGAAAAGGACTCGATTTCTTTAGATAATAAGCCCAAATTTGGCATGATGAAAGATTAAATCATTAGTGAGATTCCCTTAAAATTTGAGATAAAAAAGAGTTACAAATTAAGAGTTATGGCTTTTTCAAATTATCCTCAAATATATGATTTATCTTGAAAATAGGAATATGATTTCCTTTTTGGTTGATCGCGTGAGATGAGAGTCATTGGATCTTGATCCAACGATTGCTTCTCATCGTCCAGTTCCACAGGAACTCAGACTCTAGCCAAGTTAAAAATGGATTTCTCCCCTCAATTTCCTCGCGATCTCGAGCATGTGCAAGGCCATTTTTGTTTCCTTTGGATTCAGGAGAGAAGTCTAAAGAGAATCATCCCTACTTTGTAGGGGTTCGGTCGATGATTGGGGAAGTTCCTAATCCACCCGATTCCTACCTTTGACCCTATATATAGGGGAGGGTGAGAGAGGGTACGAGAATGCCTTCTTGCTACCCTAAATGCTACAACGGATCGAGAGGAGCATTTTCGTGCATCCAATTCCATCAACCACCCTGACCTGCACCCCCATCTTCTCGACAAGCCTCGTCGGAGTCTGGTGATTAGGAGGAGGTTGTAGCATGGTCGTGGCAAGCAATTGAAGCCATGGTCAAGTTCATAGGACAGAGGTGAAGCTCCCAAGATGATCGACGTGCTTGCAGGTGGTCGAAACCTTAGAGTCAACTAAGAGGTTGACCATCAGAACAACTGAGAGGGAGTCGCGAGGTTGAAGAAGAGACCCCGTGAAGTTACCAGCGTACCCCCTCGTCTCCTTCTATCAAGGTAAGGGTATTTTGGTCTTTCATAACTTCAGATCAAAGATTAGGCACGTGAATCCTAGGTCGTTGGATCCTGCGTGGTCCGGTGGACCATGGATCAAGCAGTCACCAATTTTCTAGAATTAACGATTAAATCAGATAAGTGACTTTTCTTACAAAAATCATATCTTTTGCTAGAAAACTCTGATGAGAAAAGTTTATATATGAAAGTTTCTTACAAAAATATGAGGAACAGATTAAAATTAATTTGAGAACCTGATTTCGTTCCTATTTGTAAAAGTACATTCATTTGATAGAAAATGTATTAAAAATGTGGTTAGAAACCCTAATTGAGTATAAAGGATGAATATTTTATGGTTTAATAGGTTAATTTGAGAAGTACTAACCTGTTGAATATTAAAGTAGAGTTTCAATCCATTTTACATGAAAAGTTGACCAATTTAGGGTTGTAATCTTTGAATGAAGGATACTACTTCTAGAAATCCTTATTTAGGGTGAAAAGGAGAAAAACCTTATTTAATTCGAATTAGGGAAATATATTCCTAAATAATGATCCTAATCCTATTAGGAGTGATAAGATGATAAATTTAAGGTTTTTATGTAGTTTTGTTGAATTAGGGTTTATAGTACTAAAAGTGGAGGCAAAACCCTAATTGCAAAGGAAACCGTAAAATTGGAATAGAAATCCTAAGAAACAAGATGGGTTTGGATAAATATTGATAAAAGGAAATTTGTATGTTTATTTTAGGATTTTTGTGCACACTTGCTTACTTGGTTGGGTTTTCTCTACTTGATTGATTCTGTCTCAAAATCTACAATCACGGGTACGTGGTTATGCTTATGGTTAATCACTTTAGTTTCACGGTGATTCCCGGATGTTTTATCAGTTTCCTGAAAATAATTGCTTGGATGAGTTTTATTTCATGCAACTATTAAGTGACTACGATTATCATCATAAATATGTATACATGACTATCTCAGATCATGGTCCTCCTCTGTGGCTTTTCTAATAATGAAAAGGGTGAACTAGTATATGGTCTACCTGTTAGATAGGACCATCAGGTTATCATGAGTCAGTGATTGGGCTAGTTGTGGGTAGTGCCATGCGACTCTTTAGCACATCATGAGTTAGTGATTGGGCTACCTATGGGTAGTGCCATGCGACTCTTCAAATGAGTTAGTGACTGGGCTACCTATGGGTAGTGCCATGAGACTCTTCAACCCTAGATATTGATCTACATGTTAGGTAGGATCATGCGGGGTTAGTTGTGATCTACCATATGAGAGGTAGTATCCAAGTCCACTACAGGGACAGCGTAGAGGCTAGGGTATGTATGGATTGAGTAGTTATGTTTAAAATGTAAAGTTGGCTTGCTAAACCATAATTTCTTGCAATATGTTGTTACAGTTAGTTGCACAATTTTGGTTGTCCCCACATACCGACATATTCATTTATGCTGACTGACATTTTGTTTGTTGGCATTTTAGGTACAATTGAAAAGGACAAACAGTAAAGTGGCATATTGTGAAATGAAGAAATAAAGTGCAAGGAGGATTAGTTAGAATAGAGTCCAGATGTGGATTGAATTTAGATATCCAAGTTTTGGAAAAAGGTATGCAAAGTTTTATTTCAGCTTTCAGTATAGTCATGGTAGAATTTAATAATTATTACTGATTATTTGTCGAACCTTTGATCTGGGAAATTGAGATAACAACTCTGACCCCTTGGTCTCCCTTAATTGGGGGTTACTGGGAGGCAGGGTCATTACAATCTATTTCTCTATCTCCAAGGATATTTTGCCCCTATATCCTGGATGTGCATCTCTTGATGTTCTTGTTTGATTTCCACCAAAAATCCTTACAAAGATGAAGAGCACGGGCAAAGCAATGAAGAAAGGGGTAGAAAAGACCATGAACATCCTCACTGGAGGCAAAATCCACACCAAGAGGGCCTCCAATGTCACACCGCCCTCCCAAGTGCGTCATCACCATCTAATTCCATTTCACAATTGCTCTGACGGTTGGCATCAACATGTGCCTCCCAACATTGATCCTCGTCAAGTGGCCACACGTCAGATCCAAGAAACAACAACCCCGATGAGGAGGAGGAGGAGGAATAAGAAGAGATGGAGAACATCACTAATTCGGTGGACATTGACGCATTGTCCCAAGAGAGGAGGGCCAAGAAGACTACTGATGTGTCATGTTCACGACGACCTCCACGCCCGACTCCGATGAAATGCTCCACTTTGTCAGCACAACCACGCATCACTCAACAACCCACTAGGCATTGATTGGTGATTGAGGAAGAAGTTGAAGATGCACCCATTCATATGGTGCCCTTGAACTTGGACACAAGTTCGGGGTCACACACATATGAAGAGGAGGAGGTAGATGACACTAAGAGTGAGGAGATGGAAGATGTGCTAGTGGACTTCTTGTCCAAGCTAGAGGAGGACAAGATGAAGTGGGTTGCGAAGCAGCCCGAGTAAGTTGCATATGGGAGAGGCACATCAAGGTGAGTGTTCACAAGGCCCCTTCCACCCGAGTGCACTACTAGGAGGGTCATTCCCACAAGATATGCTTTCCCCAATACCATGCAAGCCCTAGGGATGTATTCTGATGCTAAGGGTTTCTTAGAATCATGTGGGTTGTGTCAACTGTTGACCGCTATGGAAGAAACACACTTAGAGACAACTCATGAATTCTTCGGATCTCTAGGGAAGGTGCAATATGAAGGGGACGATGCAATCCATTTTAGGATAAATGACTCCACTCATGTACTAAAGGCCTCCAACCTCAACATGATTTTTGCACCCACACCAAAGATTGCTGAAAATTTTGATGGTGGTAGGTTTGACAAAAGTGGGAAATGCAACTACACCAAGATGTGATAAACATTCACTGGAAAAAGCACCTTTGCAGCAGGAAAAAAATAATCTAGATTAAAATCCCATTATGATATATCTATAAATTCCTCAAAAACTCCATCTTTGGCCGACATGACAACCAAGGTTGTTGTTCTCAAAAAGACTTGTTTGTGCTGACAATGATGTAAGTCGTGATCATGTGAATCTGGTAATGATGATGATTTATCACTTAAAAACAATTCCCTCCAAGACCAAGCTTCCCTTCATAATGGGAGGGATTGTGACCACTATAGAAAAAGTACTTGATTGTGATCTCTAGAACTTCACAAAGGTAGAAGGGGTCAGTTGATTGATTTGAGCTATCTTACAAGGTCTCACATGATTTCCATATGAGACAAGAAGATCATTTACAACATGAACCCCCGGTACCCTGGCATCACTCTAGATATACCTTACCATGCTTTTATTCTTATGGATGATATCAGGACGATGGAAAATCTTCCAGGAAAGCTCTCCAAGTGGGAAAGCCAACATCCTAGAGAAGACTATAGGGTATTTCCAGACAACTTACCAGAGGCTGCAGAAGAGACAGATGTGCCAGAGCAACAACACAACCTTGAGTAGCCATGTCACATAAGATAGAGACATGAGGACTTTGATGTGTATCCCCCTCCAACAAATGCATATGACATGTCTTCCATTCATGCATGTTTGGAGGCGATTCAGCAGACACAACATGCCATGTGGTTAGACCAGCAATAGATGCATAATTAGATCAACCACATCTACCAATATCAGCATGCGCAAGTGCAGCGAAACCCCCAATGGGGGAAGATTTCTGGGGAGGATTATCAGGATATGAGGAGACAATACCCTCCTCCACAGGTGGAGTACTGGGGCCACTATTTCCAGCATCCACCTCCACATTCCAGCCCACTACAGGATCCCACACCACCAGAGCAGTGACATCTACCCATCACTCCTAAGCTTTAGTTTCATGCTGAGGACAACATGATTCAAATGTTTGGGGTGGTAGGGCGGTATACCCCTTTTCTTGGCTTATTTTGTTGAATTCTGTCTCACCTGATCTCTATTTGTTTGAAATTTCTCTTTTTAGTGTAGATCTCCTTTTGTTTGCATCCATGCATAAATGTAATTCAATTTCATGCATTTTTGCATATTTTTCAAAAAATTTACAATTTTTGCTCTTCCATGTCATGCATTGCATCTCCATGTAGATTTTGGTAATTTTTGTGTGTTTTAATTAGGATTTTCAGCTTTATGCTTTAATTTCCCCAAAGTTAGATTTAGATGTGATTGATTGCAAATTGGCACAATTTTGGCTAATTTTGCCCAAACTTCAATGTTCTTGCCTAAAAGCATGTTGTAACTTAATTTCCAATTTTGGAACTGGAAATTTTGATCTTTGAAAAATGCATGGCACATTTTTAGAGTGTATTACTATATGGTTGTAATTGTTGATTTTTTACATGTGCATCACCTCTCTCAAGTTTATGAATGTCTTGGTTGAATTGTGATTTGAGGAAGCTATGAACGCTTAGAGCCTATGGAATTACATGATATAAATGTGAGTCTCATATTGTTCACTGTGTGATATCATTTGATGAAGTGTTGGATTAGCTTTCATGTAGGAGATTTTATGTTGAGGACTACACTAATGATCCCCCTTTTACTCTACTCTTCTTTCACCATCTTCATACCTCTATGCTTCATGAAAGGATGCCATAGTACACATATTTAGCCTTGGCCACCTCCAAAAGCTTGGGTTGGCCATATCTACATCTCCGTGCTTCACTCTATCCATCCTATGCCCTACCTACACCAAGGGAAAAGGAAAAAAAGAAGAAAAGAGAAAAGCAAAAATAAAATAAAAAGATGCTCCTATTTAAGAGCATCTAAATATAGAAAAGATGAGTGTGTAAAAGCACTCCAATCTCTTACCAAAATCATTTATTTCTTTTTTCATACACATTGAGCTAGAAAACATCAAATCTAGCTCACTTTACCCTTTCTACATCAATGTGGGTCATTTGGCGTGGTTTGAAGCATAAGATTGAATGCATGAAAGTGAAACAACACTCCTAGTTATCATTGATTAATGCCAACATGAAACGATTTACCTGAAATGACATGAAGGACATATCGAAAGCTTGTGTATTCTAATATCTATATTTGAAGTTTGTATTATTAGTTCTCTTTTCATAATTGGTTTGTGAAAGCAGAGAGGAGAGAAGTGGAACACATGCACTTAGTCACTTTTCACACCATTTAGTAATTAATCTTCTATTGCAATGCATTTCATCACTCTTATTTATTGAAAGAAAACTGAAGAGAGAGATTAAGTTGGAGCATACTCGAGGACAAGTATGTTTTAAGTTTGGGGTGGTGATGCATCCCTATTTTAGGGCTTCATCTTGTGTGTTTTTGTATCTCAATCACATCTAAACATAGTACAAGGCAAGTTAAATTCCCCAATATGCATATTATTGTTAGATGCACTTATGGATGTTCTTTGCATAATTTTCAAGTACTTGGGCCATGGATTGGTTGGATGAGAGAGAAGGAAGGAGTTCTAGGGTTCCACCACCCACGGAGGGGTCCAAAGAAGACCCCAAAGCTCCCTCAACCAACCCCTAATGACCAAGGGTCGACATCAAGAAAAGAAGTCCATTAATCATGAAGTTTCAAAGAGAATTTGCCACTGAAGACCCCAACACAATAGTGGTGCCAAGGAATGGCCATGCTAGACAATGCCAAAATCACAGAGTCAAACATCAAAATTACAAACTACAACAACTTAACCAAAATTGTCGTGCTACCCAACACGGTCGTGTTGTGAAGACCCAAAAACGGCCATGCTGTCTTGCTGCCCAGAATGACCTCCACTTCACCTCCCCTACCACGGTCGTGCTACCCAGCATGGTCGTTCTACCTTGACCTCACCATGGTCATGCCGCCCAGCACGGTTGTGCTACTAGACTTCATTTCACCAAACTTCCTCTAACATTTTCCATTTCTTAGAATGATTGTTCTACACCACCACAACCATTCCTACCCTTACCCACCACGGCCCTACTGTCCAGCACGATCGTGCAACCACCTAAACCTTAGCATTTTTTTGCACTATTTTTCCAACAATGCCCCTACTTACCCTAGTGCTTCCACCACCACCTATATATACATGGGTGGAAGCTACAACACTAGGTTAGCTTTGTTTACTCCCCTCCACCTACTCTAGAACATTCATTGCCTCCTTCCTTGCATTCAAGCCATCCAACCACCATTTCCACCTCATTTCCCCCATAGAAGCCTAATTTTCTAGGGTTTCTACCATAATCCCCTTCATTTCCATGCCCTTCATCCACCTTGGAGGCGGGAGGTCATTCTACAATAGCTAGGAGGTGAAGAAGAAGAATCTAGTTCAAGCTCCATGTAGTCTTATCCCCTTCTTCTCATTTCTTTTATCTTTTCTTTGAGCATGTCTAGCTAAGACCCTAGTGGTGGGCTGTTTGGGGTTAAAATGTGAATTTGATACCATGTTGGGGGAAAATAATTTGTATTGAGCATAATTTCATTCTACAATGATTGCCTCTTTCTTCTATCTCATTTCCCATTATCTTTCATGTGGTTTGTGCTTTTAAACATAACTTGCTTGTTTTGTGATGCTTGATGTCATAGCTTCTAGAGGAAATTATAATGTATGTGGCAATCTTAGGAATTACACCTAGGTCCAATTAGTGGATCTCTAGCTACCCCCTTTGTTTATATATGCATCTCTCCTTTTTCTACAAGTAAGTGTGAGATCTAAGTAGCTAGTGTAAGTGTGATTAGTGTAATTGCCTAGAGTTTCCTAAAGGTTAGATGGCAAGTAACATGAGGTGGAATACCCTCATCTCTACTCCCATTCCTATGATTGGCTCTCAATTGCCCTAATACCACTTACCCTAGAAACGTAGACTTGCCAAGTCCTACTAGTATCAAACCTAGCCCTAGTTCTCCAACTAGTAGTATAGGGTATATTCTAAGTAATTGCCTTGTTGTTTGGTTTGGTAATCTAGATTGAAATGTGATATTTGCATGCTATGTTGACCTCCCCTCAACTAATATCAAGTTGCATTCCCAAACGGCCCACCTGTCCATTATATTGCTTAAAATCCACCCTTACTTCCTTAGGTTGTTAATGCTAGTGTAGTCAATTGCCTTTGTTAATTGTTAGCTAAATGCTTAGTTCTATATAGTTAGTTCTTGCTCAAGTAGTTAGAGCTCCTTTGAGATTGCTTGTGTTAATTTAGATAAATAGTAATAACTTAGGATCTTACTTGTCCCATTTCTTAGTTTGCATCTTAGTTGATAACTTAGCTTGCTACTGTAGTGTAACTCCTTGCTCTAGCCTAATTGCTTGTCTTGTTTAGTTCCTTAGTCTTAACTTTCTTAGAGTAATCTAGAGTTCTTGTTAACTTAGTTTCTTTTGTGCTTGTTCTTTCTTGCAATCATAGCATAATCAAACCAAAACCAACTTTAAACCCTCAAATCCTAGACTCCGCTTTAGGAACATAGCTAACACTAACCTAGATCTAGTGCCCCTTCCCTCTCCCTGAGGATCAAACCTAATCTCACAATTTTCCTATACTACAACATGACCCCGTGCGCTTACTGGTATATGTGATTAGTTGAGCCTGTGCATTGGACTATGTCCATATATAAATTTTGAGAAATCTGTGAGTTTTCCCTTAGGGTTTCATCTAGTCACCTTTAGTTGGCTAGGTTGTAGCCTTGTGAAGATCGCACGACCTCCCTTAAGATTTTATTTGAAACATGGTTCCATAAATTCTTATATTCTTTATATATACATCTCCTGTTTCATTGGCCTCAATCATTCCCTTAAGCCTCTAGGGGTATAGGTACCATTAGAGAGATCTCCCCTTGACCCCATGTGCCTCATGTACTTATGGAGTGCCTTTCCCTTGACCCCTCTAGTCTCATGTTCTATGGATTGGCCATTTTCCTAATCTCATGGGCCTTATTTACTCTTGGATGATTTAATTTTTATCCCACAAGACTTATGTACTTAGTTAATTATCACCTTGTGACCCCTTGGGTCTTGTGTACCTTTCATCATCCTTACATGACCTAGGGTTGGATTACGACTCTTCCCTACCTAGGGTTAACTGAGATGTCATGACTTTATTTTGCATCTCTCATTACTTATACCTTGTTTCAAGATAAGGGTCTCCGACACCATCATATTTCTATGTCCCATGGCTCATCTTGAATAAAGATGGTCTTTAAATTATATGTATGTCATAGAATTCCTTTCATTGTATTAACTTTTTATTATACATTTTGCTTGGTATCTCTTTAATGAAAGTTCTCATACCTATATATATTTACATTGAGGACATTAATACAAACACACCGCTTTCATATTTATACATGGTGGCCATAGGAATTACATGCCTTAGATGCACCATTATCACATTTTTTAAATGCATCATTATCACATTTTTAATGTACTTTATTCATCATTGCATTATTACCCTGGTATTTTCTCTAACCAAGGTTTTCATATTAAAAGCATGTTAAAATAAGTTTCATTTATTAAAATAACTCATTATGAATGGGTAGTGTTAAGGGATTTCATGCCTTCTATCCCAAATTCACATAATCCATCAGGTTAGAGGTCCCTTGAGGACGTCTAAAATTATATCAATTTTGAAAGCTAACCAAAGGTTATTCAACTCATCCTTCTAAAGGAGGTCCTAACTTAGAGTGTTGTCTTGGCTTTAAATAGGAGGTTAGGCCCTATAGACACAATCTGGACCTATTGGTTTAGGGTTATCCTCCTTCATGGGTCATTATACTTACTTAGGGTGACCTTCAACAAGCCTAGACGTCATCTCCTAAAAGGGAGTTGAGTGTCTTACCTATTTCTCTATCTAACAACTAATTTTTTATGTTTAATGTGTATATACAAATACTTGTTTGCGTGTACCTTATATACATGCATGCATGTTTGTACTATACATACTTGCATGCATGTGATACAATTGGTATCTAATATAGGTGACCAAACCGGATTACCCAAACCTATCCAAATATCCTCTTCATTCACCCTTAGGGTTTTCTTGGGCTAGGTACTATTTTCAAATTTTCTTCTAGTATACTCAAAATAATAGGGTTTTATCTCTCCTTTAACCCACTTTAGTTTTCATAACGGGATGGGATATCCCAATCCATGTTCTTCATGTATGGTTGGGGTATCTCAACCCATCCCTACTTTTTTCTAGGGTTTACTCTTACTAGATGAACTTACTTTATATGACACATCTTTCATATCTATTTCTCTAATTAAAATCATGCATACTTTAATTAGAAGAGGATGACTTAATCCTACTTCTTCCTAGAACCCTAGATCAAGATGAGAATAGAAGTGATTCTTAGTTTAAGAGAGAAAATAAATGAAAAGAGGACTAAAACTTATATTAGAACACCTAGAGCAACCCATAGGTACAGTGCTCGTCATCTTATTTTTTCTTGAATCCAGACATAAGACATATAAATAATAGTTAATAATTTCATTTCAAGAATTTATTTGGTATAACATGATGCTCAATTTCTCCTAAAAGGATTTTGCATAAGTTTCCTAGTAAATAGAAACTACATGTAAGGCCCCTGAACTTGCTTAATGAGTTGAATAAGCTTAATTACCATAATTGATTCTTAGAATTAATATAACCTTGTGATATGATTTTAAATCATAATACAAGCTTAAGTTTCAAATTTGGTCCAATTTGGACATTGTTTGACCAAGTTATGCAATTTTATTTACATTTTTAACTTTTCTACAATTTACCCAATTGAGAGATTTTATTTGAAATTTAACACTTGCATTATGTTCCTTGTATATTCTCTCATAATTCTTGAGCTTATTGAGCCATGGGGAACCTGTTTAATCCTTGGTTTGAAGGTGTTTTCTTGACGGATGAGCTACCTTTAGTAGCTATCAACTAATGAATTATGTGATTGGATGGGAAATTCGACAAAGGAAAGATAAGAAGGTCTATAAGAACAGTGGGGGAGCTTCTTGTGTGCGTGCTTGTATATTCTTAATAGTTTAAGGCCATAGACACATGGGGAAGCTACTTTTACACCTCATGCTTGATACCATCCTTATCCACGAGCTATATTTACCTCTTCCTTGCCTAAGTACGAAACATTGCTTATTTTATCTTTCCTCTAACCTGGAGCAACGACTCCACTCTATTTTTCTGTGGAACAAGTGCTCTAAGGTGGAAGACAACCTCTTTTTGGAGAAGAAAGTCTCCTAGAGCTCAATTTAGCCCTACCTAGGGTTTCCAAGGTCATCTTCTAGGGATTTCGACGAAGGCAAGTTATTTTATTCCTTCCTTCTCTATTTCTCTTTCTCTTCTACTTCCTTAGACCTTCCTCCAGGTCAAAACCTTTTTGTTCCATGGTATAAATTTCTATAAAGCTCTAAAACCGTACCTTTATTGCTCCTCATGCTTAGGGTTTACACATTTGATGAAGAAAGGTGCTAGATGGACGAGTTCATACCTTATGCTAGGATTTTCTACCCTAACTACTCAGGATTTCTTATGCTTGGGGTTTCATCTTCTCATTAGAGGCAAGTTTTATAACTTGCTCCACGTTTATTGCTTACCATAAACTTTCTAGATCATGTTCTTGCTTGAAAATGATGATACATGCACTAAAACGTTATGATTGACTTGGATTTCGATTTTTATTGTGTTCCCTATTCTGATTTCAGTTATAGATGAATCTGTGATCATTTGCAATTTATTACTAAGGTATAATATGACATGGATCAGGTTGGTTTGACAACCTATGGTGCTAAGCACCTATCAACCAATGGTCAATTTTAGGGTTTTAAGTTGATTTCTTCTTTAAACCTATGACCCGATGATGGTACCATTGCAACAACCATATGGTGTTGTCTTCATGATAATTGATGGTGGTAACCAAGGGTGTCAACTTACATTAACCCATTAGGTCATGTTTTGGCCTAATTAGAAGCCTAGTGATTAACAATTAAGTACCCTAATGATGCTATCAATCAATGGTGATATTAGTTTGATATTTGATGTTGATTAATGAATATAGTGCTGATCTAACAACCTATGGTGACTTAATGGTCACTAATGATGGTGGATCAGGTCTCCAAAATATATGGTGAGTTAATCATATAGTTGTAGCATCCATTAAGCCTTAGACCAATGGTTTCTTGGGTAACTTAATGCAATGGTCGGACCTATACCCAATGGTCAAGATATAATGCTTATTCCTCCAAAAAAATGAAATGATGGATAATGTAATATGTTGGTCCTAATAATGTGATTTATATGGTTTCCTTTATATTATCAACTTAAGGAGCTTACTTGTTGACAATGGATGGCTTGTTTTAAATGAACAGTCAATTGTGGGGTTTACCCTACTTTCAATGGAACTTTTTGTGTTATTAATCAAGGGATGTCTAGGGTTAGATGGTGACTCGTTATAGAGAACAAATCAAGGACTTCATAGGTGGTTTATCCAAGGTGTTTATTTATGTAAACAACCAATGGTCTTACCTTTTAAACATCCAATGGTTCTGGGTGACATTGTGGTATGGTGATATGGGTTGAATGATGATGGAACAAATGGAGGTTTACCCTTAATAAGGTAGTCTTACCTATTCACTCATATGAATAGAAGGGACGATAATCATATTGTGTTGATATGTAACCCTAATGAGGTATAGCTTGTTCTACCTATCTTTAATATAACTAAATGATGGTAATTGGGTATGAATAGTCCTTGAACGACTAATACAATCATGAAGTATTATGTTAATGTTGTTGAAACCCTAGTGTGCTATAACCCAATGGTTACACCTTGATTTATGTGTGGGTTCATACTTGAGAATAGTATGGAATGTCATTGTGATGCTTCACCTAATGAATCTATGATCCAATGGGGATGCCGTGAGTTAGCATTTGGGTATAAGTGTTGATTAGTAACATTAATATAATTTATCTTGTTGAACCTAATTCTAATGCAAATAGATAAAGATGAGTATTAATGTTTAACATTATTATATGATGTAATGATGGTAAAATAACCTCCTTCACATGATCATAACCTTAATGTGTTAATTGGTGGTTGTCATAGCCACATGGTTGATACTTGCTTATGCGAAACATGTGCATTATGAATATGATGAGGGTTAATCATATCTAGATTCCTTGCATGTTGATGTAATAAAGGAATGTTATTAATGTTAATATAACATTGCTATGATTGTTTATGAATATCTCCTAGCTCATTAATACAATATTGTGCTGATTTTGTGTATTATATGTAGGTGATGTTGTTGAGCCTTGTTACAAGGCATGCAAAGATAATGATGATCTTGCAGGGAATAGTATGATGGTCTTAATGACCTTTGGGTATGGTTGAGCCCTAAATGAGGTGTAATCATATTATGTTGATAAGGGTTGATACCCTGTGATATTGTGAAAAGGATTTATATCTTGCGATAGTATGATGACTAGTGTGGTCTCATGAATGGCAAGTGAATAGTACCATGTGATGATGAGATGAGAAATTATGTTTCACACATTTTATATGTTTTCAAAGTTGTGATATTTAAATGCTTGCTAGAGGTGAATTAGGGTTTGTATGTCCACTTGTTTGATGCATCCTTAATTCAACCAATTGGCATAACTAATCAAGTGCAACTCTAATCATGTAGTGCCCTGTGCCGTAGAGCCATCTTTAGTGTCAGAACTTGTTGGATGGTGAAACAAGTATTCCTAAGGGAAACTCAGAGCACATACTGTTCAGTATGTGGGGGTGGCAGGCTGAGGATATAACCTTGTCATCCACAATGCAGATTGTGGAGGTTGGCTATGGTCATGCCTCATACATCGAATGTGATTGAGAATGCCTACGGTCATGTTTCGTTGATTATAACATGATGTGATTAGAGGACAATTGCGGTTGTACCTCAGGGATTGGGTTTGAATACCCTTGTTTCTAGTGTCGTGACCTATACCAAGGGTGGACTAGTGGTTAGTAGCTTGACTATATGTCTCTGTGGTGGCAGCTTTGATTGATATGTCACTGCCTATTACTCGTACTGACCGAGGGGAAGAGATCTTAGCATACCAACACTCCTAGATCTTATAAGAAACCGAATAGCCCTTCACAAGGGTCGGTTGGACTTTGAATGGTATGATTCAAATTCCCCAGGGTGTAATAAAATATGTAATTTTTCCATGTAGTATATTTGTTTAGGGTTATACACAACGTTTCAAATTGGATGATAACCCTTGTTTATTATCTTTACATAAAGATGATGCTTAGTGCAATTAAGAGATATTAGATATACTTAGGTTGTGGATATTCTTAAGATTGTAGATGCATACATATAGTAGCTATGCTTGTGTTGATAACTATACTGATACTGCTGATTATAATCATGATGCTAGCTATCTCATGTTATTAGTTATGTTTAGCATGCTAGCCATGCCTTTGTAACTAGATATGCATATACTACTAATCATACTTATCCATATAGTGGTGCTTATGTTTTTAGATCTTTTTCTGATGTTGATATGTTCAACCAATTAGAAATGCTCATGTTGTTAGCTATGCTATGTTACTAGACTTGCTCATGATGCTAGATATGCATATGCTACTGAATTGCTTATATTATCAACACGATAAAGGATGATAGTCTGGCTAATGATGATTGTTATTATCTACTCCTTTATATATTTTGTTAATCATTAGTACTGTTGATCTTATTTGTTATATGTGATTAAAATGCTTAACTGTTAAAATTACTTTAAAATGTTGTAATCAGTAAACGTTGTTGGAGGTTATATCTTTTGCTGGGACACATGTCTCACCCTTGTGGTTTGCCATATTTTTTTAGGTAATCGGAAGTGATGAAAACAAACATGTGGCAGCAAAGAGGAGCTATAGTAATGAATCTTTGATAAAGTTGATTACATGTCTAGTGTGTCATAGAGTCATCTTTGTACTCTCAGGTCTGGGCAGGAAAAGTTTGTATATGGTGTTTCAAATAAATCAGACTTTTTTAGCATATTAATGCTTGTTTGTGTGGCATATATGATTATTGTACTCCTATATATATATATGTTGTGGCTAAGACGATTGAACAATTTTTATCAAATTACTGGCATAGTATGGATACAAGAAAGATGTTGGGATCTTATGCAAATGTTTTTGAGTGGGTGTTGATGTTGAAATCTGTTTTAATTTACCCATATTTTTGGGTATGTGATTAATTAGTGATTGATTGTGTTTTATGTTTTGAGTAATCTCATTTAGTGTAACAGTTTATCACAAGTTGGTATCAGAGCTTTAGGTTCATTGAGTCTACATGGACACTAGGGATTAGGACTAGGATGATGTCTAAGTTAGGAATATCACTTAAAAATATGGTGCATACTGCCTAATCTCAATATTTGGGTGCCCTGGCTAGGTAATCAATTATTGAAGAAAAGGTAAGTATGGAACTCTTAGATTTTTATCTTTCCGATTACTCTGATCAAGTAGTCATTTTGAGACAATCTAAAGAGCATAATGAATAAGAAATCATGGTGTGAATATCTCAATCGTACCTTAAAGAAGATGAGAATTGCATCATTATCTATCAAAACTTGAATGTTTGGTAAATATAAGAGAAAGATACAACACCATGAAATCTAAATATGAATACAAATAAGTAAAAGAGGAGTTGTTGAAGATGTGATTCAAGAAGATAATAAAGTAAAAGACAAACAAGTATATGCATATAACGTGAATTAAGGTATGAAATCCACATAAGATAGAGAGAACTCTTGTAACAAGTACAAAATGAGAAGATGAATGAGAACAATGACAAAGAAATAAGGTGGAACCTGATTTAATCTCATACCAACCTATGTGTGTAAGAAAGTGTTAATGAAAAATTAGCATGGCATGTGAAATAAATTAAGGGATATGATCTCGATTTAATGAAGAAAATGTGGAATATGATGATTTACTTGTGGATAAGTTGTTGAAAAACATAATAAAATAAGAGAATGTACCAAATGTGATAAAGAGTCATCAAGGAAGGAGTAATGAGATATATTAATCATGATGATTCCTATAGTAATGGCAAGGAACCTAAAATGAAAAAGGAAAAATGATACATAAGAAGTTGTAACTTCCATAATAAAAATAGGATTGGCTACCTTTTTGCTAGTGACCTTGAACAATGTTGCTATGATGTGGGAAGTGTGTTTCCCTTTGTGTCTTTTCTTTCTAGGGAAGAACTTTCAAGTAGACCATTACCACTTGGTATGTGTGGATTCATTGTAAACATGAGGGTGGATAGCTTATTATAGCATAAGGTTGTTTGGAATATGGTTCCAAGTTCATAACGTTTGTGATGATTTTTCTTTTGAGCCTTCCAATAATTAGGAAGAATCCTCTTATATGTCTTGATATTTGTTATGTTGGTAAAAGTAGATGATATAAGGATGTGAGTTGCTGATAGAAAATGAGGTGGATACCAAGGTAATGAATCCTAGTATCCAAGATGTATTAATAATATGAGAAATATGTGAAGGTTGGAGATATTTATTAAATGAACATTCCAAGTATTCCTCTTTCATAAAGAGAGAGGGAGAGAGAGTTGATGATGACCCTCTAAATGTTGTTTGGAAGGAAAAACAAAAGTCATTTTATAATGTTATGTATGGTTCAATGATAGCTGGGCAAGACCATTATCAAGGATACATAGTTTTTTGGTTAATATATATGTGATACTGTGTTCCTTTAAGATAAACCTAGGATCAAATATCAATGTATAAGAGTTAGAGTGGATGACATAAGTTACATATGATAAGAGATACATAATGTTCTATGTTTAATAAGATCCAGTGAGTATGACTTTTGAGTAATGTTTTGATACAATAGATATAATTTCCATATGATAGCTAGAATTTAAAGTTGAAAGTTACTATTAGAGTTGTATAGATGATACAACAAGTTTCTACATTCCATACAACAAGTTTCTACATTCCATATTGAGAATGTCTTCTTATGTGGGGATTTTTGTGCTGACCCAAGAGGATATATGTATGAATGATGTGACATCACCATTATATGCAATTAACCATGTGAAGGTAATAGAATGAGGTGCAAAGGAAGTACCCATCTTTGTTTACCTTGGATTTCAGGGGCGAAATCCCTGTTAGGGGTTTATAGTTGTAAGGCCTTTGAACTTTCTTAATGAGTTGAATAATATTAATTACCATAATTGGATTCTTAGGAACCTAATCTAACATTGTGATATGCCTTGAAATCATAATACAAGCTTAAGTTTCAAATTTGGTCCAATTTGGACACTGTTTGAGCAAGTTATGCACATTTTGGACTTTTATAGAATTTACCCAATTTGGAGGTTTTATTTGCAATTTATCACTTGCATTATGTTGCTTGGATATTCTATCATCATTATTGAGCTTGTTTAGAAATGGTTCACCTATTTAATCCTTGGTTTGAAGGTGTTTTCTCTAAGGGTATTTTAGGGTTTACCCCTTCATGGATGAGCTACCTTTAGTAGCTATCAACTAATGAATTAGATGATTGGCTGGGAAATTCGACAAAGTAAAGATAATCAGGTCTATAAGGATGGTGGGGGAGCTTCTTGTGTGTGTTCTTGTATATTCTTAATAGTTTAAGGCCATAGACACATGGGGAAGCTACTTTTACACCTCATGCTTGCTCCCATCCTTATCCATGGGCTATATTTACCTCTTCCTTGCCCAAGTACGAAAGTTTGCTTGCTTTATCTTTCCTATAACCTAGATAAACGACTGCAATCTTTTTTTATGCAGAACCAAGTGCTCTAATGTGGAAGACAACCTCATTTTGGAGAATAACGTCTCCTAGAGCTCCATTTAGCCCTACCTAGGGTTTCCAAGGTCATCTTCGAGGGATTTCGACCAAGGAAAGTTATTTTCTTCCTTAATTCTCCATTTATCTTGCTCTACTCCTTCCTTAGACCTTCCTCCAGGTCAAAACTTTGTTGTTCCATGGTAGCAATTGCTTGAAAGTTGTAAAAACCTACCTTTATTGCTCCTCATGCTTAGGGTTTGCTCATTTGATGAAGAAAGGTGCTAGATGGACGAGTTCATAGCTTATGCTTGTATTTTCTACCCTACCTGCTCGAGATTTATTCTGTTTGGGGTTTCATATTCTCATTATAGTCAATTTTTATAACTTGTTTCACATTTATTGCTTACCATAAGCTTTCTAGATCATTTTCTTGCTTGAAAATGATGATCCATGCACTAAAAAGCTATGCTTGACTTGGATTTCAATTTTTATAATGTTTCCTATTCTGATTTCAGTTATATATGAACCTGTGATCATGTGTACATTTTTCCTAAGGTATAATATGACTTGGATCTGGTTGGTTTGACAACCTATGGTGCTAAGCACCTATCAACCGATGGTCAATTTCAGGGTTTTCAGCTGATTTCTTCTATAAATCTATGACCCGATGATAGTACCATTGCAACAACCCTATGGTGTTGTATTCATGAAAATTGATGGTGGTAATTAAGGGTGTCAACTGATGTTCACCCCTTAGGTCATGTTTTGGCCTAATTAGAAGCCTAGTGATTAACAACTAAGTACCCTAATGATGCTATCAATGAATGGTGATATTAGTTTGATATTTGATGTTGATAAATGAATATAGTGTTGGTCCAACAACCTATGGTAACTTAATGGTCACTAATGATGGTGGATCAGGTCTCCAAAACCTATGGTGAGTTAATTAAATAGTTGTAGAATCAGTTAATCCTTAGCCCAATGGTTTCTTGGGTAACTTGATGCAATGGTCGGACCTATACTGTAATTGATGGTTTTAATATATGAACTTGACCCAATGGTCAAGATATAAAGTTTATTCCCCCAATAAATTGGAATGATGGATAATTTAATATGTTGGTCCTAATGATGTGATTTATATGGTTTCCTTTATATCATCAACTTAAGGAGCTTACTTGTTGATAATGGATGGCTTGTTTTAAATGAACAGTCGATTGTGGGTTTTACCCTACTTTCAATGGAATTTTTTGTGTTGTTAATCAAGGGATATCTAGGGTTAAATGGTGACTCTTTATAGAGAACAAATCAAGGACTTCATAGGTAGTTTATCCAAGGTGTTTAATTATGTAAACAACAAATGGTCTTACCTTTTAAATATCCAATGGTTCTCGGTGACATTGTGGTATGGTGATATGGGTTGAATGATGATGGAACAAATGGAGAGTTACCCTTAATGAGGTAGTCTTACCTATTCACTCATATGAATATAAGGGATGGTAATCATATTGTGTTGATATATAATCGTAATGAGGTATAGCTTGTTATACCTAGCTTTAATATAACTAAATGATGGTAATTGGTTATGAATAGTCCTTGAATAGATAAAGATGAGTATTCATGTTTAATATTCTTATATGATGGCATGATGGTGAAATAACCTCCTTAACATGATCATAATGTTAATGTGTTAATTGGTGGTTGTCATAGCCACATGGTTGATACTTGCTTATGCGAAACATGTGGATTATGAATATGATTTGGGTTAACCATATCTAAATTCCTTGCATGTTGATGTAATAAAGGAATGTTATTAATGTTAATATAACCCTGCTATGATTGTTTATGAATATCTCCTAGCTCATTAATGCAATATTGTGTTGATCTAGTGAATTATATGTAAGTGATTTTGTTGAGCCTTGTTATAAGGCATGCAAAGATAATGATTATCTTGAAGGGAACAGTATGATGGTCTTAATGACCTTTGGGCACGATTGCACCCTGAATGATGTGTAATCCTCTTATGTTGATAAGGGTTGATACCCTGTTGTGAAAATGATTTATATCTTGCGATATTATGATGACTAGTGTGGTCTCATGAATGGCAAGTGAATAGTACCATGTCATGATGAGATGACAAATTATGTTTCAAAAAATTTATATCTTTTTAAATTTGTTATATTTATATGCTTGCTAGAAGTGAATGAGGGTTTTTCTATCCACTTGTTTGATGCAGCGTTAATTCACCCAATTGGCATAACTAATCAAGTGCAACTCTAATCATGTAGTGCCTTGTTCCGTAGATCCATCTTCAGTGCCAGAACTTGTTGGATGGTTAAACGAGTATTCCTAAGGGAAACTTGGAGCACATACTATTGAGTATGTGGGGGTGGTAGTTTGAGGATATATCCTTGTCATCCACAATGCAGATTGTTGTGGTTGTCTATGGTCATGCCACATACATCTGATGCGATTGAGAACGACTGCGGTCGTGTCTTGGTGATTATAACATGATGTGATTAGAGGATAATTGTGGTTTTCCCTCAGTGATTGGGTTTGAATACCTAAGTTTCTAGTGTCGTGACATGTACCAAGGGCGGACTAGTAGTTAGCATCTTGACTATATGTCACTATGGTGGCAGCTTTGACTGATATGTCACTACCTTTTACTCGTACTGACCGAGGGGAAGAGAGCTTAAGATACTGGCACTCCTAGATCTTGTACGGAACCGAATAGCCCTTCACAGGGGTCAGTTGGACTTTGAATGGTACGATTCAAATTCCCCAAGGAATAATAAATGATGTAATACAATCATGTAGCAAATTTGTTTAGGGTTATACTCAACATTTTACATTGGATGATAACCCTTGTTTGTTATGTTTACATAAAGATGATGCTTACTGCAATTAAGAGATATTATATACACTTAGGTTGTGGATATTCTTAAGATTGTAGATGCATACATACAATAGCTATGCTTGTGTTGATAACTATACTGCTACTGCTGATTATAATCATGATTCTAGCTATCTCATGTTATTAGTTATGTTTAGCATGCTAGCCATGCCTTTGTAACTAGAGATGCATATACTGCTAATCATGCTTATCCAGATAGTTGTGCTTATGTTTTAAGCTCTTCTTATGATGTTTATATGTTCAACCAATTAGACATGCTCATGTTGTTAGCTATGTTATGTTACTAGACTTGCTCATGATGCTAGATATGCATATGCTACTAAATTGCTTATATTGTCAACAAGATAAAGGATGGTAGTCTGAATAATGATGATTGTTTTTATCTGCTCCTTTATGTATTTTTTTAATCATCAGTACTGCATGATCTTATTTGTTATATCTGATTAAACTGCTTAACTATTTAATTACTTAAAAATGTTGTAATCAATAAATGTTGTGGGAGGTTATATCTCTTGATGGGACATGGGTCTCACCCTTGTGGTTTGCCAAAATTTTTTAGGTAATCAGAAGTGACAAAAACAAACATGTGGAAGCATAGAGGAGCTATAGTAATGAATCTTTGATAAAGTTGATTAGATGTCTAGTGTGTCCTAGAATCGTCCTTGTACTCTCAGGTACAAAAGTGTGAATATGTGTTTATCAACATATGTTCCTCAATAATCAAATAATTACACACATGAACTTATATTATCATTTAAGTATTATAATCCATTCTTTCCATTCCATCACATGTGTATTCATTTCTTTATCCATCATTGGGCTTATATGATATATCCCTTGATAGTTCTAACCCTGGGTTCAAAATATAATAGTATGTATTATGTGACAAACATTAGTATTATATTTGAATCAGAATTAAATTTAAATCCAAGAAGTTTATCATAAGATCAATCACTTCAAAAATCATCTGAAAAATCATCGGTACAATGATGAAATGTTATAATGTTAAGCATGTACTTCAAGTATGTATGTAACCCAACAATCAAGAAATTAATCAATCTACAAGTATGTATAACACTAAGGTGTCACTATGTATTCATATGACTTTAGTCAGGGTCTGGATCCTAAAGGTCTTGGATTATAGTTGATATTAGGGTTGAGTTTCAAAATCCTATTTTGTATATTCACAATACAATAAATTTATAAATTCTAAATGTACATCTTTATCATTTTAATTTGATGAAGATGTTGAGAGTTCATTATCTTTAAAAATATCATATTATATCCCAAAGTAAGTACGATTAACACATCAAACATTCTACCTATCAATTGTAGGTTTTACTTATGTTTTCACCTTATATCCATGCATTTACTATACTTTTTTAACTGGGTTTAGAATCATGCACTAATTCTACTTTATATGGATTCTACAATTTTTTTATCAATTCATATATATTTTTCGACGATCTGAGCTAACAATCACTTTCTACAATCACTACAAGATAAGCCTATGTGAACCAATCATGTTGTGCCCTCTTAACAAAACTAAGTGGATAGATTGGATGACCAATTACCCGAGTATCCTACTAGGACTGGTTCCAATTGCCACAGTGCCCGTGCACCAAAAGTAGGATCAGTCAACATACAAGGACATACCTACCTTTTTGAACCATGGATTGAGAATCCCTTGTACTGGCTCAACTACTACCTCAAGCAGCCATGAAGGAGGTCAACTTAGGATATGACTCTCCATTCTCGAACCTTGGAGCATTATCTAAATAAAAAAAAACCATTGATTGGCTCTAGAAAACTTCAAAGCCATTTGATTAGTGTGAGATGTGGCCAGATAAGATGACATAAAGGTACGAAACTAACCTATAGACAAGGAAAGTGGGTTGGGATTTTACCTGGGTTTGAGGCAAACAAAGAATCAGAGGAGTGTCATGGGAGTCAGGCGGTGCATCTCCACAAGCCACATCATATTGTAATGGAGTGTCACTTTATTTTTGGTTAGGAGTCTTGAATGCCAAGGTCAGTGAGCAAGGAGAGGCTTTTGAGGTTCCTAGATTCCCTATGAGTTCTAGAACCCCCTACAAATCCTTTGTGCTGCTCTGGGACAAATGAATTGGTTTAGATGCTCCAGTTAAGGGATAGGGTTGACGCTCATTAGAGAATATGATGATCTTGGCTAATGGATATGAGGGGGTATCTAGGTTAAATCGAGGGCTTCCCTATGATCCATGAGTCGCAAAGGTCTTCTAGGAGATCTTATACACAGAAAACACTAGGTTTCATGGTGTCTATGAATTACCATTGGGATATATTTGACTAGGAGATTAGGGTTTATCAAAATATCCCCATATAACATTATCTTTGGGTTTTTTGAGTATATCTTAACCCATTATGTCCATTAGTGTGACAAAATAGGTTTGAATATGCAAAAGAGAAGGGGAGAGATCGGTAAGGGGAAGAGGGCCATGTGGCCAAGAGACTCTACCAGAGTCGAGGAGAAGAGGGTGACACCTGCATCCCTAATTATGGATGACTTGGGGAAGCTTGAATCTGACTGGGATCCTCCCCAAAGTCTATAAATGATTTTCTCCTTATTTTTTGTAAGAATCACAATAAAGAAATGATTATGGATGACATATCATAGATCATATTTATCCCAAATTTTGGAATAAAGATTTATTTTTTATTATCCATCATTTAGAAAAATATAACACCTCAACTTTTCCATTAATTAATCAAAACACGGTTTCTAAGAAAAGTTTAGACAAATACTTAATTAATTACCTAGGTCACAAGATAGCTTGAAATCTTCTAGATTTTCTTTCACAAGCTAATAATTTGATTATGAACTAGCTTGAATTATCATGGGTATTTAATGTGGACTTGAAATATTGAACTTCAAAGTTATATACCAAGGACCTATTTGTAAACCTGACAGTAGTCCAATTGGGCTTTATCTTGGATCCTAAGGCCCATGGTTAAAATTTAGCTGTATAATGGATCCACAAGCTTACCATATTCTTAATTACTCAATTAAAGCTTCGATCACCATTTTATCTCAATTGAAGTATCATGTTATTAATTTCTCATTATTTCTATATTTAATTGATTGAGGACTCATTTAAGTCTAGTACTCAAAGCCATCAACTATAGTCACACACTTAATTTGTTCCTCAACTTTGATTCCACATCATATTCTTGAATTAGATCTAAGACTTTCAAATTTTGAGGTCTTTACAATTAGCTTCAAGTAAGCCAAATGAGATGGCTTTTATTTCAAAACGCCCTGAACAAGGAAAACATTTGATATAGTTCAAATAACCCCATGAAACATTTTTATGTATATTGACCAAATGCCAACAATCTTGCATGTAGAGTAATTTTCCAAGTTTACTAGTCTTCCATCAAATGATCCATAAGAAGAGAATCTATCTCTATGCATACAAATTTGATATGAGAAATCAAAGTCCAATATCCATGATGTCTAAAAATTAATGGATGAGGATGGTGATGATGCCATAAGAATAATATGTGGTTCTTCTCGTGCTACATTATCATCTACATGTTATTCTTGATTTCCTCCACCATTTTCCCTCTTTAATGTTTTGTAACTTGTAACAATAATCAACAATGTGTCATATTATCATAATATTCATTGATCTTTCCTTTCTTAGTCCTTGACTTACATATGTATGTCTCCTTCTAATTGTTTGTTTCTTTTGTTTGACCATAAACCATCAGAGCCTATGTCTAGCTACCTCAAGAATAAGCAATCAAATAATTGTTAACCATGGTATTTCAACAAGGATATACCGTCCTTGTGACACACCACCACACTAATCAAGATAACTCAAAACCTAAAACATGATCAATCACTAAATAAAGAACATAACCAAAAAAGTGGGTATATTAAAACTGATTAAAAATCACTAGCATAACCATAAACATTTATATATAAGGTCAAACTTCCTTTATAGAATCATATACCATACTAGGTATTTACATATCTATTCAGTGTTCTCAGCCACAACATGTATACAAAATATACTATTCCTCATATACATGCCATATACAAACATCGAATACTACCAAAACTTGAGTCGATATACATATCATCTACAAAACATACCCTGCCCATACATTAGAGTATAAGGATGACTCTAGGACATGACTAACTACTAGCCAACCTTCTACTTCTACTGCTCTCCAAGCTTCTCTTCTTCAACTCCACAAACTGGACCATGTCGCTGACGACCACCTAAAAATATGTGGTGACCCATGAGGTGAGACCCATGTTTCGGAGAGATATATAACCCTCAATAATGATTATTGATTACAAAAAGTTATAATATGCTAAACAAATTAAGTAGATTAAGCAGGTTAAGCAAGTTACACATATAGGAATAACTACGTGCATGATCAATAAGGTATATAAAAGAACAGATAAAACTATCATTTACTAACAATTAATTACTCTGATTGCATTATATACAATAACTAGAAGTATAAGAAATAAGGTAGGGGTTAACATCCAATGTGAAGTTCATTTAACCCTAGTAGATATACTAATTATCTGTATACCATATTTTATTAAGCCCTAGGGAGTTTGACTCATACCATTACAAGTCCAACTGAACATTGCTTGGTTGCAATTAGTTCCATACAAGATATAGGAGATCCAGAATTCTAAGATCTTCTCCTCCCTCGGTCAATACGAGTCTGCCACATCGACACATAAGGCCAAGCTACAAAACAACCTAGTACACCCTTGGTATAGGTCATCACACTAGTAAATAACCTAGTCTGCCCTTATAAAGGTCACAATACTAGTGAACAAGATAAACAAAACCATATCATCCGAGGTACAACCCCAATTGTCCTCAATCACATCACATATGAAAATATCTAAGATACATTCACAACTATTCTCCTACCGAGGTATGACCGCAACCATTCTCAAAATCTTGTGATCAGGATGACAAGGACACAATCTCATGAACCCCACATATTATCCAATATGCGCTCTGAGCTTCCCTCAAGAATACTCATTTCCCCATCCACCAAGTCCTGACATTGAATGGTTCTACGACATAGGGCACTACATGATTAGGGTTTCACTTGATTTGTTAATGCCAATTGGGTGAATTAAGACTACATCAAACAAGTGGATGTATAAACCCAAATTTATATTCTATTCTTGAAAACATTGAAATATAGAAACTCAGAAGATATAAAACATATGGGCATAATCCCAATCACACTATCACAATATACAAGTTCATTGCCATCCGTGAGACGATACTTGTTATCATAATATCACAAGATACAAATCCTTACCATATAATGAGGAGGATCACACCTCCATTAGGGTTCGACCATGCCAAAAGGTCATTAAGACCATCAAATCATTCCCTATAAGAACATCATCATATTTTCATACCTTGTAACAAGGCTCAACAAACAATCACCGTACTTGTGATGCCCATGTTTAGCATAACATTGCATAAAGAAGATTATGATGTTAATATTGTAACATATTAGGGTTACAACCACCTTGAGAGAGTATTCCATCATCATATTAATCACACAAGGAAGTTAAGTATGACCAAGAAACATCACATTTTTGTATTAGGGTTAAGTTTAACAAGATAATCTGGATTAGGGTTACACATCAACTCATTATCGTGACTATCAATTCACATTAATTCGAGGGAAAACATAAGACTACCAAGTTATGGGCATTGAACCATCGATTCTACATCATAAAAAACAAACCATCAAATCATGGGCTTCACACAAAACCATAGGATGTTGGATAAGCAAAACCATAGGATACAATACAAGTAAAACCTTGAACCATTCTATGGCATCCAACTCACAAAAACAAGATTAACTTAAGAGGAAGCGAATTATTTGCAGAAGATTACCGAAAATCACTAAAAATTTAAATTTTTTTGCAAAGAGATCCACACATAGGAATTCTTTTCCATTGAGAACCATTGTATAACATTTACATTCTGGTTCGAATGTACATAACCTATACCATCTCTTTTCAGAGACTACATCATCAGCTGCCTTAATACATTATATACAGACAACATACAAAACTCGAGGCATCATGCCAAACCTCAGATCGATTTATCAAAAACACTGACAAAAAACTCCGAGGACCTGAGAGTACTGAGACGACACATAGGACTATCTAACTACATAACTTGAAAGACAATATCTCCACCTGAGATCTCACTATTGTCCCTGCTGTTATTGTTGTTGTCCATTCCCTACAATGGAAATTCTGCTTCTTTGTCCGTGTCCACCTAAAAAGTTGGATCCCATGGGGGTGATATAATTGTAAATTGCCCCAGTGGAAGATATAACTCTCCGCCAAAACATTGTTATAGCCGTTTATTAAAGTAAATTGTGTAGAAGGATTTATATATATAATCAACAACAGGTAAATCATTGTATGAACAAAGTGAAGTAATCTCCTTTTTCAAGGATAACATTGCATCTACTCATGGTAGACTCATAGTTCATTCATCTACTTGTAATTAATACAACAGATATGAATAACATTAATGAACTATAGATATATAACAAAAAGGTAACATCAGCAAATGAATTTCCATATTCAATCCTTACGCAAACATGCTATATGGCTGATTTCATTTTTCAATCACACTTATGCCCTGAGGAGATCAGGTATACCGCTCATACTCCAATCGACCACTGCGAAGTCGAAATCGGTACCATACATAGATCTATGGAAGAGCCGGATTCCCATGACCTCTCACATCCCGGTCAGTGCGGGACAACAAGCATGACAGTGTTAACTGCTCAAAATAGCTTTCCAGGGTATACTGGAATGTCGATAAAGAGTTACAACGTCAACTGCACTCTCATCGGCCATCGAGAGATTTGTTTTTTATCTTCATTGACTCGAGATAAGTATTATGGGGAGATATGTGCAACATCTATCCCAATCATCGGGATATTAGTGATACATTCATCCCGACACATGAAGGATTGAGAGGTTTGTTGTTTACCTTCCCTCAAATCTCTTCACCAGACGTAAGGATATTTTTTGTCCATTTACCCCCACATATTCAAAATAAGTGTTTCGGGTTTTGTCGCAGAGCACCCATTTCAACATCACCTATTCCTGACGATGATGGATCTATGTCCAAGGCTTCTACATGAAAAGATTTCACTTGATTAATTAAGTACATTCTCATATTCTTCTAGCATCAGCCAAGTTCTCAAACAAGACTTATTACAATAATGTTATAAAGAGGCATGTACTACTTTCATCAATTACTTATCAGTCCTTCAAAAACATTGGGAACTCAATCCCTCATTTCAATATTGGGAATTCTCATCCCTTCACATTCTCATCACCATAATCATATGGTTCTGGGTATTCAAACCCTTAACTCATCATTGAGCATCATTACCATCTATTAGGTAACTATCACCTTCAGGTCATCTGACCAAGGCATTCATGATACTTGTTACACAAGCATCATACATGGCTCACAAGGCCATAGAATATCTTTTCACTCTTTCTAGGCAACAACTTACTCATATGACTCATAAAATCCATGCACATTGCTACTTTTATTAAGCAACAACAACATCAAGGCACAAAAGGCCAATCAACATTTATTAAATAAATGTCATAGCTCAAACCTGGGTATATTCATCGTCTCATAATGCCTGCATGGTTATTAAATATGATAACAGTCATACAAGTTATTCATCACATCCTGTGATACAATAGTAACACCATTATTCCTTTCCCAGGAATTTGGGTTTACTATCAGATAGGGCTTTTCATTCCCTTTACCCAAATTAGGGTTAGGGTTCCCCATTTATCATTAATTAGGGTTTCATGATTACATTAACTGTCCAAACATTAATTAATTATTCCATACCTTTGGGGCATTCAAAGATATCATAAATTATTACTCAAGATCATTACTCTCATCATATAACATTAATGATCATCAATTCAAGGTATGAGTTCATTTCTCATCCTCATCATGGTATGACTACATCATACTCATCATTGGGCTTAACCCCATTCTCAAGGTACATTAATTAACACTCATCAAAGTGCAACAACTCATTATATTTCATTTTAATAGTTGCATAACACACTTCATATGTTTCTTACCCGATTATATTGGATTTGAAGTGTATCAAGGTATATAAACCCTGAAGTGCTGAATGTGATAACTATCGTATCTTAATGTATCACTTTCTCATCATTTCAGGCTCTCTTGAGTTAACCAACTTATCTTATATTAAGGTATTTCCCCTCTTAATACATTACATCACTAAACTCTCACCTTTAGCATATAATGCATAGGCCACACATTAGAATTGTACACCTATCTTTAATGATATGGACTTGACTAACGCTAAACACATTGCCTACAATAAGGTTGCTTATAATCAACCACATGAAATGTTTCACCTTTATAAGGCCATTCCTTTTATTTCATCATTAGGGTTTCTTTATATCCTTACTTAAAATTAGGATTATGATTCATTGCCATATTGCCCAGGATTAGGGCTTTATGTATTATGACTTCACATTAGAGTCTCATATACCTTCACCCTTCTTAGGGCCTCTCATCACAACATATTATTATAACATCATGTGGTGTTTAATGCTTAGTCAGGGTTTCTCATGGAATCACCCTCAACTTGGGTTTCACATGGAATCAATCTCAACTAGGGTTTCACATGGAATCACCCTCAACTTGGGTTTCACATGGAATCACCCTCAACTAGGGTTTCACATGGAATCATCCTCAACTAGGGTTTCACATGGAATCATCCTTAATTAGGATTTCCACTATAGTCACCCACAATTTGGGTCTACTATTCATCTCCATTAGGATTTCATTCAATTATCCATAATTACAGATTCACTATTCATCCCAATTAGGGTTTTACATATCATTTCCCTAAATTAGAGTTTCACATATCATTACCCTAGATTAGGGCTACATCCTCACCCTGGATTAGGGTTTTATTTAGAATTGCACTCAATTAGGGCTAGAGTTCAATAACCCTTTCGATTAGGGTTTATGTTCATGATTAGGGTTTCATGATCTCTTTGCTTAAGGATCATACCCTTAATCATCACATGAATCATACTCATGTATGAATTTCATGCTATCATCCTCTCAACTTGATTAGGTCATATCAACCCTTCAATCAAGTACATACAACTATGATTAACATAGTGTACCAAGTCATTGATCCTATAAGAAATTAGGGTTCATCCCTTAATTGGCACTAATCAATTAGGTACTATTAGGGTTTCAACCTTTGTACCTTCATTGATTGTCATTACTAATCATCATTGGATCAATGGATCATTCATCATCTTAATTCTCAAGAGATTCAATCACATTGGACCTCCATTACATAAGGTATCCAATTGAATTGACCAATTGAATCTTCAATTACAATAGGTGTCCAAGTGGATTAACCAATTGAATCCTCAATCAACCTTGACTACTTGAGCTCCAAATGGTCTTGGTCTTTCAAAGTTCAAACGGTTTGAAACCATTTGGTAAAGGTGGTGCTTGAGACCGTTTGCCAAAGCAAGTACTTGAAACTGTTTGCTAAAGCAACTTTTTGAAACCGCATGGGCTCAACTGGTTTGGGATCGTTTGGTCCCAAATGGTCTTGAGACCGTTTGGCCCCAAACGATCTTGAGACTATTTGGACTCAAACGGTCTTGAGACCGTTTGGTCAAAACCTCCTCAAAACTGCATGGACCAAAAATAGTCTCAACCAATCAAATTGAATTAGGGTTTCCAATGTTGATTCCTTCAATCATTGAATTCATGGAACAAATCATCAATTGGCCTGTCATCATGCTTCAATTGAGTTAAATAGGTCAAAATTCAACTGATTTGACCCTCAATTGGTCATCAATTAGGGTTTGAATCAATTGGATTACGGTTTGAAATCAATGATCCTTCAACACTAATCAATGCAATATTAGTTACTTTGAAACCATTGAATCATCATCAAAATTGAACATGACCTGACCCCAAACGGTCTTGATGTCATTTTTATGACCACCAAATGGTCTTGAGACCATTTTCCCATCACATCATCAAACTACAAGTCAACCAATTACGGTTTGGATCATTGGATTGATCACCAAATCAACAATTGATTATACTTCAACTTAGTATCTATGGATCATCAATTGCTTAACCATACTCAAACCTAGACCTCCAAACGGTCTTGGGTGACCTCCAAACGTTCTTGAGACCATTTGGGTGATCCCCAAACGGTTTTGAAACCGTTTGGGTCAATCAACCCAAGTTTCAAACTCAATCAACTTGGAAATCAGCACTTAACCTGATTAGGGTTTTGGTGATTGATTGACCTTCAACTCATGAACCAATTGGAACTAACCAATCATAATTGATGGGTCATTAACCTATATCATTTTCAACAGATATCCAAATGGTCAACCCTGGTCAACACCACAAAATGGTCTGAAACCGTTTGGTCTCATGCGGTTTGGTGAAACTGTTTGCTTCGAAACGGTTTGAAACTGTTTGCTCCCAAACGGTTTGGGAAACCGTTTGAGCAACTCAATCAAGACCGTTTGCCTTGGATATTTGGAGAGGTGTGTGCTTATAATCTTCAAACTCTAAACTCACGAAACCTTCTGTGGTTTCCCTGGTGATTGCATCCATTAACCAAATCAATTATTGTAAATGTAGAAATGATCATTATTTGATAAGGAATTGAATGCAATAACAAAATCAAGGGTTCAAGTTATAAAACCCGCCTCCAATTGAGCTCCAAAGCTCCATGTTCATGGAAACAATGGTGGATGCAACTCCTTTCACCATTCCAAGGCTCGTCCTCAAGGTTTCAGTGTAAAGGAATGGTTAGAATTGAAGTGGAGATCGAAATAGGAAGAAATCATGCATTGATTTGTGATTTCCACCATGAAATCATGGTGAACCAATGTAAATAAGCTTACCAAAAGGTAGGGAGTCATCATCCTGATACTCCCAAGATCCCTTGGTCGTTTCCCAAGGAAGGATAAGAAGTGGTGTTGAAAAAGCCTTCCATTTGGCTTGTAAAAGGTCCTTTTATAAAATCTCAATGGGAGAGAATATGCTTTGTAAAAATCCATTTAATCCCCAAAATATGGCCGCCTATTTCCCCTCAACTTCCTTAGGGATGAGGCTATCTTGTTTTCCTCTTATTCCTCTCAATTATCCATGATTTAAAGAAAAACAAATTAAGCACCTTAAATCATATTATACTAATATCCATATGTGAGTGGATATTTCTTTTTCTTATAAAATTGAGAGTGAGTTATCCATTCCCTTGGATATTTTCGTGGTGCTTGCAAGGCTAAATGATGTCCACACACATCTGAATTCAAGCATTTTAATTTTTTTTGAAGGCCCTTTAATTAATACATTTATTTTTGCCCTAAATCGAATTAGGGTTTCAGTTAGGATTAAATCTTGATTATTTTAATATCAAGATTCTCACTCCTCCAACTTAATTAAAGTGAGGCGCCCCTCGCATTTTATTTGCTCTACATGGTGCCAAGAAACATTAGGGACCTCATTGAAGTGGTAAATTACATATTGCACCCTAGGTTTTGGGTAATTTGCACATGACATCAAAACTAGGTTTTCATGCACACACATTGCTTTATCAGCTCTTTCTTGGTATTCATGCTTCCATAAGCCATACCTTAGCATCATTTTCACTCTCATGATGCTTCAACAAATGAGGAACATATTATCATGCACAATTTGTACTTAAACCTCTCAACTTGGGTAATTTGCACTTTAGTCCAAAACAAGCAAACATTGTTTCAACATTATTCAAACATGACTAGAATTGCAACATAAGTTCCTCTTGAGGCCTAATTACTTTTCACAAGATGAGATTAAGCATTTAATCATCTTTCTTAATAAAAAAACCTAGGGTTAAAGTATAACCCAGGTCAGGGATGTTACAAATTATAAACCCCTAAAAAGGATTTCATCCTCGAAATCCAGATAAAGGAAGACAGATTTATTTTATTCATCATACTACCTTGTCTTCACATAACATATCCTTATTGTGGATACACCATAAAACTTTGATCAACACAAAATGTTTCCATACAAGATTTTCACAGGATTAACACACAAGACACATGCTCCATTGTTCCTTTTCATTAACTGTGGAGTCAATTTTGTGTCAAGAAACATTTTTCTTGTGCAGAGAAACATCATACATTCTTTATTAATATCATGTTTATGTAGAGCATAAACCCCTAACATATGATGTTCATATTATTGTATATAATCAGACTAATTTCATAGTTGACCACTCCATGTAGCCAACCTAAACCATCTTATATTTCTCAGATACCAGAATCTTTCACCTTGGTATCTATCACATGTGTTGAGAACACATCACATATTTCTCTTCCTTTCATCTTGGAGCATTAATTGTTACATATGTCCTCATCTTGGAACCAAAGTCCAAGATAAACTGATACTTTGCTAAGTATCCATCACATGAACATATTTATCTTATGCACATCAAGTGTCCTAAGACCCACTTGATTGCCATGTCCCTGAAAGGAATGAAAACAAGGATTCATATTCCTCTTATTAATTCATGTATTTTCAACTATTCATGAACCATTTACTCTTTATCTCATCCTAGGTTCCTTTCCTATAGCATTGGAATTTATAAGGATGATTAGATAACATAATTATTATTCAGCATGTTTATGATCATCTCATGATCTAATCACATTTTCCTATTTCTTCATTATGGGAAGATCTTTATTATTCTTGCAGCATTATTGAACAAGGTTCATCTCCCTTATTCTTATTCTTATCTTATGAGGAGTACACTTTTAGTTCCTCATACAACATGCTCATCTGAGATTATCTCAGATTTCTCTTTCTTATGCTTAGGGTATGACACATTTATTCATTCCATATTTATGATTTCATGATACTCATTAGATTGTCTCAGAATGACTACTTGATCAGATAAATCAAAAAGACAACAATCTAAGAGTTTCCATACTCACTTCCTCATCAATAGTTATATACCTGTCCATGGTATATAAATACTGAGATTAAGTGGTATGCACTTTGTATGCTATCATATTCCTTCTTTTCATATTATCACAAGCATAAGGCTTAACATCCCTGGATTTTATCCAGGCATCTCTTCTGTACCTCATCTTTTCTTATAGAGGTAAGAACAACATAAAACATTTGTAATGTTTTACTATGCAAAACATAAGTCCTCACAGGACTAATCAAGGAAAGTTCAATCATTTCCTTTCTCAATTAATCTAGGAATTCATAAAATGACATATTTGAAAGACATTATCCTGTCTAACTTGTCATAATTCATGAATTATTCACTACCTCAGACTAACTCTGCCTCAAAGATTGATTCAACAGGTTAAGGTTGAGTACAGACTCAATTTAAGTCTAGAATTCATCATTTCCTTTTGCTTCAACCTACTGATGCTAATCACAAATCCTGTTGATATCTAAAACATCATCATTGGGGGCTGGTAATCTAAGTTACACTACTAAAGCTTGATCCACTATATACATTACTGTTGCCCTAAATTCTCTAACAGTAATACTTAAAGAAGGATTTTCTTATCATAGATGGATCAGCTAGGGGATTCTCAGGCAATTGTCTCTATCTTGCCTGTACCCATGCACCTCTTCTTGGTGCAACATTACTGCTTTCAGCAGCAACCTCCTCATGTGACCCAGTCATCTTTAAGTTCTTCTTCTCTTATATGAACAGAAGACACTATCAGATACACTGGATGACACCAGAACAAACTCTACTATCTTTGTCATATGTCTCTGTAGACTCAACGAACCTAGAGCTCTGATACCACTAATTTGTGGCATCCAACTCACAAAAACAAGATTAACTTAAGCGGAAGCGAATTATTTGCAGAAGATTACCGAAAATCACTGAAAATTTAAAACTTTTTGCAAAGAGATCCACACATAAGAAATCTTTTCCATTGAGAACCATTGTATAACATTTACATTCTGGCTCGAATGTACATAACCTGTACCATCACTTTTCAGAGACTACATCATCAGCTGCCTTAATACATTATATACTGACAGCATATAAAACTCGAGGCATCATGCCAAAACCTCAGATCGATTTATCAAAAACACTAACTAAAAAATCCGAGGACCTGAGAGTACAGAGACTGCACATAGGACTATCTAACTACATAACTTGAGAGATAGTATCTCCACCTAAGATCTCACGGATGTCCCTGTTGTTACTGTTGTTGTCCATTCCCTGCAATGGAAATTCTGCTTCTTTGTCCGCGTCCACCTAAAAAGTTGGATCCCACGGGGGTGAGACAATTGTAAATTGCCCCAGCGGGAGATATAACTCTCCGCCAAAACATTGTTATAGTCATTTATTAAAGTAAACTGAGTAGAAGGATTTATATATATAATCAACAGCAGGTAAGTCATTGTATGAACAAAGCGAAGTAATCTCCTTTTTCAAGGATAACATTGCATCTACTCATGGTAGACTCATAGTTCATTCATCTACTTGTATTTAATACAACAGATATGAATAACATTAATGAACTATAGATATATAATAGAAAGGTAACATCAGCCAATGAATTTCTGTATTCAATCCTTAAGCAAACATGCTATATGACTGATTTCATTTTTCAAACACACTTATGCCCTAAGGAGATGAGGTATAACACTCATACTCCAACCGACCACTGCGAAGTTGAAATCGGTACCATACATAGGTCTATGGAAGAGTTGGATTCCCATGACCTCTCACATCTCGATCAGTGCAGGACAACAAGCAGGACTGTGTTAACTGCTCAAAATAGCTTTCCAGGGTATACTGGAACTTCGCTAAAGAGTTACAGCGTCAAGTGCACTCTCATCGGCCATCGAGAGATTTGTTTTTTATCTTCATCGACCCGACATAAGTATTATGGGGAGATGTGTACGACATCTATCCCAATCATCAGGAGATTAGTGATACATTCATCTCGACACATGAAGAATTGAGAGGTTTGTTGTTTACCTTCCCTCAAATCTCTTCACCGGACGTAAGGACATTTTCTCCCATTTACCCCCACATATTCAAAATATGTGTTTCGGGTTTTGCCGCGGAGCACCCGTTTCGGCATCACCTATTTGTGACGATGATGAATCTATGTCCAGGGCTTCTACATGAAAAGATTTCACTTGATTAATTAATTACATTCTCATATTCTTTTAGCATCAACCAAATTCTCAAACAGGACTTATTACAACAATGCTATAAAGAAACATGTACTACTTTCATCAATTACTTATTAGTCTTTCCAAAACATTGGGAACTCAATCCCTCATTTTAATATTGGGAATTCTCATCCCTTCACATTCTCATCACCATAATCATATGGTTCTGGGTATTCAAACCCTTAACTCATCATTGAGCATCATTACCATCTATTAGGTAACTATCACCTTCAGGTCATCTGACCAAGGCATTCATGATACTTGTTACACAAGCATCATACATGGCTCACAAGGCCATAGAATATCTTATCACCTCTTTCTAGGCAACAACTTACTCATATGACTCATAAAATCCATGCACATTGCTACTTTTATTAAGCAACAACAACATCAAGGCACAAAAGGCCAATCAACATTTATTAAATAAATGTCACAGCTCAAACCTGGCTATATTCAACATCTCATAATGCTTGCATGGTTATTAAACATGATAACAGTCATACAAGTTATTCATCACATCCTGTGATAAAATAGTAACACCATTATTCCTTTCCCAAGAATTAGGGTTTACTATCAGATAGGGCTTTTCATTCCCTTTACCCAAATTAGGGTTAGGGTTCCCCATTTCTCATTAATTAGGGTTTCATGATTACATTAACTGTCCAACCCTTAATTCATTATTTCATACCTTTGGGACATTCAAAGATATCATAAATGATTACTCAAGATCATTAATATCATCATATAGCATTAAAGATCATCAATTCAAGGTATGAGTTCAATTCTCATCCTCATCATGGTATGACTACATCATATTCATCATTGGGCTTAACCCCATTCTCAAGGTACATTAATTAACACTCATCAAAGTGCAACAACTCATTACATTTCATTGTAATAGTTGCATAACACACTTCATATGTTTCTTACCCAATTATATTGGATTTGAAGTGTATCAAGGTATATAAACCCTGAAGTAATGAATGTGATAACTATCGTATGTTAACGTATCACTTTCTCATCATTTCAGACTCTCTTGAGTTAACCAACTTATCTTGTATTAAGGTATTTCCCCTCTTAATACATTACATTACTAAACTCTCACCTTTAGCATACAATGCATAGGTCACACATTAGAATTGTCCAACTATCTTTAATGATATGGAATTGTCTAATGATAAAGACATTGCTTACAATAAGGTTGCTTCTAATCAACCACATGAAATGTTTCACCTTTATAAGGTCATTCCTTTTATTTCATCATTAGGGTTTCTTTATATCCTTACTTAAAATTAGGATTATGATTCATTGTCATATTGCCCAGGATTAGGGCTTTATGTATTATGACTTCACATTAGAGTCTCATATACCTTCACCCTTCTTAGGGCCTCTCATCACAACATAGTATTAGAACATCATGTCGTGTTTAATGCTTAGTCAGGGTTTCTCATGGAATCACCCTCAACTTGGGTTTCACATGGAATCACCCTCAACTAGGGTTTCACATGGAATCACCCTCAACTTGGGTTTCACATGGAATCACCCTCAACTAGGGTTTCACATGGAATCATCTTCAACTAGGGTTTGACATGGAATCATCCTTAATTAGGATTTCCACTATAGTTACCCACAATTTGGGTCTACTATTCATCTCCATTAGGATTTCATTCAATTATCCATAATTAGAGATTCACTATTCATCCCAATTAGGGTTTTACATCTCATTTCCCTAAATTATAGTTTCACATATCATTACCCTAGATTAGGGCTACATCCTCACCCTGGATTAGGGTTTTATTTAGAATTGCACTCAATTAGGGCTAGAGTTCAATAACCCTTTCGATTAGGGTTTATGTTCATGATTAGGGTTTCATGATCTCTTTGCTTAAGGATCATACCCTTAATCATCACATGAATCATACTCATGTATGAATTTCATGCTATCATCCTCTCAACTTGATTATGTCATATCAACCCTTCAATCAAGTACATACAACTACGATTAACATAGTGTACCAAGTCATTGATCCTATAAGCAATTAGGGTTCATCCCTTAATTGTCACTAATAACTTAGGTACGATTAGGGTTTCGACCTTTGTACCTTCATTGATTTTCATTACTAATCATCATTGGATCAATGGATCATTCATCATCTTAATTCTTAAGAGATTCAATCACATTGGACCTCCATTACATAAGGTATCCAATTGAATTGACCAATTGAATCTTCAAATATAGTAGGTGTCCAAGTGGATTAACCAATTGAATCCTCAATCAACCTTGACTACTTGAGCCCCAAACGGTCTTGAGACCGTTTGGTCCAAACCTCCTTAAAACCGCATGGACCAAAAATAGTCTCAACCAATCAAATTTAATTAGGGTTTCCAATGTTGATTCCTTCAATCATTGAATTCATGGAACCAATCATCAATTGGACCTATCATCATGCTTCAATTGAGTTAAATAGGTCAAACTTAAACTTATTTGACCCTCAATTGACCCTCAATTGGTCATCAATTAGGGTTTGAATCAATTGGATTACGGTTTGAAATCGATGATCCTTCAAGACTAATCAATGCAAGATTAGTTACTTTGAAACCATTGAACCATCATCCAAATTGAAAATGACCTGACCCCAAAAGGTCTTGAGGTCATTTGAATGACCACCAAACGGTCTTGAGACCATTTTCCCATCACATCATCAAAATCCAAGTCAACCAATTAGGGTTTGGATCATTGGATTGATCACCAAATCATCAATTGATTATACTTCAACTTAGTATCTATGGATTATCAATTGCTTAACCATACTCAACCCTAGACCTCAAAACGTTCTTGGGTGACCTCCAAATGGTCTTGAGACCGTTTGGGTGATCCCCAAATGGTTTTGAAACCGTTTGGGTCAATCAACCCAAGTTTCAAACTCAATCAACTTGGAAATCAACACTTAACCTGATTAGGGTTTTGGTGATTGATTGACCTTCAACTCATGAACCAATTGGAACTAACCAATCATAATTGATGGGTCATTAACCTATATCATTTTCAACAGATCTCCAAATGGTCAACCCTAGTCAAAACTACCAAATGGTCTGAAACCATTTGGTCTCATGCGGTTTGGTGAAACCGTTTGCTTCTAAACGGTTTGAAACTGTTTGCTCCCAAACGGTTTGGGAAACTGTTTGAGCAACTCAATCAAGACCGTTTGCCTTGGATATTTGTAGAGGTGTGTGATTATCATATTCAAACTCTAAACTCACGAAACCTGCTGTGGTTTCCATGGTGATTTCATCCATCAACCAAATCAATTATTGCAAATGTAGAAATGATCATTATTTGATAAGGAATTGAATGCAATAACAAAATCAAGGGTTCAAGTTATAAAACCCACCTCCAATTGAGCTGCAAAGCTCCATGTTCACGGAAAAAATGGTGCATGCAACTCATTTCACCATTCCAAGGCTTGTCCTCAAGGTTTGAGTGTAAAGGAATGGTTAGAATTGAAGAGCAGATTGAAATAGGAAGAAATCATGCATTGATTTGTGATTTCCACCATGAAATCATGGTGAACCAAGGTCAAGAAGCTTACCAACAGGTAGGGAGTCGTCCTCCAGATCCTACCAAGCTCCCTTGGTCGTTTCCCAAGCAAGGAGAAGAAGTGGGGTTGAAAAAGCCTTCCATTTGGCTTGTGAAAGGTCCTTTTATAAAAATTCAATGATAGAGAATATGCTTTGTAAAAATCCATTTAATCCCCAAAATGAGGCTGCCTCTTCCCCCTCAAATTCCTTAGGGACGAGGCTATCTTTTTTTCCTCTTATTCCTCTCAATTATCCATGATTTAAAGAAAAACAAATTAAGCACCTTAAATCATATTAATCTAATATCCATATGTGAGTGGATATTTCTTTTTCTTATAAAATTGAGAGTGAGTTATCCATTCCCTTGGATATTTTCGTGGTCCTTGCAAGGCTCAAGGATTTCCACACACATATGAATTCAACCATTTTAATTTTGGTTGAAGGCCCTTTAATTAATACATTTATTTTGGCCCTAAATCGAATTAGGGTTTCAATTAGGATAAAATCTTGATTATTTTAATATCAAGATTCTCTCTCCTCAAACTTAATTCAAATGAGGCGCCCCTCTCATTTTATTTTCTCTACATGGTGCCAAGAAACATTAGGGACCTTATTGAAGTGGTAAATTATATATTGCACCCTAGGTTTTGGGTAATTTGCACATTACATCAAAACTAGGTTTTCATGCACATACATTGCTTTATCAACTCTTTCTTAGTATTCAGGCTTCCATAAGCCATACCTCAGCATCATTTTCACTCTCATGATGCTTCAAAACATGTGGAACATACTATCATGCACAATTTGCACTTAAACCCCTCATCTTGGGTAATTTGTACTTTAGTCCAAAACAAGCAAACATTGCTTCAACATTATTCAAACAGGACTAGAATTGCAACATAAGTTCCTCTTGAGGCATAATTACTTTTCACAAGATGAGATTAAGCATTTAATTGTCTTTCTTAATCAAAACACCTAGGGTTAAAGTATAACCCAGGTCAGGGATGTTACACATTCATCTAGGGAAACCATCACCTTAAGACACTGTGAAGACCATTGACTTTGAAAGTAGGAAAACCATTGGTTGTTGAACCATCAACCCAGTCCAACCATTGGTTGATGAACCATCAACCCAGTTCAACCATTGGTTGATGAACCATCAACCCCGTCCAACCATTGGTTGATGAACCATCGACCCAATCCAACCATTGGTTGATGAACTATCGACCCAGTCCAACCATTGGTTGATGAACCATCAACCTATTGAGGTCGCTGGTTGATGAAATATCAACCCAGTGGTGATGAACCATCAAACCAGTGAAGCCATTGGATGATGAATCAGAGGGGCCATCAAGTTTGGTCAATAGGTGGAGAAATGAGCTTCAAATACCAAGTAAAAACCATCAGAGTTGGGAGGGGAGAAAACCATCGAATTTAACACTTGAGGAAGCACCAAAACCATCATTTCTTGAGCATATGAACATGCAAAGCAAAACTAAGTCAAAATCATTGGTTATCACAACAATGTAAACCAAAACAGCACCAAGCACAAAACCATCGAGTTGGATAACAAGAGGGAAGATCATCTAAAAAACCCTAAGTCATGACCCTCATTTGAGAGCAAAAGCCATCGTTTATGACATGAAAACAAGGTCTAGAGCACCCACATCCATGGAGAAAACGTGCACTTAACTAAGGATATCATCTAGGAAGATCATCTATCCAATAACTACCACATAAACATAAACCCTAGGCAAATATGCTACCTTTGTACTTAGAACATAATTTTTAAGCAAGAACTAGTACATGCAAGCTAGGAGTAAGCAATAAGTATGGATAAAGTTATATAAATCACCTCTATGATGAATATGAAGCTCCAAAAAACAATATATCTCGAGGGAAAGAAGGTAGAAAACCCTTAGCTTGAGCACTCTACTCGGCCAAGCTATCTCCTTCTCCAAAGAGGAAGCAAACCCCAGGTCAAGGAAGCAACAAAGAAGTGTTCTTTAAGATCTAGAACAAGTTTGACAATGAAACACCATGGGAATGACCAAGAAGAAGAGAGGGGAAGGTAGGATAGAAAGGAAACTGAAGGAAAGGAGGGAGATCTTACTTGCTTAGGTCAAGAACAAGCTAAGGAAGCTCCAAATGCTCAAAGAGAGGATAGATTTGAACCCTAGGTGCACATGCAAGGTGGAAAGGCCACCCTCTTCTACCTTGATATCCTTATTCTCTGCCAAGACAAGGGGACGAGCTATGAATAGCAAGGAAGAATAAAGGGAGTCCAAAGGGTTTATTTCATGGAAGGAGGAAGGCTTGTAAAGCTATGGGTGAGAGAGAAGAGAGGGTTAAGGTGTCTCGACATGTTTGCTATGTGTCTAATGGAAAAAGGGTCACATCCATGTAAACCAGAAGATCCATAGGTTTTGAGAGCCAAGAGAGCCATAGAGTCTTGATTCCCAAGCCAGAGATCGACCTACAACATAAGGGATCCATCATATCTTATTGAAGGGTGAAAACCGTAGCTCCACCATTGATTTGCACCTATCTTGATGAACCATCAAACTAAGGAGATCCAAGAGGGGAAACCATCAACCATCACACATCTAGGGACCACCATCATATCCCAAGACACCAAGAAAGCCATTGGATCCCATCAAACAAGGGGAACCATCAACATCCACCACTCAAGTTAGCCCATCCATGAGAGGGAAAACCCTCAATCGGCCCTAGAAAGATGTCACCATCAATCCAAGATGTAACAAGGTGGTCCAAGGAAGAAATAGCTCAATCATGATAATATAACATGTGAGGAACAAAAATCATGTGTAAAATTGCAATAAAAATACTAGATATGGGTAAATTGCATAAAATTCCAAAACAAGCATAAAATTGCATAATTTTCTCAAAAAGTGTCCAAATTGGATCAAACTTGTAACTTAAGTTTGTCACATGAAATAAAAGCACATAATGGGGATAGATTAAGGTTTTAAGAATCCAATAATGATAATCACGAATGTTAACCAAAAAGCAAGATCAAGGGTCTTACAACCATAAACCCCTAACTAGGATTTCACCCCTGAAGTCCTATGTGAACAAGGATGGGTACTTCCTACACATCTTATCCTCTAACTCCCACACAACTTCATACACGCCACTATGATGCCACAAAACATTAACTAAGACTATACCCTTCTTCTTTGGCTTCTTCACTCTCTTATCCATGATCAACATAGTACTCTCCTCATAAGAAACATCCTCTTCCAACTCAACCTCCACTGGCTGCAACTCCTACTCGGTATTAGGGTGACACTTCCTGAGCATGGAGACATGAAAGACATTGTGTAACTTGTGCAACTCTAGAGGTAGCTCCAAATTGTATGCCACCTTTCTGACACGTGTGAAGATAGGGTATGGTCCCATAAACCTAGGAGCCAGCTTACCCTTCTTACCAAAACTCAACACACCTTTCCAAGGGGAAACATTGAGGTATACACAGTCTTCAACTTAGAACTCTAACAATCTACTATGGTTATCAGCATATGACTTCTATCTATCCTCGGTTGCCTTCAATTGCTTCTCTATCACATTGATCTTCTCTGTGGTCCACTACACTAACTCGGGACCTAAAAGTTGATACGCACCTATCTCATACCAACATAAAGGTGGCCAACAATGTATCCCATACAATGCCTCATATGGTGACATGTCTATACTTTTCTAATAGCTATTATTATAGGCCCACTCAGTCAAACTCAGATAGATGTACCAACTACCAAGAAAGTGTAGAACACATGCCATCAAAAGTCCTCCAAATTCTAAATGGTCCTCTTCTATGGGTGAAAAGTTGTACTAAACCTCAATTGTGTCCCCAACGTAGTATGCATACATTCCCAAAAATAACTCATAAATTGTAGACCTCTGTCAGAGGCTATGGTAACTAGAATACCATGTATATTAATGATCCGTCAATATATATTTGTGCTAACATCTCTGTTGTATGTGTCATCTTAACTGGGAGGAAGTGATATGACTTGGTTAACTTGTCATCTGTCACCCATATGGAATCATGACTTATGGATGTCCTAGGAAGACCTACCACAAAGTCCATCGTGACATGATCCCATTTTCACAGTGGTATCAACAAAGGTTGTAATGTCCCTAGAAGCTTCTTAGCCTCTGCTTTGAACTATTGATAGGTTGGACACTTAGCAACAAACTTTGCAACAACACACTTCAGACCTGGCCACCAATACAAGTCCTTTAGATTATGGTACATTTTGGTACTGCCAGGTTGCATCACATGCATTGAGGAATGAGCTTCCTCAAGAACCATCTTACACAGTCCATCAACATCTGGAACCACTATCCCATTACAAAAGCATATTGTCCCATCCTCTGACTCATAAAAACCATCATACTTCTCACTACCAAACTCTGATTTCATATCTTGTACAATGGAATCATTCTTCTGTGTGGCTATAATGTTTTGCGTCAAGGTAGGCTTTAGCTGTAACTATGACAATAGTGTTGCCAACATGGAAACCTCCAACTTCACATTCATCTAGTGAAGCAATACTAACATTTCCCACTTGTGACACACCACAAAGTGTAATTGTGCCTTGTCTACAGATAACGATGAAGAGGACTTCCTACTCAGCGCATAAGCCACCGCATTAGCCTTCACTAGATGGTAGTCTATCATGAAATCATAGTCTTTGATCATCTCCATCCATCTTCTATACCTCATGTTCAACTCCTACATCAAGAAGATATACTGAAGTTTCTTGTAGTCGGTGAAGATTTGGCACTTATCTCCATACAGATAGTTCCTCCAAGATCTTCATGGGATTAACCACAACTTCTATGTAACATCCCTGACCTGGGTTATGTGTTAACCCTAGATGTTTTTCCTAATAAGGTTGAGTAGATGCTTAATCCTATCTTGGGAAACTTATGTTTCAATTTTGGTCTTGTTTGAACAATGTTGAAGCAATGTTTGCTTATTATGGACTAAAGTGCCAATTACCCAAGTTAACCCCTTAACTTGAAAATTGTACATGATGATATGTTCCTCTTATGTTGAGACATCATAAGAATGAATATTATGTAGTGGTATGGTTTTCACAAGCTTGGGCACCAAGATTAAGCTTGTAAAGCAATCCTTGTGCATTAAAACCTAGTTATGGTGTAAAGAGAAATTTACCCAAAACCTTGGGTTCAATATGCAAATTACCACTTCAATAAGGTCCCTAATGCTTCTTGGAAACATGTGGAGTAAAGAAATGAGAGGGGCGCCTCATTTGAATTAAGTTGGAGGAGAGAGAATCTTGATATTAAAATAATCAAGACTTAATCCTAATTGAAACCCTAATTTAATTTAGGGCACAAATGAATGTATTAATTAAAGGGCCTTCAATCAAAATTAAAATGGTTGGATTCAGATATGTGTGGATGAGATTAAAGCTTTGCAAAGGCACGAGCATATCCTAAGGAGGTGAAATCCCACTCACCATTATTATAAGAAAATGAATATCCACTCACATATGGATATTAGTATAATATGATTTAAGGTGCTTAATTTGCATTTCTTTAAACCATTGATAATTGAGAGGAATAAGAGGAAAACAAGATAGACTCGTCCCTAAGGAAGAGAAGGGGGCAAGTGGCAAGGATAAGGGGGAGATAATTCCTACTTTCTCTCTCCTAATTGAATTTTAAATAAAAATTGCATATAAGCGCATTTATCCATAGAGTAAAAGGGGAATTTCGAATTCACTTGTCCCCTTTGCTTGGAAAACGACCAAGGAGCTGTGGAGGAGAAGGAGGACGACCCCCAACCTGTTGGTAAGGTTCTTGACCTCCTTTCACCTTGAATCCATGGTGAAAATCGAAAATCAATGCATGAATTCTTCATATCTCGATCCCCTCTTCAATTCTAACAAATTCTTTTCACTCAAAGCTTGAGGACGACCCTTGGAATAGTGAACGGAGTTTCATCCACCATTTTTTTTGTGATCTTGGAGCTTTGGATCTCAATTGGAGGCGGGTTTTATATCTTGAACCCATAATTTTATTATTGCAATCAATTTCTTATCAATTGGTGATCATTTCTATATTTCCGAAATTAAGTTTGGTTGATTGATGCAATCTCCATGGAAATCATAGTAGATTTCGTGAGTCTGGAGCTTGATGATGATGACATCATCATAAGCACACACCTCCCCACATATCTAAGGCAAACGGTTTCAATGTTGAGTCCAAACGATTTCACCAAACCGTTTGGTGACCAAACGGTTTGCAAACCGTTTGGTGGTTTGGGTTCCAAACCATTTGGAATGGTTGACCATTTGAAATGGTTGACCATTTGAAGATATATGCTGTGGTACTTGGATCTTGATCCAATGGTTTCAATTGGTTGATCTTTAAGGTTACAATTGTGAATGATTCCTTAATTGCAAACCCTAATCAGCTAAGTGTTGATTTTGAAATTGATTGAGATGATGTTTTGGGTTGATTGATCCAAACGGTTTCAAAACCATTTGGGAATCACCCAAACGGTCTCCAGACCATTTGGGGGTCACCCAAGACCGTTTGGAGGTCTAGGGTTAAGTATGGCTAAGTGTTTGAAGGTCCAAAGGTACCAAATTGAATTGCAACTATGTGCTGATTTGATAATCAATCCAATGGTCCAAAACCCTAATTGGATGTCATGGATTTTGATGATGGAATGGTAAAACGGTATCAAGTCCATTTGGAGATCAACCAAATGGTCTCAAGACCGTTTGGTGGTCATCCAAGACCGTTTGAGGTCAGTTCATATCATGAGATGATGATAGTTCATTGATTTCAATTGATTTGGTTCCACAATGTCAACCATTGATGGATCCTCGATTTCAAACCCTAAGTGATGGTTTCTTGATTATCAAACCAAGTTCAATTGGGATCAAAACCCTAAATTGAAGGTCTAATTGAGTGATGATTCATTAGTCCAATTGATGAATACTTTAGTGGTTCAATTTATAATTGGTCCATGGATTGAAACATTGAGTCGATTGAGTGTTAAAGTGCCTTTTTGGTCCATGCAGTTTTGAGATGGTTTAGAAAAAATGGTCTCAAGAATGTTTGGGACCAAACGATCTCAAACCATTTGGAGACCCAAAGTGCAAATAGTTTTCAATATCTACCTTGTCTAGTTGGTTTCAAATATAACTTGTTCAAATGGTTTTCAATGAATTGATTTATGAGAACTAAGATCATTGATGGTCTATGTAATTAATATTTTGAAGATCTATATGGTTAATCTATTTGAGTATCTCATGTAATTAAAGGTCCAATATGGTGAACCCATTTGGCTACTTAAAGCAATTGAAGATTTCAATGGTTAACTCAATTGATCACTTTGTGGAGTTGAAAATTTAATTGGTCAATTCTTTTGAATTCATTATATAATTGATGGTTTAATTGATTAGACCATTAAGACATCTAATATGATCAAAGGTCAATTAGCTATGTGATTATTAATGATGTAGACCCATGATGATTATGAAGGTTAACCCTAGCTTTGTGTACTCAAGTAAAGAGTTGACCTAGATTAATTTTGGAATAGTTAACATCCTAGAGAGGGAGAGTGAATGGGAGAGATGGTTGCTTATTTAATACGCCCTAATTCTCTCATTGTGAATAAATGTGTAATCAGGGTTTGATTCATAATATGAGATCATGAAATATTCATTGAAAAAATTGATGTACCTTGATCCTAAATTAGAGCAAGGTAATGTGAAACCTTAATTTAAGGGTAAAGCTCAGTGAAACCATAATCTAGGGTGATGATGTAACCCTAACTTAGTGTCACAATGCTAGAAACCCTAATTTAATGGGAATTGTATATCATAACCCTAATTTGGGAATGAGGAAAGAGAAACCCCACTTTGATGTCAATGGTAAACCCTAATTCCCTAAAATGGGATAAAGGTATATGAAACCTTAATATAGGGTAGTGGCATTAATACTATTATGAAGCCTTAACACTGGGTGATGTGTTGTGAAATCTTAATTTCACATAATACTAGGTGACCCTGATATAGGAGGATGTTATGTGAAACCCTAATAAAGAGTGATCCTAGGTGAAATCTATATATGTTTGTGAGATGCTAAGTGAACCTCAATTATAAAGATGGAAATCTTATTCCTATTAATGAAATAGTGATTAATGTATTGACAAATAAAATACCTAGAGGGGTTGATTATGGACATCCTTACATTAATAGTCCATGACTCAAGGGTGAGTCCATATGTTTGGCAATGGTTGTGTTTTCTAAAATAGATGAATCATGACCAATACATAGCATAATGAATGTGATGATCTAGTGCATGAGTATTAGGATGAGTGATACCCTAATACAAGCTAAGTGAATAACTCAGGTAAGATGAATGTGTTGAGGGAAGTGATACATCAAGGTATGATAGATATCACATCCAACACCCCAATTCAGATATATCATGATGTGTTCTAAGCTCATTATAATTGGAATGGATGACACATGAAATGTGTCATGTCAATTGTTACATTGAGATATAATGCACCTTGATGGTTGTAGGCTAACATGCCTTATGAAAAGGTTAATCCAAATTAATATACTATAATTCAATCATAGTCTGATAAAGATGTGGAAGAAGCTCATACTTTGTGTTGATAATACATTCAATGATGAATGATGAGGATATATAAGTATGTTTGAATACTTATGATATCTGTTTTTGGTTTCTAGATTTGAGAAGAAATGGAATAGGGATGATCATTAATAATATGATTTTAAGAACCCAAGTGGTTATTTATGGAAAACCCTAATGAAGGGTGCTGATATAAAAGAGAAACCATGAACCCTAAAGAGGGAACAGTGGTATTACTTAGTGTTGTATGGTACTGATGTGAAAGAGAAATCATGAACCCTAAAAAGAGATAATACTACTTAGTGTTGTATGATACTGATATCAAAAGCATTATAATTGTTACCTTGAATACTAACCATGCATGGATGATGAGGTGAGAAGATTAGCCGGGTATGGGTTATGATGCTTGTTTATTGAGAATGTTTTATAGGATTTATAGGCCTTCATATGCTGTGTAGTAAGAATGATTGAGCTTTGTGTACTGTAAAAAATACATTGTATAGCAAGAATTATGATGTCTTTGGTCAGATGATCTGAAGGTAAAAAGTTACCTAACAAGTGGTAATAAGTATCCTATGGTGAGTTATGGGATCAAATACCCAGATGCTATAATTATGATGATGAACTTGTTAAGAAGAGTAAATGTACTTGGTGAGTTGAGGGATTAAGATCCCAACACTTTGTGAAAAGAGTATGGCTACATGCCATGACTCCACAATGGCGATGCCAGGTATTAGATATATGATCTAAGCCTGAAGATAGTTAATGTTGTGGTAATGATGTTGTAGTGAATAAATGTTATACATGTTCTTCATATTCCTTAATGAATAAGTCACATGTGTCTCTTTCAAGTTATAGTTGCAATGTTTTAGATAAGAATAATATTCTAATCTGCTAGACATTGAATTAGTTGCTGCCAAATAAATATGATTCCTTTGTGCATATTTATCTTCTTAAGCTGCAATAATAATGTTACTGGTGAAGAGTTATATCTCTCGCTGGGGTAATTTACAATTGTCTCACCCCCGTGGGAACTAAATTTTTAGGTGAACGCGGACGAGGAGACAGGAATCCTTCAGTAGGAGAAGGACAGCAGCAACAGCAGCAGGGACAGTAGTGAAGTCTCAGGTGGAGACACTGGTTGTTATGCCTTGTATAGATGTAGATAGAGTCCTATGCGTTGTCTCTGTACTCTCAGGTTCTCGGAGTAGTAGTTAGTGCTTTCGAGATTTTAGCTCAGTGCCTCGAGATTTTATACTGCCTGTGTTTAACCTGACAGGACAGTTAATGCTTGTAATTCTCAAAAGGAGATGATACAGAATATGTACCTTTGAACAAGAATGTAAATGTGTTACTTTGGTTCTTTGTGAGAAAGTTTTCCTTTGATGGATCTCTTGATAAAAAGGTTATAATTTTTAGTGATTTTTGGTAATCCGCTGCTTAGTGATCGCTTCCGCATTAGTTAATTATATTTTTGTAAGTTGTATGCCACAATTAAGTGGTATCAGAGCTCTAGGTTCGTTGAGTCTACAGAGACATATGACTAAGGTTGTAGAGTCCGTTCTAAGTGTCTTCCAGTTTATCTGATAGTATCTTCTGCTCAAATAGGAGAAGAAGAACTTGAAGATGTCTAGACAACATGAAGAACATGCTGGTGAGGGCAGCACTGCTGCACCAGGAGGAGGTGCAAGAGACCAGAATAGGGAAGGGCATGTACCTGAACAACCCCAGATTGACCCAGTTGTGATAGAAAATGCATCTCTCCATGCTCTATTTGAGAAATTCCTGACAGCCATGACACATATGGAAGACAGGATGCCACCACCTACACCTAGGGTACCAGCCCATCATGAGGGTTATGGAGTCGACAAGACTTTCGAGAGACTTCACCGGGTTGGAGCCATAGACTATGTTGGTACATCAGATCCAGCATATGCTGATCTGTTGCTCATAGAGCTGGAAAAGGCTTCCATGATCCTTGATATTCCTGAAGCTAAAAAGGTAAGACATGTTGTATACCTCCTAAAAGGAAGTGCTGGTCATTGGTGGATTATAGAGGAAGATAAGAGACCGAGTGAAGAAATTGGATGGGAGGTTTTCCGACGAGAATTCGTCAGTAGATACTTCCCTGAGACGTATTTAGATGAGAAAATCTCTCAATTTGAGAGGATCAAACAAGGACAGATGAACATTAGCGAATATGAAGCTAAGTTCATGGAGTTGTTGCGGTTTTGTCCGCAAATGGCAGTTAGTGAGGAGGAAAGAATTCAACATTTTGAGAAGGGGTTGAACGCTGAACTAACCACTCCTGTGTCTGCTTTAGAGAACAGGGAGAGGTTTGCCACCTTTGTGGAGTCTGTAAGGAGGATAGAGAGGTATGAAATCGAGAAATGACAGACTAGTGGTAAGAAGGTGTATACCCAGCCTCAAGAACAAAGGTCTGAAAGTTTTAAGAAACTGAGACTTTCTACGTCGTCAGCTCATCGAGATTCCATACTCAGACACAATGGATGTCAAGTAGGGGTATGGATTGTAGTAATGCTCCAAATAGAGCCTTTGACATAGCATCAACATTGGTGACTGGATCTCGTAGACATTTTGCGCCCAGGATCTGTTACCAATGTAGACAACCGGGACATCTGGCAGAGGATTGTCCAGGTAGGAATACGATGATGACTCAACCTCATGGGTAGAGTCAGCAAGGCTCACAAAGGACACAATTTTCTAGTAACAATAGAGGATGTGGATAGACGTCCCAGACAGGTCAGATAAAATAGTTTTGTTTTGATACTTCATATCATGATTCTATGTGTTAAAGATACGAAAGTAGTTGTTTTTGAATTCCTTTGACTAGTCCTATAAAGACACAAGGGAGATGAGGACTTATATCTTACTCAGTGTTCCTTAAAATGTTTTATAATCTCCCTTATTTGTGTGCCAAAAAATGAGATATAGAAGTGATGCCTGAAGAAAATTCAAGAATGGAAAATCTTGTGTGTATAATGATATGAAAAGTGAGGAATATGATAGTAAATAAAGTGCATACTACCTAATCTCAATACTTGTATACCTTGGCCAGGTATATGATTATTGTAGATAAGGCAAGTATGAAACTCTTAGATTGTTATCTTTTTTATTACTCTGATCAAGTAGTCATTCTGAAACAATCTAGAGAGTATAATGAAATTAAATAGGAAGAGCTAAGTAAAATTTTCCAAACAAATTACTTAGTGAACATTCTCAGTGAACATACTCAATGAACCTTCTCAGTGAATTTTTCCAAAACAAATTACTTAGTGAACATACTCAGTGAGCTTGCTTAGTGAATATTTTCAAAACAACATTCTTAGTGAACATATTCAGTGAATTTGCTTAGTGAATACTTTCAAAACCATGTACTTAGTGAACATACTCAGTGAACTTGCTTAGTGAATATTTTCAAAACAACATTCTTAGTGAATATACTCAGTGAATTTGCTCAGTGAATACTTTCAAAACAACATACTTAGTGAAGATACTCAGTGAACCTTCTCAATGAAATCTTCCAAAACAAACTACTTAGTGAACATACTTAGTGAATATTCTTAGTGAACTTCCTTAGTGAATACTTTCAAAACAATGTACTTAGTGAACATACTCAGTGAACTTGCTTAGTGAATATTTTCAAAACAACATTCTTAGTGAACATACTCATTGAATTTGCTCAGTGAATACTTTCAAAACAATGTACTTAGTGAACATACTCAGTGAACTTGCTTAGTGAATATTTTCAAAACAACATTCTTAGTGAACATACTCAGTGAATTTGCTCAGTGAATACTTTCAAAACAATGTACTTAGTGAACATACTCAGTGAACTTGCTTAGTGAATATTTTCAAAACAACATTCTTAGTGAACATACTCAGTGAATTTGCTTAGTGAATACTTTCAAAACAATGTACTTAGTGAACATACTCAGTGAACTTGCTTAGTGAATATTTTCAAAACAACATTCTTAGTGAACATACTCGGTGAATTTGCTCAGTGAATACTTTCAAAACAATGTACTTAGTGAACATACTCAGTGAACTTGCTTAGTGAATATTTTCAAAACAACATTCTTAGTGAACATACTCAATGAATTTGCTCAGTGAATACTTTTAAAACAATGTACTTAGTGAACACACTCAGTGAACTTACTTTGTGAATATTTTCAAAACAACATTCTTAGTGAACATACTCAGTGAATTTGCTCATTGAATACTTTCAAAACTATGTACTTAGTGAACATACTCAGTGAACTTGCTTAGTGAATATTTTCAAAACAATATTCTTAGTGACCATACTCAGTGAACTTGCTTAGTGAATATTTTCCAAAACAAAGTACTTAGTAAACATACTTAGTGAAGTTACTTAGTGAATCCTTCTAAGACAAACTGCTCAGTGAACCTTCTCAGTGAATATTTCTAAATTAATTGCTTAGTGAGCTTTCTCAGTGAACTTTCCCGAACAAATAAAGGATTGCTAAGTAAGTTATATGTGCTATATATGTATGTTTCTCTTTTTTTAAATATTCTTGGGTGATGATAGAAGTATTTTCTTTTATGCTTCTTCCTTTCAATAATATGGACATCGTATGTTAGAGGTTTATGCTCTACATAAACATAAACAGTGATATGGTGAAATTAATGAAAGGAACTTTGTTTGAATTATAGATCCATGGTATCACCATAATATTAATAAGATATGTGGATACTTGAGGGCATGATTAATGAATAATTTGTCCCTCCCTTTTTCCTGGGATTTCGGGGACGAAATCCTTGTTAGGGGTTTATAATTTGTAACATCCCTGACCTGGGTTATGTGTTAACCCTAGATGTTTTGCCTAATAAGGATGAGTAGATGCTTAATCTTATCTTGGGAAAAGTAATTAGGGCTCATGAGAAACTTATGTTTCAATTTTGGTCCTATTTGAACAATGTTGAAGCAATGTTTGCTTATTATTGACTAAAGTGCAAATTACCCAAGTTCAGGGGTTAACTTGCAAATTGTACATGATAATATGTTCGTCTGATGTTGAGACATCATAAGAACGAATATGATGTATTGGTATGGTTTTCACAAGCTTGGGCACCAAGATTAAGCTTGTAAAGCAATCGTTGTGCATTAAAACCTAGTTTTGGTGTAAATTGCAATTTACCCAAAACCTAGGGTTCAATATGCAAATTACCACTTCAATAAGGTCCCTAATGCTTCTTGGTAACATGTGGAGTAAATAAATGAGAGGTGCGCCTCATTTGAATTAAGTTGGAGGATAGAGAATCTTGATATTAAAATAATCAAGATTTAATCCTAATCGAAACCCTAATTTAATTTAGGGCAAAAATGAATGTATTAATTAAAGGGCCTTCAAACCAAATTAAAATGGTTGGATTCAGATGTGTGTGGATTAGCTTAAAACCTTGCAAAGGCATGAGCATATCCTAAGGAGGTGAAATCCCACTCACCATTATTATAAGAAAAAGAATATCCACTCACATATGGAAATTAGTATAATATGATTTAAGGTGCTTAATTTGCATTTCTTTAAATCCTGGATAATTGAGAGGAATAACAGGAAAACAAGATAGCCTCGTACCTAAGGAAGAGAAGGGGGCAAGTGGAAAGGATAAGGGGAAAATAATTCCTACTTTCTCTCTCCTAATTGAATTTTAAATAAAAATTGCATATAAGCTCATTTATCCATAGAGTAAAAGGGGAATTTCGAATTCACTTGTTCCCTTTGCTTGGAAAATGACCACGGAGCTGTGGAGGAGCAGGAGGACGACCCCCAACCTGTTGGTAAGGTTCTTGACCTCCTTTCACCTTGAATCCATGGTGAAAATCGAAAATCAATGCATGAATTCTTCATATCTCGATCCCCTCTTCAATTCTAACCAATTCTTTTCACTCAAAGCTTGAGGACGACCCTTGGAATAGTGAAAGGAGTTGCATCCACCATTTTTTCCGTTAGCTTGTAGCTTTGGAGCTCAATTGGAGGTAGGTTTTATATCTTGAACCCATAATTTTATTATTGCAATCAATTCCTTATCAATTGGTGATCATTTCTATATTTCTGAAATTAAGTTTGGTTGATTGATGCAATATCCATGGAAATCACAGTATATTTCGTGAGTTTGGAGCTTGATGATGATTACATCATCATAAGCATACACCTCCCCAAATATCTAGGGCAAACAGTTTCAATGTTGAGTCCAAACGATTTCACCAAACCGTTTGGTGACCAAACAGTTTGCAAACCGTTTGGTGGTTTGGGTTCCAAACCATTTGGAATGGTTGACCATTTGAAATGGTTGACCGTTAGAAGATATATTATGGGGTACTTGGATCTTGATCCAATGGTTTCAATTGGTTGATCTTGAAAGTTTCAATTGTGAATGATTCCTTAATTGCAAACCCTAATCGGCTAAGTGCTGAGTTTGAAATTGATTGAGATGATGTTTTGGGTTGATTGACCCAAACGGTTTCAAAACCATTTGGGAATCACCCAAATGGTCTCAAGACCATTTGGAGGTCTAGGGTTAAGTATGGCTAAGTGTTTGAAGGTCCAAAGGTACCAAATTGAATTGCAACTAAGTGCTGATTTGATAATCAATCTAATGGTCCAAAACCCTAATTGGATGTCATGGATTTTGATGATGGAATGGGAAAAAGGTCTCAAGACCATTTGGAGTTCAACCAAACGGTCTCAAGACCGTTTGGTGGTCATCTGATACCATTTGAGGTCAGGTCATATCATGTGATGATGGTAGTTCATTGATTTCAATTGATTTGGTTCCACAATGTCAGCCATTGATGGATCCTCAATTTCAAACCCTAAGTGATGGTTTATTGATTATCAAACCTAGTTCAATTGGGCTCAAAACCCTAAATTGAAGGTCTAATTGAGTGATGATTCATTAGTCCAATTGATGAATACTTTAGTGGTTCAATTTATAATTGGTCCATGGATTGAAACATTGATTCGATTGAGTGTTGAAGTGCCTTTTTGGTCCATGCCGTTTTGAGAAGGTTTGCACCAAACGGTCTCAAGACCGTTTGAGTCCAAACGGTGTCAAGACCGTTTGGGAACAAATGATTTCAAACTAGTTGGAGACCCAAAGTGCAAACAGTTTTCAATATCTACCTTGTCTAATTGGTTTCAAGTATAACTTGTTCAAATGGTTTTCAATCAATTGATTTATGAGAACAAAGATCATTGATGGTCTAAGTAATTAATATTGTTAAGATCTATATGGTTAATCTATTCGAGTATCTCATGTAATTAAAGGTCCAATATGGTGAACCCATTTGGCTACTTAAAACAATTGAAGATTTCAATGGTTAACTCAATTGATCACTTTGTGGAGTTGAAAGTTTAATTGGTCAATTCTTTTGAATTCCTTATATAATTTATGATTTAATTGATTAGACCATTAAGACATCTAATATGATCAAATTTCAATTAGCTATGTGGTTATTAATGATGTAGACCCATGATGATTATGAAGGTTAACCCTAGCTTTGTGTACTCAAGTAAAGAGTTGACCTAGATTAATTTTGGAATAGTTAACATCCTAGAGAGGATGAGAGGGAGAGTGAATGGGAGAGATGGTTGCTTATTTAATAAGCCCTAACTCTCTCATTGTGAATAAATGTGTAATCAGGGTTTGATTCATAATATGAGATCATGAAATCTTCATTGAAAAGATTGATGTACCTTGATCCAAAATTAGAGCAAGGTTATGTGAAACCTTAATCTAAGGGCAAAGCTCAGTGAAACCATAATCTAGGATGATGATGTAACCCTAACTTAGTGTCACAATGCTAGAAACCCTAATTTAATGGGAATTGTATATCATAACCCTAATTTGGGTATGAGGAAAGAGAAACCCCACTTCGATGTGAATGGTAAACCCTAATTCCCTAAAATGGGATAAAGGTATATGAAACCCTAATATAGGTTACTGCCATTAATACTAATGTGAAGCCTTAACACTGGGTGATGTGTTGTGAAATCTTAATTTCACATAATACTAGGTGAAACCCTGATAATGAAGGATGTTATGTGAAACCCTAATAAAGAGTGATCCTAGGTGAAATCTATATATGTTTGTGAGATGCTAAGTGAACCTCAATTATAAAGATGGAAATCTTATTCCTATTAATGAAATAGTGATTAATGTATTGACAAATGAAATACCTAGAGGGGTTGATTATGGACATCCTTACATTAATAGTCCCTGACTCAAGGGTGAGTCCATATCTTTGGCAATGGTTGTGTTTTCTAAAATAGATGAATCATGACCAATACATAGCATAATGAATGTGATTATCTAGTGCATGAGTATTAGGATGAGTGATACCTAATACAAGCTAAGTGAATAACTCAGGTAAGATGAAGGTGTTGAGGGAAGTAATACATCAAGGTATGATTGATATCACATCCAACACCCCAATTCTGATATATCATGATGTGTTCTAAGCTCATTATAATTGGAATGGATGACACATGAAATGTGTCATGTCAATTGTTACATTGAGATATAATGCACCTTGATGGTTGTAGACTAACATGCCTTATGAAAAGGTTAATCCAAATTAATATACTATGATTCAATCATAGTATGATAAAGATGTGGAAGAAACTCATACTTTGTGTTGATAATACATTCAATGATGAATGATGAGGATATATAAGTATGTTTGAATACTTATGATTTCTATGTTTGGTTTCTAGCTTTGAGAAGCAATGGAATAGGGTTGATCATTAATGATATGATCTTAAGAACCCAAGTGGTTATTTATGGAAAACCCTAATGAAGGGTGTTGATATAAAAGAGAAACCATGAACCCTAAAGAGGGAATAGTGGTATTACTTAATGTTGTATGGTACTGATGTGAAAGAGAAATCATGAACCCTAAAAAGGGATAATACTACTTAGTGTTGTATGATACTGATATGAAAGCATTATGATTGTTACCATGAATACTAATCATACAGGGATTATGAGATGAGAAGCCTAGCCAGGTATGGGTTATGATGCATGTTTATTGAGAATGTTTTATAGGCTTTATAAGCCTTCATATGCTTTGTGTAGTAAGAATCATTGAGCTTTGTGTACTATGAAAAATACATTGTATAGCTAGAATTATGATGTCTTTGGTCAGATGATCTGAAGGTAAAAAGTTACCTAACAAGTGGTAATAAGTATCCTATGGTGAGTTATGGGTTCAAATACCCAGATGCTATAATTATGATGATGAACTTGTTAAGAAGAGGAAATGTACTTGGTGAGTTGAGGGATTAAGATCCCAACACTTTGTGAAAAGAGTATGGCTACATGCCATGACTCCAGAATGGAAATGCCACGTATTAGATATATGATCTAAGCCTGAAGATAGTTATTACTGTGGTAATGATGCTATAGTGAATAAATGTTATACATGTTCTTCATATTCCTTAATGAATAAGTGACATGTGGCTCTTTCAAGTTATAGCTGCAATGTTTTAGATAAAAATAATATTCTAATCTGCTAGACATTGAATTAGCTATTGCCAAATAAATATGATTCCTTTGTGCATATTTATCTTCTTAAGCTGCAATAATAATGTTACTGGCGAAGAGTTATATCTCTCGCTGGGGTAATTAACAATTGTCTCATCCCTGTGGGAACTACATTTTTAGGTGGACGCGGACGAGGAGACATGAATCCTTCAGTATGAGAAGGACAACAACAACAACAGCAGAGACAACAGTGAAGTCTCAGGTGGAGACACTGGCTGTTTTGCCTTGTATAGATGTAGATAGAGTCATATGTGTCATCTCTGTACTTTCTGGTCCTCAGAGTAGTAGTTAGTTCTTTTGAGATTTCGGCTCAGTGACTTGAGATTTTATACTGCCTGTGTTTAACGTGACATGACAGTTAATGCTTGTAACTCTCAAAAGGAGATGATACAGAATATGTACCTTTGAACAGGAATGTAAATGTGTTACATTGGTTCTTTGTTTAGGACCATGTCTCCACAAAGAGCCACCATGGAGTCAGCAGAACGATGAGAAGAACCTCCCACATGAATCTGCATGAGATACAACATGTCTTCCATCATCTTCATCATGTAGGGTGGTTGAGGGATTGAAGGGGCTTGCACATCTCAGTCCACCATCTTGACTCCAAAGGGTTGCTTGTCACATGCACAAGGCACAACCAAACAAAAGAGGGCAAGTTAGCAAACCAAGATGCAAGAGTAAAGCAAAGAATAAATAATAGCAATGGTGAGGGCAAAAGGAAAGGCTAAGCTACACTATCTAACTAGGTCGAGCGCCTCTATCCCCGGCAACGGCGCCAGAAAGCTTGGTGCGCTCCCGCTAGAGGCTTGCAACAAGTGCAATCCACAAGGTCGGGAGGCACGGGAGAGAATATGGGATCTTTGCTTTCGATATTTGTATGGTCCCAAATCATGTCTATCACTAAAACTAAAACAATGCGCCCGCAAGCGTCCGGGGTACTGTTGTAGTATAGATCAAAGGCAAGATGCGGGGTCGAACCACGAAGATAGAGGGGGCGCTAGAGTTAGAAGGTGTGAGCTACGTTCCTATTGCAGAGAGTAATGTTTTTAGGGTTTTAAGGTTGATTGGTTGATTACACTAATGAGCAATTAAGAGATGTGAGAAGTAAACTAAATTATGGAAGAGCAAGCAAATTAGTAAACTAAGCTATCAAACTAACTAAGCAAGAGGAAGGAAGGCTACACTACTCTAGCAAGGCAAGAAGCAATTAAGAACTAAACTAACCACTAGAAAGAGCAAGAGCCTAAGTTAACACTGAAGAGTAAAACTAAGCAATTGACTAAGTTAGACTAAAGCAATTGAACTAAGCTAGCATTAGCAAGCAAACTAAGCGATTAGGGTTTTAAGCAAGGTGATTAAGGTGGGTGGGCTGTTTGGGGAATGTCACTTTGATTTTAGTTGGGGGAGTTCATTAAACATGCATGGTGCTCAATTCATATCTAGATTACCAAACCAAACAACAAGGGCAATGCCATCAGAACATACCCTATACTACTAGTAGAAGACTAGGGTTAGGTGTAGTTCTAGTGAGATTGGCCAAATCTAGGTTTCTAGGGCAAGTGATAGTGGACAATTGAGGTTTGAGGGTAGAGATGGGAGTGGAGATGAAGGGGTTTAACCTCAAGCCACTAGCCACTCTAGCCTTTAGAAGGCCCTAGGCAATTGCATCACTCTCACTTACACTAGCCACTTAAATCTCACACTCATTTGTAGGAGGAGGGATGTGTATGTAGGAACAAAGGGGGCTATCTAGGGATCCACTAATTGGACCTAGGAGCCATTCCTAAGATTGCCACATACACCCCAATTCCTCCTAGAAATGAAGTGTCATCAAAAACCTCAAAACAAGCAATTCATACAAGAAGCACAAATCACATGCAATAAGATAGGAAAAGAGATGGAAGCAAGAAGTAATCATCATAAATATGAATTGAGTTCATTACAAGAATTTATCCCCCAACATGGTATCAAAGTAACATTTTAATCCCAAACAGCCCACCACAAGGGGGCTTAGCTAGACATAGTCATGAAAACAGGAAAAGAAAGGGGTAGAAGAAGTAGGGACTCCATGAAGCTTGATGTAGAAGCCTCCTTCTTCACCTCCAAGAAGCTGCAGACGTCCTCCCTCCTCCAATGGTGCAGGGGTGCATGAAAATGGTGGAATGGATGGATAGAAACCTAGAGAAACTAGGTTTCTATGGTGGAAATGAGTGGAAAATGGATGGAAATGGGGTTGAATGCAAGGATATGGGTGGATGGGAGCAATGGATGCAAGGGAGCAGCTAGGTGACGGCTAGGGAGTGCTCTCTCTCGAGCCCTAGAAGAAACTAGTGCTTATATAGGGGCTAGGGCTAAGTAGGGGTAGAATAGGAAAATCAGTGAAAGTTGTATAAGTTTTGGGGTGGTAGCACGGCCGTTCTGGGCAGCACGGCCGTGCTAGGTAGGAGTGGGCACGGTCGTGGTGGAGGAGAACGACCGTGTTGGCTAAGTGTTAACTCAACAGGTTGATGGGTGAAAACGAAGGCTAGTAGCATGGTCGTGCTGGGTAGCACGGCCGTGGTGGCAGAGTTGTGATGAGGTCGTTCTGAGCAGCATGCTCGTTCCATCTTCATCTAGCATGGCCGTGCTGGTCAGCACGGCCATTGTGTGGTCTTCGTAGTATGTCCGTGCTGGGCAACACGGCCGTGGTGGCTGACTTGCTTGAACTTCAATAATTTGTCGATCAACCTGTAATTCTGCTCAATTGACAGCACGGCCGTTCCATGGCACCACGGCCGTGCTGGGGTCTTCTAACACTAGCATGGCTTCAAACTTCATAATTCTTGGATGTCTTTGCTTGGAGATGATTCTTGGCCACTGGAGGTAGGTTGAGGGAGACTTTGGGGCCTTCTTTGGGTCCGTCTTTGATTGGGGGAACCCTAGAACTCCCTCTCTCTCTCGTCCATCTAAGCATGGTCCAAGTACCTGAAAAATAGTGCAAAGAACATCCATAAGTGTATTTGCAATGATAATCATATTGGGGAAAATACTTGTAATCTAACATGTTTAGATGCAACTTAATACAAAATGGCACATGATGGAGCCCTAAAATAGGGTTGCATCAATACCTGAGAAAGTTTTCCTTTGATGGATCTCTTGATAAAAAGGTTTTAATTTTTAGTGATTTTTGGTAATCCGCTGCTTAGTGAACGCTTCCGCATTAGTTAATTATGTTTTTGTAAGTTGTATGCCACATTATAGCTCTAAGTCATGTGTCAGGTAGTTATCTTTGTGTTTCTTAAGCTGTGGTGAAGCAAAAGAAATCTCATTCTTAGCATGCATTAGCACACATTCCAAGTCATTCTTTGAAGAATAAAAAAATGATGTAGCCTTTCCCTTGCTCTGGTAGCACTAACACTAGAGAACTGATCAATTTATCCTCCAAGAAATGGAAAGAATGCTAACACTTGTCATACCAGACAAAAGGAACACCTTTCCTTGTAAACTTGGTTAGGTGTAATGACATCATAAAAATTCTTGATGAATCTCCTATAGTAGCGTTCCAAACCTAGAAAACTTCAGAATTCCATCGATGTCTTAGGTTTCAACCATTCCAACAATAACTATACCTTCTTTCGGTCTATGAAAACACCCTTTGCAGATATCACATGACCAAGGAAAGACACCTCGGTCAACCATAACTCATAGGTACCGAACTTGTCTTACAATCTGTGCTACCTCAACAATGTCTTCACCTGGAAAAGGTGTTGTTCATGCTTCCAACTGTCCTTAGAGTATATCAAGATATCATCTATAAACATGACCATAAGCTGATCCAAATACGGCCTGAGAAACATGTTCATCAGATCCATAAAAGTTGTTGATGTGTTGGTCAACCCAAACGGTATAACCAAAAACTCATAGTTACCATACCTAATCATGAAATCTATCTTATGTATGTCATCCACCTTGATCCTCATTTGGTGATAACTCGACCTCATATCTATCTTAGAAAATATGGTAGCACCTCTCAACTGGTCAAATAGATTGTCAATGCTTGGCAATAAATACTTGTTCTTTATTGTGACCTTGTTAAATTTCCGGTAATCTATACATAGTCTCGTGGAACCATCCTTCTCTTCTTCATGAAAAACACTGGAGCACCCCAAGGGGTTGTTCTTGATTTGATGAATCCCTTCTCTAAGATCTCCTGCAACTATTTCTTCAACTCCTACATCTCTATTGGTGCCATCCTGTAAGTTGCTTGAGCTATGGGTTCTATTCTAGGAAAAAGATCGATCTCAAAATCAATCTCTCAAGGAGGGGTAACACTAGGAAAACTCCTCAGGAAAGACATCCTGTAACTCTCACACTACAGGAACCTTCTGGATACTAGGGCCTCTTGCCTTGGTATCCACACCATGTGCCAAGAAAGCCTCACACCCCATCTCATCAGCTTGTCTGCAATCACAACCAACACCAAATATGTAGGTAGAATCTTCCCATCTCCTTGCAAGATCCAAGAAACACCCCCATCACAGAATGTTGACACCTTAAAACTACAGCCCAAAACAACCTTGTACTTCTCCAAGGTATCCATCTCTAGGATCACATCAAATCCATTCATTCTAAGTGACATAAGGTACACTTGAATGCTGCATCCAGAGAAGGAAAGAATGCAAGATATAACACCTCCCGCAACTCAGCAGAACCAACTAAAGGGGTTTCAAGAAAAAAGCTATTACATTTAATAAAAATATGCATATAACACCTACATTTCCCCTCTCTGATGATAAAAGCTTGTGTTGCACCTTCTTCAACCAAAATAGATACAAAAAATGAAGCTGATAGGTTTCAATGAAAAAGTTCCATTTGACCTGTCATGACCTGTGGATTTACCACTCTCTCCAGTTGAATCATAGAGTAGAATCTAGTCATTGCCTATTATCATCCTCATCCTCTACTAGTTGGTCCAGATGACCCAACCTACGATAGCTAACCACATCCTCTACCATCACCACCACTATTATATTGTTGTTGCGAAATTCACTGAGTTTGCCTTGGCTACTGTGACACTTCTTCATCCTTCATAAGGAAAAACCACCTCAAATTCCCTACTTGTTCGCAGCTTTGGAAAGTCTTCAGATCATATTATGGACTACATGGCCCTGTCACTAATATTGATGTTGCACTGTGTGCTCATGCTGGTGGAAAACTATGATCTTTGCCCTTGCTCGGGTACCATTGTGACAACACATGTGATATCGGCTCAGAAAAAGCTGATCTCTACTATGACTGCTAGTACTATCCTAAAGAAAACCTTGGCTTCTTTAACACACCAGAGGAGTTCCCTTGAAACTGAGTTGGCTTCTTCTTAGTGTTGGCTTCAAGCTTCTTGTTAGAAAACCTCTCAATCCTTATCACCAACTCCTTCAAGGTATAGAACCTCTCTATATTCTCTAAAGATGATGTTGTGGTGGACAACTATAAGCTCAAACCCATATCAAACATATAGATTCTCTCCTTCTCTATCACTACCATATGAGGACAGAACCTTAAAAGCTCCATAAACTTCACCTCATACTCATTGATGGACGTCAAACCTTGGCACAACTTCTCAAACTGCAATGTCTTCTCATCTAGATATGTCTTTGTGAAGTAACAACTCACAAACTCCCTCCAAAACTCTTCCTAGCCTATCAAAACTATTGATCTCTTCTCTTCCTCTATGTCCCACCAGTGGGCAACACTTCCCTTCAATAGGTACACAACATGCTTCACCTTATCCACTTTTCGGGTGTTCAGGATCTTGAACTCCTTCTCAAGCTCAGTTAACCACAAGTCGACGTCTTCTGGGTCTACGGTACCCGTGTACTTGATTTCACCAACATGTCTCAACCTCTCAAATGTCTTCCCATAGCACTATGATTCCACATTTAGGAAGGCTTCCCTAGCTTGAGGTATGAACACCCTATCCACTAAATGCATAATCATGGCCATAAGTTATCCAAGCATGGATTGAAAGGCTGGATTAGACATAGTTTTAGGATTGAACTGAGGCATCGAGGTCTGCTCTGGACCCATCTCAAGCAATCTTTCATCACGTGCCTGCCTCCTACCACCACCTCCTAGCATGAAGTAGCTACTATCCACATGTTCTTCATGTTCTCCAGACATATTTGCATAAGCGTAGGCCATGATCAGATATGTTGGATTGTATATGAACATACAAAAAATCCAACTCCTATGTCCCTGAAGACTTATCAAACCTAAAGCTCTAATACCAACCAAACTTTGACACACTATCACACTAATTGAGATTACTCAAAACTGAAAACACGATCAATCATTAAACAAACTACATACCTAGAAAAGTGGGTAAATGAAAATTGATTAAATATCACTACCATAACCACAAACATTTACATATAAAGCACAACTTCCTTTATTAGATCATATACTAGACATGGTATTTACATATTTGTCCAGTGGTCTCAGCCAAAACATGTATACAAAAGATATCATTCCGCATATACATGCCATATACAAATCAAATACTGCTAAAAAATCAAGTCAATATACATATCATCTATAAAACATTCCCTACCTAGACCGGAGAACACATGGATGACTCTAACACACGACTAAGTAAGAGCCAACCTTCTTCTTTTACTGCTCTCCAAGCTGCTCTTCTTCACCTACATGAACCAGACCACATCGTTGATGACCACCTAAAAAGATGTGGTGACCCACGAGGTGAGACCCATATCCCAATGAGAGATATAATTCTCAACAATGATTATTGATTACAATGGGTTATAATATGTTAAAAAAATGAAGCAGGTTAATCAAGTTATACAGATAGGCATAACATCACGGATAATTAGAAAGGTATATAAAAGAATAGATAAATCTATCATTTACTAATAGTTGACTACTATGATTGCATTATATATAACAACTAGTAGTATAAGAAACAAGGTAGCGGTTAACATCCAATGTGAAGCACATTTAACCCTAACAGTAATACTAAAAAATTGTATTACATCTTTTATTAAGAATTGGGGAGTTTGAGTCATACTACTTGAAGTTCAACTGACCACTACTTGGTCGCAATCAGTTTGGCACAAGATCTAGGAGAGACAAAATCCTAAGATATTCTCTACCCTCAGTTAGTATGAGTCTGCCACAACAACACATAAGGTCAAGATGCAAAATAGCCTAGTCTACCCTTAGTACAACTCACGACACTAGTAAATAGCCTATTTCACCCTTATAAAGGTCACGATATTGGTGATCAAGGTATAAAAAAACCCTATCATCCAAGGTACAACTGCAGCTATCCTCAATCACAACACATATGCAAATAAATCTGAGATACAACCGCAACCATTCTCCTACCGAGGTATGACTGCATCCATCCTCAAAACCTTGAGATCAGATGACAAGGATACACAGTCCCATGCACCCCACATGCTCAACGTTATGTGCTCCAAGCTTCCATTAGGAATACTCATTTCCCCATCCAACAAGTCCTGACACTAAATGGTTCTACAACATAGGGAACTGCATGATTAGGGTTTCACTTGATTAGTTAATACCAATTGGGTGAATTAAGGATGCATCGAACAAGTGAACATACAAACCCTAATTTATATTCTAGCAACATTGAGAAATAGCAACTCCATAAGATATCAAATGTATGAGGCATAATCTTGATCACACTATCCCAATGTACAAGTTCATTACTATCCATGAGACTATACTTATCATCATGCTATTATAGGATACAAATCCTTGTCACATAATGAAGATGATCACACCTCGATTAGGGCTCGACTATTGTTACAACCCCAAATTTTGGGTACATTTGTTGAGAAATTTAATTTCTCATATTAAAGATAAATGAAAAAATAATGGATGAATGCATTATTTTTAAAATAGCCTTGCTGATTTATTTGTGGGCTTTATTGGCTATTGGGCCCAATAACAAGGAAACTCAATTAACGAATGCATAATTAAGAATTGGAGAAAAGAAAGAGGTAGAAACCTCTAGAAGGCAAATCCAAGGAGGGATTTTGTGCCTCTTGGGTTCCTTGGGTACCAAGGAGTCCAAAGTTTCAAAGAAAATAAATAAGAAAAGAAAAGATTAATATAGTTTTTCTTTATTAAGAAAGATATTGAAAATATTGATGAAATGTGGAAAATAAGTAAAAAGAGGTATAATTAAGTGATCCTTGGTGGAATTTCGTATCCCAAGGATTGTTAATGATAAAAGGAATATCAATGAGGAAAATAAAAGGGAAATAATGAAAAATCCTCAAAAAGAACTATTTTAATAAGAAATAAACAAGATAATGAGAAATAATGTGAAATAATGCATATTGATGCATTTAAGGATAAGGAGTATTCCTTAAAAAGAAATTTCAAATTATTAGAGTTTCTTGGGATCCAAGGAGTCCCAATGGAGAAAGAAGAAAGAGAAAATACCTATAAAAGAAAATAAGATCATAATGTGATATAATATTAATGGTTTTTGTAGCTTTGCAAAAGGAGAGGTATTTTCTACTTAGAGGAAAATATAATCTCGTGGTTAATGGATTAAAAAGCAAAGAGAATAATGAGAAGGAATTTTCGTATTCCTAAATATCCAAGAAATAAAGGATATCAAAGGGATTATGAGGAGAGAGAAGAATACTTCTCCTTGAAGGAATGTAATTCCTATTAGGAGGGGACTTGTTTCCTCTTAGATAGGCATCTTAGGGCGAGGATATCCTCCCCTATAAAAGGGGTAGACCTCTGGTTCGAACTCAAAGAGAATCCCCAAGTTCCTTCTCTCTCTCCCATCTCCCTCTTCATGTAAACCCTAACGGTGAGAGGTAATACTATCTCTAGGACAACATGGGAGCTGCGATGGGGCTCTAGGGAAGCACGAAGTTCCCACGACAACCCAAGAAGAGTCGGATATATTTTCCTGTATGCCTGTCTTCGCACAACAGCTTCTGAAAGCTCGCAAACCTACAGCAAACGGGGGCTTGGCTCCCCTCAGATCGGGCATGTTGACTGCAACCTAGAGTCTCCCCGCATGCGCAGGGGTGCTACGGAGTCAGAGCAAGGTCTGGGCAGCAAGCTCCAGCCGTAGGGAGGCGGAGAAGACCCTCCCCGATCTTCTGCAACCGCAGCAGTGCTAGGGCGCGCGCTAGGTTGAAGAAGGGGGGGCGATGGACAGTTATACCCTCCAGGAGTATGAAGGGTCGGCTGACTTAACCCGGGGCAACATCATCATTTCATTATGTTTCCCAAACAATCCAACGTTGCATGGAGATGGCTACGTGGCGCTCCCGGATTGGTCCAAAATAGGTATTTTGCTAAATTCATAGCCAATTATCCGTGGCTCGGATTGGAACGCATAAAATATGAAAGTTACTCAGAAAAATGAGAGGAATCCATTAAAAATATAATTGAAGACTGATTCCTAGTACAATTTAAAAAGTAATGGAAGATGTCAACTTTAAATGTATTAATATTGAAAGAACCCAATTTTGATATGTTTAATGTGATTAGTAGGGTTTAATAGTTGCTTAAAGTTGATGTTAGCCTGTTAATGATAAAAAGGATCATTAAGATTGGAAAAGGATGAATTTGCATGTAACTAAGTTTAATTTTGAGTTTAATGTGCATGAATAATTCTTTAATGGGCCTTGAAACTCTAATGTTGGTAAATTCGACTTTTAATGGCTTTAATTGACTAATTTCATGATTAAGGTTGGAATATGCTATTTTGAGCATTAAAGTCACTAATTTGTGGAAAGATAACCTTAATATAGAAATTAGGGTTTTTGATTGAATCAAGGTAGAATTAATACTAAATAGAGTTCATATGGGAATTCGACCATCGTGAATTATGAGTTGTTAATCCGAAAGAAACTAAAGGTGATAATTGAGTCTAATGACCTTGAAATAGATTAAAAGGATAAAGAAGGTAGTTTTGGTATAAAAGAGAAATAATCAACTTTAATTGGGCTTATGGTGTTGAAATTAGGGTTTATGAACTAAGAGAGCATTTAATATGATGAAAGCGTTATGGAGGCAAAAACCCTAATAAAATCTTAATGTGGTTTAGAAAACCTAAGGTGGAATCCAAGTCTAGCTTTAGAATGTTCTAGATAAACTATAACACTTGGATGTCATGCATTAATTTTAGGATATTGTTGATTGCTTGTTGATTGATTCTTTATCATTATTGCTTGGACAGCAAGTTGCTTTGGATCAGGTATGTGGTTAATTATGAATAACCGCCTTAGTTTCCCGATGATTTTTTGGATGGTTAATCGCATTGAATGAAAATTATCTGTTGGATGTTCATACTTGCAAATTATAAAGTCACTATGATTATCACATTAATAATAGAAGTATAGATTCTCGCACCTACATGCCACCCTGATGGATGATGCCAAGAGAGTCAGGACCAGATGGGTAGACCAATGGACACCTTGAGTGGTGACCCCAGGCACCAAGAAGGTGGCCTATTGCATGACTAGTGGGAACCATGAGTGGTGACCCCCAGGCACCAAGCTCGGGATTGAGAAGGTGGCCATAAGTCATTGGCAAAGGGCACCCTAAGGTGGATATGCCAGGGTTAGGGCAAAAGCGGTGGATATTGCTATACTGAAAAGTGTAAATTGGCTTGTTAATTAATTTGATTGTGATTATTAAATTGTTAGCCATATGTGCAAACTTTTGGTTGTCCCCACATACCAGTATATTTCGATATACTGACCGACATTTTGTTTGTCGGCGTTTTAGGTACAAATGAAAAGAACAAATAGTAAAGTGGCATATGTGGAATTAAATGAGAAGTAACGTACACAGGAGGATTAGTTAGAGTAACATCTTCATGGATAGAAGTTTAGAAATCCCAATTTTTCCAAGGTAAGAAAAGTTTTATTTTATACCAGTTTTTAGTTTAGTTGGTAAAGTTTATTAATTATTACTGATTATTTGTCGAACCTTTGATCCTGCTAATTAGATAACGGCTCTGACCTTCGGGTCTCCCTTAATTGGGGGTTGCTGGGAGGCGGGGTCGTTACAACTATTCTGAAAGGTCCTTAAGACCATCATATTATTCCCCGTAAGAACATCATTATGTTTCCATACCTTGTAACAAGGCTCAACAAACCATCAACATACTTGTGATACCCAGATTTGCATAACATTGCATTAAGAAGATTATGATGTACATATGGCAACATATTAGGGTTACAACTACATTGAGAGAGCATTCCATCATCATATTAATCACACAAGGAAGCTAAGTATGACTAACCATCATCATCTATTTGTATTAGGGTTAGGTGTAACAAGATAAGATGGATTAGGGTTACACATCAGCTCATTATGGTGACTATAAATTTACATTCATATGAGGGAAACTTTAATATTACCAAGTGATGGGCATAGAACCATCGATTCTACATCATCACAACCAGACCATCATATCATGTGCTTCACCCAAAAGCATCAGATGTTGGATAAGCAAAACCATAAGATAACTTACAAGTAAAGCCTTAAACTATTTATCTAGGGAAACCATCGAGTTATGACACTAAGAAGACCATTGACTTTGAAAGCAGGGAAATCATTGGTTTATGAACCATTGACCTAGTCCAACCATTGGTTGATGGACCATCGACCCAGTCCAACCATTGGTTGATGAATCATCTACCCAATACAACCATTGGTTGATGAAACATCTACCTAGTGATGCCATTTGTTGATGAAGCATAAACCTAGTGTAGCATTAGTTGATGAACCATCAACCCAATGGAGCCATTAGAAGATGAACCAGAAGGGCCATTGAGTTTGGTCAATAGGTGGAGAAATAAGCTTCAAATACTAAGTAAAAACCATCAGATTTGGGAGGGGATAAAACCATCAAGTTCACCACTTGAAGAAGCACCAAAACCATCATTTCTTGAGCATATGAACATACTAAAATTAACTAGGTCAAAACCATCACTGGTCACAATAAAGTCAACCAAAATAGCATCAAGCACAAAACCATTGAGTTGCATAACAAGAGGGAAGATCATCTCAAAAACTATAAGTCATGGCCATTGTTTTAGAGCAAAAACTATTGTTTATAACATACCTGAAAGGTCTGGATCACCCATATCCATGAAGAAAACATGCAGTTAACTAAGGATAGAATCTAGGAAGATTATCTATACAAGAACTACCATATAAGCGTAAACCCTAGGCAAAGATGCTACCTTTCTACTTAGAACATCATTTTTAAGCAAGAACTAGTACATGCAAGCTAGGAGTAAGCAAGTGGAGAAAGTTATGTAACTCATCTCTAAGATGAAGATGAAGCTCCAAAAACCAAGTTATCTCAAGGGAAAAAAGGTAGAAAACCCTTATCTTGAGCACTCTACTCGGTCAATCTAGCTCCTTCTCCAAAAAGAAAGAAAACCCCATGTCAAAAGCAAGAAAGAGGTGTTCGTCAATCTCTAGTACAAGTTCCACCATGAAACACCATGGGTAAGACCAAGAAGAATAGAGTAAAAGGTGGGAAAGAAAGAAACTGAAGGAAAGGAGGGATAGCTTACTTGATTAGGTCAAGAACAAGCTAAGGAAGCTCCACATTCTCAAAGAGAGGGTAGATCCAAACCCAAGGTGCACATCCAAGGTGGAAAGGCCACCCTATTCTACCTTGAGCTCCTTATTCTCCACCAAGATAAGGGGGATGAGATCTTAACATCAAGGTAGAAGAAAGGGGGTCCAATGGGTTCTTTGCATGGAAGAAGAAAGGTTTATAAAGCTATGGGTGAAAGAGAAGAGAGGGTTAAGGTGTCTATCCATGTTTATCATGCGTCCCAAGGACAAAGGGTCATGTACATGCAAACCACAAGTTCCATCAGTTTTGGGATCCAAGGAATCCATTGGATCTTGATTCCTAGGCCAACCATCGACCTACAACATAGGGAAACCATCAAATCTTGTTCAAGGGTGAAAACCCTAGCTCTACCATCAGTTTTCACCTATCTTGATGAACCATCACACCAAGGAGCTCCTAAAGGGGAAACCATCAACCCTCACACCTATAGGGAACACCATAGGATCTCACCACACCAGGTAACCCATTGTATTCCATAAAACAAGGGGAACCATCAAGCTTCACCACTTAACATATCCCATCCATGAGAGGGAAAACCCTAACTCAACACTAGAAAGATGTCACCATCAAACCAAGATGTAACAGGGTGCACCAAGACACAAATAGATCAAGAATGATCATAAAACATGAATAAACAAAAATAATGTGATAAATTGCAATAAAAACCCTAGATATGGGTAAATTGCATAAAATCCCTAAACAAATATAGAATTGCATAACTTGCTCAAACAATGTCCAAACTGGACGAAACTTGAAACTTCAACTTGACACACGATATCAAAGCACATTTTAGGTTTATATTAAGGTTTTAAACATACATTACGATAAGAATGCATGTTAACCAAAAAACAAGGTCATGGGCCTTACAGTCCTCCACTATGAGATTTTTCATACTAAGCAGTCTCTAGAATTTCTTATATGAATCATAAATATCGGCTTTATCTTCATATTTGAGTTTAATGTCAACATTTTGACAGTCCATGATAATATAAATGAACTTGTTGATATGATTATGAACATAATTACCTTCAACCATTCGGAATAAGATGAGGCACTGCTTAGGGTATAACTTTATCTAGAGAGACTTGATCATGTAGAGAACTTCAAATTTGTTCCACAATCCTGCCACAATGATCTCATTGGCTACTTCTACAAGGACTTGGTAGGATAAGGTGACTTTTAGATCCCTCTCATCTATCTCTTTCTTTTCATCTTCCTTCATAATCATGTAATATTGTCGATGCTTAATAGAGCCTTAGGGACGCCATTATGGACGTCTGCACATCATGATCTTCCATAGCCCAAATTTGTTGAGCAATCATACTTGTTGGCCTTGTAAGAACTTGACATCGCATGAATCTTCAATATTATGCTTTGATACCAATATACAAAGAAAATGAACAAAAGAATACAACAAGCATGTCTAGAAAACACAAATGAGAAGAAATAAGCAATCACAAAGACAACAAACACATGATTTACGTGGTTACGTCAGGATGACCTACCCTACAAGAGGAGATGAGATGTTTTCTATATTAGAGAAAAGAGTACATGAGGGGACCTCTCAAAGGAGGCAAAACAAACCCTAGAGTACAATGGATTGTCATCTTGTACACAAAATATGTGATATCCTTAACCCTAACAAGGGTGAGTATACTTATACATGTAGAGTTATAAATGGATTCTAATCTATATGATTAGGAAAATAGACTATACCATACATGGGGGTAGAACTATATGGGTCGTAAAAACCCATTTAATGTGTCACATGATCTACAATAGGTTTAATATAATTCTTCAAGGTACTTAACAACTCATGTATATCATTTGAGGCGTTGAATTTATTAGCAATATTATTCTTTAAATGTGATTTCAGTTCAAAGTGTTGAGTACCAAACACAAATTCATATCACCATCCTAACATGGTTAGATATAGTAATACATAATATTCAACAAAATGTAGCTACTTGATTAAAAATTAAGTAACAATGATCAAGTCCAAACAAATAAGGTGAGAAGAGGACATGAAGACGTTACTAGTAGAAGAACTTATTATAAAGATACAAATCATAAAGTGAGCAAACAACTCTTAGGAGAAGCATACTTATGGTTTTATATTCAGTAGATGGTATTGCACAAGCCTAATGATTGTATTTAGAATTGTCATCTATTTATCACGATTTCTTTATAAGATGCTCCAATTATATTAATACATAAACTTCGCTTGAATAAAACGATACATGACTGGATAAAAAAGGTTAAATAACTCATGCATATTGTTAGCAACATTATTCTTCATATGTTGTTTCTATTTAAAGTGACTCTGCGGCACAACCTTTTATCACCATCCTAGAGTGGTTACAAATATGAACACATAATTATTCAATGAAAGGTAGCTACATGATTAGAAAATAATAAACAATGGTCATGACGAAACAACTTAGGTGAGAAAAATGCACGAAGTTGTTACTACGATAAGAACTTACAAAGATATAAAAATGAATAAAAGGCCAAAAGACTCCAGTGGTGGGAGAGGACGAGAAACCTACTTGCTTACGATTTTGTTTTTACCTTATATGGTTTTGCACCACTTTAGATAATCGATTTTGAAACCGTCATCTATCCATCATGACTTTTTGAAGCGTTTCCCATTATCGTTATACATAAAACTTCAGTTGAACAAATTCATACATGTTTGAATAAAGAGGTTGCACAACTCACGTATATCATTTGAAGCATTAAATCTATCAGCAACATTATTGCTTAACTAACGTGTGAGTCCAAGATGTGACTTCTTATTACATCCTAAAGTGGTTAGATATAGTAACAAATAATTATAGAAAATGTAGCTACATGATTAAAAATAACTAACAATGATCAAGACCAAACAACTTAGGTGAAAAAGATGTGAGCTTGTCACTAGTAGCAAAACTATTAATAAAAACTAAAAACATTGAAGAGACCTAACAACTCTAGTGAGAAAAGGGTGAAAAACCTACTTACCTATGATTTTACAAGGATTATGAGAGAAACATTTTTCTCCCCTTCTCTCACTACATGTAGAGGAGACTAGAGACTTAAGAGGGTGATAAATGAAGAAATATTTATTAGCCCGGATCTCTTCATTGGAGACAACTAGAATTCACCAACCGTGGTATCCTTGTCTAACAAAAAATGATAGATAAGTACCATGGGTACTTCCTATGGTTTTATATTTTCTCTTTATGGTACTCATTTTTTTCAAAATATCATATTAAGATCATCTTCCAGCTATCATGGTTTGTTTATAAGATGTTTTCCATTATTTTAATATATAAACTTCAGTTGAGTGAAATTATACATGTGTCGATAAAGATGTTAAACAACTCATTTATATTATTTGAGATATTGAATCAATAGTAACATTATATTTTAGATGTTATTTCAGTTGAAAGTAAAGTGTGAGTCTGAGACGCATTTTTAATCACCATCCAAATGTGGTACAGATAGTAACACATAATTGCTCAACAAAAGGTAGCTATATAATAAAAAAATAATTAACAACGATCAAGACCAAACAACTTAGGTGGGAAAAGTGCGAGAAGTTGTTACTATTTAAAAATATAAGAATAATAACGAGCCTGAATAGCTTTGGTGAGAGCCTACTTACATATAGTTTTATATTTTCATTAGATGGTGCTGTACCGCCTGAATTATCAATTTCGAAATCGTCATCTATTGATCGTAATTTCTCTATAAGATATCTCCTATATCCTAATAAATAAAACTTCAGTTGTAAAATCATACAAGTTTGAATAAAGAGGTTAAACAACGTATGTATATCATTAAGGCGTTGAATTTATCATAAACATTATTTCTTAATTGTGTTTACTTCAAAGCGCAAGTTTGAGAGGGAATTTTTTTATTACATTCTAATTTGTTTAGAAAGAATAACACATAATTATTCAACAATAGGTAGATACATGAATAAAAAGTTATTAATGATGATCAAGATCAAACATCTTTGGTGTGAAAATCAAGCGAAGTTATTTACTAGTATAAGAACTATTAAAGAATGAAATACGGTAAAGAGACTAAACAACTCTATTGAGAAAAAGGTGAGAAGCCTACTTACCTATGGTTTTATTATTTCATTAGATGGTGTTGCACCGCTTGAATAGTCATTTTTGAAATCTCATTATTTATCATGATTTATTTACAAGATGCTTCTCGTTAACTTAATACATAAACTTTATTTGAAAAAATCATACATATTTGGATAAAGAAGTTGACCAACTCATGTGCATCATTTGAGTCATTGAATTTATAAGCAACATTATTTTCTAGATGTGATTTCAGTTCAAAGTGTGTAACTACGTTCAATAATAATTAACAATGATTATTGTAAGAAGCTGCTGTGACTCAAACAACCTCTCAAGTAGCGGGCACTGGCGAGGACCAGGCCCGTGAACAACTATGAAAATCTTCAGTTGGAACTGTCGAGGGATGGGCAAACTCGACAGAAGGAGAGCTCTCCGTACATGGTGCTGGAGAGAGAGCCCAAACATGGTTTTCCTCTCAGAAACCATGATCGCAGGCTCAAAGCTTGAGGAGGTAAAGAGGTTTTGCGGTTTCTCTGAGGGCATTTGTTTGCCTAGTATCGGGCGGTCGGGAGGTATGGGACTCTGGTGGAGAGACATCGAGGTTGATATTGTTAGCTACTCGTCACATCATATTGAATGCTGGGTGAAGGATGACACAAAGAAGGCAAAGTGGAAGGCTGTGGCGATGTATGGATGGGCTGATCAACAACATAAATTTCACACCTGGGATCTCATGAGGCAGTTGATGAGAGGTTCTGATAGTCCTACGCTTATGTTTGGAGACTTTAACCAGATCTTGTCAAATGGTGAAAAAAGGGGTGGGCCTCCCAGAGTCGAGAGGTGGATGCAGGATTTCCATGACAGCCTGGATGATTGTGCTCTTTTTGATTTGGGATACACTGGCAGACCGTTTACGTGGGAAAAAGGAAAAACTGTTGATAGCTTGCTAAGGGAAAGACTGGACAGAGTTGTAGCTACCTATGAGTGGAGGAGTCTGTTCTCGTCTTGCAAGGTTATTCATCTTCCTTTTTATCAGTCAGATCATTCTCCTATTATTGTCATGGCGGATAGAGCATCGGTTAAAAAGCCCAAAAGACAACATTATTTCCGTTTTGAGCCTATGTGGGTGAGCGAGGAAGGTTGCACTGAGACTATCGATACCGCCTGGCGTGAGCAGTATCCTGGTGGATTGGTGGACAGACTGGGGGGCTGTGGGGAAAAGCTAGACCGCTGGGCAAGGAATCACTTCTCGAATATCAGGAAAAAAATAAAAGAGACAGAAAAGCTTTTAGCGGAAGAACAAGAGAAGATGCCAGATTGTCAGGTGCTGAAAAACTGTGAAAAGTTGGCCCAAGATCTTCAGATGTGGCATAGACGAGATGAAGATTATTGGTGTGCTAGAGCTAGAGTGAATGAGATGAAGGCTGGCGATAGGAACACTGCTTATTTCCATCACAAAGCTTCCCACAGGAGTAAGAGAAACCATATAAACTATCTGCTAGACAAGGAGGGCAATGTACGTTCTAAAGAAGAGGACATCCAAGGGGTAGTGGTAGATTTCTTTGAGGAGTTATTCGCTACTAGCCTGCCGTATGGCATGGAGGAGGCGACGAGAGGTCTAACTCAGAAGGTGGACTCAGTCATGAATGATTTGCTGGAAAGGGATATTACTGATGAGGAAATACAGGTTGCTTTAGCTGGGACGCACCCAAATAAAGCCCCGGGCCCGGATGGAATGAAACCTTTGTTTTACCAGAAGTACTGGAAAATTGTGGGGAAAGATGTTGCTAGTTATATCAAGGGGTGGTGGAAAGGGCAAGAGGACATTGGGGCTCTAAACTCCACGTTGGTGGTTCTGATCCCTAAGGTGGAAACTCCAAAAACTATCTCAGATTACAGACCTATCAGCCTTTGTAATGTGATATACAAGATTGCTGCAAAAGTTTTGGCTAATAGACTCAAGCCTATGATGGACTCTCTGATTTCGGAAAATCAAAGTGCTTTTATCCCAGGGAGGATGATTACTGATAACGCTCTGGTGGCTTTTGAAGTTTTTCACAAAATGAAGATGGAAGGGAAGAAGAAGAAGGGCAATATTGCACTGAAACTTGACATGTCCAAAGCCTATGATAGGGTGGAGTGGTCTTTTCTCGATCTGGTGCAAGAAAAGTTGGGGTTCGGAGATGTTTGGAGGAGAAAGGTTATGGAGTGTATCTCTTCTGTGAGTTTTTCCTTCGACACTAACGGATACTGATCCAGGACGGTACTACCATCCCGAGACCTGAAGCAAGGTGACCCTCTTTCCCCCTATCTTTTTATTCTATGTGTTGAAGCTTTCTCTACGTCCATTTCTTTAGCTATGAATGAAAATCATATTCGGGGTGTAAAGGTCAGTAGAAATGGACCCCCCATCTCTCACCTCTTCTTTGCAGATGATAGCATACTCTTTGCACGAGCAACTAAAGAGGAATGCCTGAAAATAGCTAATCTCATTAGCCAGTACGAACAGGCATCGGGTCAAAGAATAAACTTATCCAAAACTGAAGTTATTTTCAGCAAAGGGGTTCCCATTTCTAGGAAAGGAGAATTACGCGATCTTCTCAAAGTGAAGGAGGTGGAGCGGTATGCGAAGTACCTAGGACTCCTTGCAGCTGTGGGGAGGTCGAAGAAACAGGTTTTCAGCTACATCAAGGAGAGAGTATGCAAAAAGCTTCAAGGGTGGAAGGAAAAATTCTTGTCTAAGCCGGGTAAAGAGGTCCTCATCAAGGCAGTGGTGCAAGCCATCCCTATGTATGTCATGAACATTTTTCTTCTTCCAGGGGGCCTGATCGACGAGCTACACAGTTGCATAGGGAGATTCTGGTGGGGAGTAAAAAACAATGAACGGAAAATGTCATGGTTGAGTTGGTCAGCACTGTGCAAACCAAAAAGAGCTGGGGGCCTGGGATTTAGAGATTTACATGCTTTTAATCAGGCGATGCTAGGCAAACAAGCGTGGAGGCTGCTAACAAAGACGGATACTCTATCTCACAAAATTCTCAAAGCTCGGTATTTCCAAAGATCGTCTCTACTGGATGCTTGTAAAGGACACAACCCAAGTTTTACATGGCGGAGTATTTGGAGGGCCAAACCAGTGCTATTGGAAGGCATAAGTTGGCGAGTAGGAGATGGCAGACACATTCGTATCTGGACGGATAAATGGCTAAAGGGACAGCAAACCTGTTTTCAAGACTCCCACCCTTCACTGCCCAGAGAAAAAGAATTTGTTCACGAGCTCATAGATGCGGGAACTGGGAAATGGGATTCCCAGATCATTGAGGAGATTTTTCCTCCTGATATTCAAGCCAGAGTCCACACAACTCCTATTAGCCATCGACTCCCAGAAGATATTATGTTATGGTGGCCGGACACAAAAGGCTGCTTCTCAGTAAAGTCAGCTTACTGGTTATGTGTTCTGGGGAAGGAGGAATTTAACAGAACTCATATAGGAGACAGAGACGAAGTCTGGCAAACCGTGTGGAGGGCTCATCTTCCTCCAAAAGTTTCGCATTTCCTATGGCGAGCTTGCACGGGGGGGCTGGCGACAAAGGGTAGATTATGGGACAGGCACTGCATCGCCGATGGTAGCTGTTCTAGATGTAAAGACCCTAAGGAAACCATCACACATGCCATCTTTGAGTGCCCGACGGCAGCGGAAGTCTGGAAGCATGAGCTCGGTCAGCTCCGGTTTCGGGAGCTAATCGGAAAGCATCCGGCGGAGGCCCTGCTTCATCTGCATACTAGTCTCAACTCTTCTGAGTACCTGAGAGCAGTTGGCATGATGTGGGGATTGTGGACATACAGAAACAAGTGCATCTTCAGTAACTCAGAGGTTCACTTAACCACGACTGTCCAGCAGGCGACCAGCTTCATGGAAGATTTCAGAAGGTTCAATGGAGAAGCACGGGATAGAGGGCCCATAACCATAGACATGGCTATTCCAACTTGGTCACGGCCGCCCCATGGCAGGCTTAAAATCAACTGTGATGTGGCTATGGGACAGAACATGTTATCGGGGATGGGAGGCGCTATTAGAGATGCTGATGGGAGACTTGTGCCAGTGGTAGCGGAACAAGGTGCTAATCTGGGAGATGTGCAGCGCGCGGAGGCTCAAGCTGTTCTAGCAGCAGTTAAGCAAGATGCTGATTGGGGCTTTACTTCCGCGATCGTGGAGTCTGATTCTAAAATAGTGATTGATGCCCTTATCAATCCGAACACTAGAAGAGACCATCTGGGTCTGTTTATAAATGACATCAAGTCTGTAGTTAGTTCTTTTATGTTCTGCGATTTTTCTTTTGTTAAGAGAGACGGTAACAGGTTGGCTCACGAGGTTGCTAGAGGTGCCTTATACGGTACGTTTAGTTCAACCATGGAACCAACTGCTATCCCAAACTTGCTGTGGGAGATTGTTGTTTCTGATTTAGAGTAAATAAGATGGTCCCAACTTCAAAAAAAAAAGTTATACTTTTAGAAGAACAATGAAAAAATAAATACAGTAAAGAAATCGAATTGTTTTTGTTGAGAGGAGGGTGAGAATCCTACTTAGCTATGATTTTATATTTTTGCTAAATGTTGTTGCACCGCTCAGATTATTGTTTTCAAAATTTTCATCTAACTATCATAATATCTATATAGAATGTTTTCCATTATCTTATTACATAAAATGTTAATTGAATAAAATCATACATGTTTTGATAAAGAGGTCGTACATCTTTTGAATATCATTTAAGGAAATAAGTTTATCAATAACGTTATTCTCTAGACGTGATTTCAGTTTAAAATGTGACTCCAAGACACTACCTCTTATGATCACCCTAGCATGGTTAAAAATAGTCACACCTAATTATTTAACTGAATGTAACTACGTTCAATAATAATTAACAATGATCAATATATACTAAATAACGAGGCGAGAAATCACGTGAAGTTGTTACTAGTGGAAGAACTATTATAAAGATAAAAATGGTTACAAGACCAAAAAGCTCTGGTGAGCAAAGGGTAAGAAATCTACTTACAAATATTTTATAATTTGGTTAGATGGTTTTGCACCATTTACATTATCATTTTTGAAATCATAATCGACCTATCATGATTTCTTTATAGGCCGTTGCCTATTATCTTAAATACATAAAATTTTGATTCAATAAAATCATCCATATTCAGATAAAGAGAATGAACAACTCATACATATCCTTTAAATTGTTTAATTTATCAACAACTTAATATTTTGTATGTAATTTCAGTTAAAATTGGAGTTCTAATCTAATTTTTTTTATCACCATTCTACTGTGGTTAAAAATAGAAATATAGCTATTAGATTAAAAAACCATTAACTACGATCAAGATTAAATATTTTAGGTGAGAAAAGGATGCAAAGTTGTTACTAGAGGAAAAACTATGAAAAAAATTAAAAACGCTAAAGAGACCAAACAGGGTCTTGTGCAGACAATACAAGAAGCCTAATTACCTATGGTTTCATATTTTTAACAAATGGTATTGCACCGCTTGAACTATAGTTTTTGAAATCATCATCTATCTATCACGATCTCTGTATAAGATATTTTGTATTATCTTAATAAATATAACTTTGGTCAGATGGAATCATATACATTTGTATAAAGAGTTCAATAAATTCTTGTATCTCATTTGAGTCATTGGATTTATCAATGACACTATTCTTTAGTTGTAGTTTCAATCTAAACTGTTAGTTCGAGACACGACTTCTTATCTCCATACTAATATTGTAAGAAACAGTAGCACTTATTCAAAAAATTGTAAGTACTTGATTAAAAAATGATTACAACGATCAAGACTTTTTCTAAGTAATGGGGAAGAGGACCAAATAGCTTAGATGAGAAAAGGATGTGAAGTCGTTACTAGTTGAAGAACTATTAAACATATCGTTGAAGAGACCAACCAAAGCGAGAAAAGGGTTAGAGTCCTACGCATCTATGATTTTAATTTTTTGTTAGATGGTGTTGCATTGCTCAAATTTTCACTTTTGTGACCATCATCTATCTATCATGTTCTGTGTATAAGATGAATTGTATTATCCTAACACATAACACCTTTTTTTGGGAAGCCTGGAGGCTATTTATCCACCCTCTTCTTGCCTGTAAATTCATAAAAGCATTATAAAAGATCGATGACTACGGATAATTAAAACTGATAGTACCACTACCACTATAAATCATAGGAATAGAGGTTGATAACCTCTAAAGAGGGTCTTATGTTGCAATAAGGCCCTACGTTGTTTTTTAGGTGTTCCTTGGTGACCTAGTCTGCCACCCTTTTGCTTTCTCGACTTTCAAACACCACTCTCCAGTTCACCTTCAACTTCCTTTGGATATCCACAATCCAATTTGTGTGCATAGGGTTCATGGAGTAATCTTCATAGATCATAGGAGCTGCAACTTGGCAACGTCCAACACTAGATTGATGGCACTCAGTTCTGCCTGCAGAATGACTTTTACACATCTACTATCTCCAATACCTCCTTGCTACAAACCTCCACTGTCTCCAGTGATTACAGCTAGGGAAGCTCTCTTCCCCTTCACAACTGTATCAGTGTTGATTTTAATGCATCTACGGTGGTCTAGCCCACTTTTGCGTGGTGTTTTTGGTGGGCACCGAACTGGTATCCCAGACACCTTCAGTCATCCTCTTCCCGCGATTAATGTAGTTAACATTGTGAGATAATGGCCAGATTCTTCTTCTCAAAGACCCAATTATTCCTCGATTTCCAAATTTACCGGCACACAATCAAGAAATTCTGCACACGGCCAGCTTTTCTAGATTCTATTTGAGGTAACTAAAAAGTTGTTTCTCGTAGGGGAACTTAGCCATGTCAACATTCGACAACACATGTGGCCATATACTCCTCACATGTAGACAACCTCTCAAAGCGTGTAGGATAGTTTCTTCATGACTGTTACATTTGCTGCATGCACTATCTGTCGTCATTTTCCACCTCAATCTTTTGTAGTTTGTAAGGATACATTGTGATTCACCAAGCACATGGACATTTTAAATCGTGTTGCTACTTTGGTGCCCCATATGATCTGTCATTCACTATTTTGTTTTGTTTCTTTAATTTTGCTAAGGATAATGTATGCCGATTTAGTGGAAAACATGCCAATGGCAGTATGTTTTCATATTCTAACATACGACTTGGAACTTGGGATTGATGTCTTAATCTTTAGGACACATGTGACAATATATTCAGGTAGCCAGTCATTCAAGAACTCTTGATACCCTTTTCCCTCCATGTTGACCGGGACGCTAACCTGCAAATCCCTTAGTTCTACATGTATCAGTTTTGTGGTGTAGTCTCGAGAACTCCTTCTTCTAGTGCCCACTGGTTCGTCCTCACGGTAGTACTTTTTATGATATTCAATATCGTATATGAGTGCTTTTCGGCTAACCCCTTTCCTTGTATCATGGCTCTTTCAATCCTTGAAATATTTGTGCCAGATCCCTCTCTGTAATCCATGTATTTCTTTTGCATTTCCTGACACCATAAGGCCGTACTCCCTTTAATGATGTCCCGTTACATTCTTAAGGATCTACGCCTGATTCCAATCCGTCATGGAGTTCACTTGTGAGAACCCGTTACACTAAACGTGATTACTCAAAACATAAAAAAAAAAAAATCAATCACCAATTAACAACATACCCAAAAATATGGGTAAATTAAAATCGATTCAACATCAACACCCGCTCAGAAATATTTGTATAAGAGCCCAATATCTTTCTTGTATCCATACTATGACAAGATTTCGATACAAATTATTCTATCACCTTAGACACAACATATATATACATGATAATAATATTTGTATATACCACACAAACAAGCATTAACATGCTAACAATATTCTGATTCATTTAAAATACCATATACAAACTTTTCCTGCCCGGACCTGAGAGTACAGAGACGATTGTAGGACACACTAGTCATTTAATCAACTTTCTCAAAGATTCATTACTATATCTCCTCTTTGTTGCCACATGTTTGTTTTCGTCACTTCCGGTTACCTAAAAACATGTGCCGAACCACAAGGGTGAGACCCATGTCCCCGCAAGAGATATAACCTCTAACAACGTTTATTGATTCTAACATTTTTAGGTAATGAGACGGTTTAAGAAATTTAATCATATATAAAACATAAGCTCAACAACACTAATGATTAACAAAATATATAAATGAGTAAATAATAACTATCTTCATTAGTCAGACTATTCTCATATCCCTATTAACAGTATAAGGAGTCTAGCAGCATGAGCAAATCTTACATCATGAATAAGTTTAGTATCATAAGCATAGCTAACAATAACAACATGTCTAACAAGTTGAACATATCAACATCATAAGCAGAGCTAACAATATAAACGCAACTATCTGCATAAGCATGGTTAGCAATATAGGCATGTCTAGTTACAAAGGCATAGCTAGCAATATAATCATAGCTAACAACATGTGATAACGAATGTGATAATCATAGCCAACAGTAATAATATCTCTATCAACAAAAACATGACTAATCCAATTATGCTTAAATCTTGATTATTTTAATATCAAGATTCTCTCTCCTCCAAAGTGATTCAAATGAGGCGCCCCTCTCATTTTATTTTCTCTAAATGATTCCAAGAAACATTAGGGACTAATTTGAAGTGGTAATTTTCATATTGAACCCTAGGTTTTGGGTAAATTGCACATTATACCAAAACTAGGTTTTAATGCACAAACATTGCTTTATCAGCTCTTTCTTGGTACTCAGGCTTTCACAAGCCATACCTCTACATCATCTTCATTCTCATGATGCCTCAACACTTGAGGAACATCTTATAATGAACAATTTTCACTTAAACCCCTCAACTTGGGTAATTTGCACTTTAGTCCAAATCAAGTAAAACATTATTTCAACATTATTCAAAAAGGACTAAATTGAAATATAAGTTCCTCTTGAGCCCTAATTACTTTTCATAAGGTAATATTAAGCATATAATCATCTTTCTTAATCAAAACACCTAGGGTTAAAGCATAACACAGGTCAGGGATGTTAAAATTTATAAACCCCTAACAAGGATTTTGTCCCCGAAATCCAGATAAAGGAGGACATATATATTTCATTTATCATACTATCTAGTCTTCACATAACATCTCCTTATTATGGAGACACCATAAAACTTTGATCAGCACCAAGTGTTTCCATACAAGATTCTCATAGAATCAACACACAAGGCACATGCCCCACTGTCCCTCATCATTGACTATAGAGTCAACTTTGTGTCAAATAACACTTTTCTTATTCAGATAAGAATCATACATTCTTTATTAATATCATGTTTATGTAGAGCATAAAACCCTAACATATGATGTTCATATTATTATAATCAGACTAATTTCACAGTTGACCACTCTAGGTAGCCAACCTAACCCATCTGATAACTCTCAGATACCAGAATCTTTCACCTTGGTATCTATCACATGTGTTGGAAACACATCATATATATCTCTTCCTTTCATCTTGGAACATTAATTGTTTCATATGTCCTCCTCTTGGGACCAAAGTCTAAGATAACTGATACTTTTCTAAGTATCCATCACATGAACACATTTATCTTATGCACATCAAGTGTCCTAAGACCCACTTGATTGTCATGTTCCTGAAAGGAAAGAAAACAAGGATTCATATTCCTCTTATTAATTTATGTATTTTCAACTATTCATGAACCATTTACTCTTTATCTCATTCTAGGTTCCTTGCCTTTAGCATTGAAATTTGTAAGGATGATTGCATGTCATTATCCCTTTCTTTATTATTATCTAGCATGTTTATGATTATCTCATGATCTCAACACATTTCCCATTTCCTTATTATGGGAAAGATCTTTATTATGTTGGCATCATTATTGAACAGGGTTCATCTCCCTCATTCTTATTCTTATCTTATGAGGAGTACACTTTTAGTTCCTCATACAACATACTCATCTGAGATTATCTCAGACTTCTCTTTCTTATGCATGGGATATGACACATTTATTCATTCCATATTTCTGATTTCATGATACTCATTAGATTGTCTCAGAATGACTACTTGATCAGAGCAATCAAAAAGACAACAATCTAAGAGTTTCCATACCCACTTTATCATCAATAGTTGTATACCTGGCCAGGGTATATAAATACTGAGATTAAGTGGTATGCACTTTGTATACCATCATATTTCTTCTTTTCATATTATCACAAGCATAAGACTTAACATCCCTGAATTTCATTCAGGCATCTCTTCTGTACCTCATCATTTCTCAAGGAGGTAAGAACAACATAAAACATTTGTAATGTTTTACTATGCAAAACATAAGTCCTCACAGGACTAATCAAGGAAAGTTCAATCAATTCCTTTCTCAGTTAATCCAGGAATTCATAAAATGACATATTTGAATGACATTATCTTGTCTAACTTGTCAGAATTCATGAATTATTCACTGCCTCAGGCTAACTCTGCCTCAAAGATTGATTCAACAGGCTAAGGTTGAGCACAGACTCAATTTAAGTCTAGAAATTCATCATTTCCTTTTGCTTCAACCTGCAGATGCTGATTACAAATCATGTTGATATCTAAAACATCATCATTGGGGTTGGTAATCTGGGTTACAGTGCCAATGCTTGATCCACTATATACATTACTATTGCCCTAAATTCTCCAACAGTAATACTTAAAGAAAGATTTTCTTATCATAAATGGATCAACTAGGAGATTCTCATGCAATTGTCTCTCTCTTGCCTGCTCCCATACACCTCTTCTTGGTGCAACATTACTGCTCTCAGCAAAAATGTCCTCATGTGACCCAGTCATCTTTAAGTTCTTCTTCTCTTATATGAGCAGATTACATTATCGGATACACTGGATGATACCAAAACAGACTCTACTACCTTAGTTTTATGTCTCTGTAGACTCAGCGAACCTAGAGCTCTGATACCACTAAATTGTAGCATCCAACTCACAAAAACATAATTAACTAATGCGGAAGCATTCACTAAGAAGCGGATTATAGAAAATCACTAAAAATTAAAACATTTTTCAAAGAGACCCAATAATAGGAAAACTCTTTCAACAAGAACCAATGTATTACATTTACATCATGGTTCATAAGTATATATCTTATACCATCTCTTCTCGAGGGTTACAACATCAACTGCCTTGTTAAAAGCTAAACACAGACAACATAATAACCTCGAGGCATCAAGCCAAAATCTCAAAACGATACATTAAAAGCACTAAGTACTAACTCCGAGGACCTAAGAGTACAGAGACGACACATAGGACTTCTATCTACAAAACATGACAGACAGCACACTCAACCTGAGTTGTCACTGCTGTCCCTGTTGTTGCTGATGTTCTTCCTCTGCAAGATATTCTCAGTCTCTTTCGCACTCATCCACCTAAAAATGTTGGTTCCCACGGGGGTGAGACAATTGAAAATTGCCCCAGCGAGAGATATAACTCTCCGCCAGGAACATCATTATTGTAGTTTAATTAATATAAAACGGAGTAGAGGATAAGCATTTTAGATCATTCTCATATTTTAAAGTATTACACCTATCTATGATTGAACAGTAATTTATCTATTCTCTTTATAAGGAATAGAAAGAACATGTATAACATTTATCTACCATACATTTTCAACATCTCAAGCTTTGCTCATGTCATTCATTATTCTGATGTGTCACCCATGATTCATTCTTGTTTCTATTTGTTGGCCTTAGCCAATCTGCTAAATAGGTATTCACTTATGCCATACATGTGATTATATATATCATGATGTCTTATTCAAGCATTAAACAATATCAATTAGGTATAAATTCTTCAGGCATTGGACTATACCAATCCAGATTACACAGCCAGGCATTGGACTTTAACCAACCCTAATTACAGGCATTAAGCCTCTGCCAGGTATTTCTAATTATAGAGGCATGGATAGCATGCGAAACATAACTATCAACATGAGATATCTAGCATCATGATTATAATCAACAGTAGAAGTAAGATATCAACATAAGCATGACTACTATATGTACACATTTACAGTCTTATGCATATCCCCAACATAAGTATAATTACTATCTCTTAGTTGCACTAAGCATCATCTTTATGTAAAGAGAATAAACAAGGGTTATCATCCAATGTGAAGTGTCATGTATAACCCTAAACAGATATGCTATACGGTTGTATTACATCTTTTATTATGCCCTGAGGAAATTGAGGATACCACTCAAAATCCAATTGACCACTGCTAATTCGAAATCAGTGCCATACAAGATCTAGGAAGAGCCGGACTCCTAAGATCTTCTCCGCCCCCAGTCAGTACGGGTCCGCCACAACGACATAAAAGGTCAAGCTGCTAACAGCCTAGTCCATCCTTGGTACAGGTCACAGCACTAGTGAAAGAGGTGGGTATGCATACCCTACCATCTGAGGTACAATCGCAGTTGTCCTCCAATATCATCACACATATAATCACCGAGACACAACTACAACCGTTCTCAAACTAAGGGCTAGGTATGACCACAGTCATCCTCCCTAAACACTTGAATTCAGGATGATAAGCACCCCGCATACTCATCAGTATGAACTCCGAGTTTCCCTTAGGAATACTCGTTTCACCATCTGGCAAGTTCTGACACTCAGATGGATCTATGGCACAGGGCACTACATGATTAGAGTTGCACTTGATTAGTTATGCCAATTGGGTGAATTAAGGCTGCATCAAACAAGTGGACATCCAAACCCTAATTCACTTCAAGAAAGCATATAAATATCAAAACTTGAAAAGATATAAAACATATGAAACATAATTTCTCATCTCATCATCACATTGTAATATTCACTTGCCATTCATGAGACTACACCAGTCATCATGCTATCACAGGATATAAATCCTTTTCACAATATCACAGGGTATCAACCCTTATCAACATAAGAGGAATACACCTCATTCAGGGCTCAATCATGCCCATGAAACATCTTGTCACCTCTCACTAGGTAACATCTAAGCATACGGCTCACAAGGCCATTAAACATCTTGTCACCTCTCACTAGGCAACAATGACATATTAACTCATGTAATATAATAGTAACACCACTATTTCCTCCATAGGGTTAGGGTTTACTATTCACATCAATTAGGGTTTCATGTTCATTTTATCAATCCAACCCTAATATATTGTTCCATACATCAGGAGCATCCATCGACATTCCAAGTATTTAATATTCTTATCATTTATCATTAAATGATCATCAACACAAGGTATGAGTTTATCTCTCATCCTTATCATGGTATGATTACATCATACTCATTTTAGCTTACTTATCAAGTATGTTAAACTCATTACATTTCATTGCAACAATTTACATAACACTCTCCTTGTGTATCTTATCCAAAAATATTGGATTTGAGATGCATCAAGGTATATCAACCCTAAAATGCTAAATGTGATATCTATCATGTCTCAATGTATCACTTCCCTCATCACTTCTATCTTACTTGAGTTTATTAACTTATCTTAAAATAAGGAATCTCACATCTTAATACTTTCATCCACCTAACAATCACCTTTACCATGATGTGCATAGATCACACACAAGGATTGTCCAACTATCTTCTATGATATGGACTCATCTCAAGTTAAGGCATTGCTTAGTTTAAGGTTACCTATAGTCAACCACTTGAGATATTTCATCGTTATAGGATATTACCCATTATTTCATCATTAAGGTTTACTCATATCATTACCCAGACATTAGGGTTATAATTTATCATCATATTGCCCATGATTAGAATTCCATGCACTATAGCCCAAATTTAGGGTTTCACATAGCTTTACTCTGTGTTAGGTTTAAGGTTTAATATGACATCGCCCTCAATTAGGGTTTCACATATCTTTACTCTGTGTTAGGTTTAAGGTTTCATATGACATCGCCCTCAATTAGGGTTTCACATGGAATCATCCTCAATTAGGGTTTCTCATGGAATCACCCTCAATTAGGGTTTCACTAATCATCCCAATTAGGGTTTCATTCAATTACCCATAAATTAGGGATTCATTATTCATCCAATTAGGGTTTGGCATTTCATTACCTTAAATTAGAGTTACCCAAGTCATTACCCTTAATTACGGTTACACTATTACCCTTAATTAGGGTTTTACTCAGAATTTCCCTAAATCAGGGTTAGGGTTCATTAACCTTCTCAATTAGGGTTTCTTGATCTCTTTACTAATGATCATACTCTAAATCACCATATGAATCATACTCATGTATGAATTCATTTCTGTCATTCTCTCCACTTGATTTGGTTACATCAACCATCTGATCAAATACAAACAACTATGTTTGACATAGTATACTGAGTTATTGCTTCCATAAACAATTAGGGTTTGCATTTTAGGGATCATTCACAATTGAAATGATTAAGATCAAACCAATTGAACCCATTGGATCAATATCCAATTACATCAGCATATTTCCTCAAACGGTCAACCATTGCAAATGGTTAACCACTCCAAATTGTTTGAAACTGTTTGGTTTCAATCAATTTGTTGAAATCGTTTAACCAATTTCATTGAAACCGATTGGTCCCAAATTTTGAAATTGTTTGCCTAAGATATTAATTGAGGTGTGTGCTTGTGATGACATCATCATCTTCAAGCTAAAAACCCACGAAATTTTCTATGATTTCCATGGCGGTTTCATCAATCAACCAAAATAAATTTCGGAAATGAAGAAAGCATCAACATTTGATAAGGAATTGAATGCAATAACAATATTAAGGGTTCAAGTTATAAAACCTGCCTCCAATTGAGCTTCAAAGCTCCAAGATCACTCCATAAATGGTGGATGAAGTTTTTGCAACTCCCCTAGGCTCGTCCCCAAGCTTTTGGATAAAAAAGTTGGCTAGGGTTGAAGAGGAGATCGAAATAAGAAGAAATCAATGATTTATTTTTTATTTCCACCATGGAATCAAGGAGAACGAAGGTCAAGGACCTTACCAATAGGTTGGGGTCGTCCTCCTGCTCCTCCACAGATCCTTAGTCGTTTTCCAAGCAAGGGGAAAGAAAAAAAATCCAAAATGGCCTTTGTTTTGGCTTGGTAAAGGTACTTTTATAAGAAATTCCATGAGAGAGAAAATGCCTTATAAAAATGCATTTAATTCCAACATTGGTGCCGCCTCTTCCCCCTTTCATTCCTTGGATACGAGGCTATCCCATTTGCCTCTTATTCCTCTCAATTATCCTCAATTTAAAGAAAAGCAAATTAAGCACCTTAGATCATATTATAATAATATCCCAATTTGAGTGGATATTACTTTTCTTTATAATAATGGTGAGTGGGTTATCCACTTGGTTGAGATATTTTTGTGCCTTTGCAAGGCACATGCTTGTCCACATACATGTATTTCAACCAAAAAAGTTTTGGTTGAAGAGAACTTCAATTAATATATTTATTTTTGCATCAAATTGAAGTAAAGTTCCAATTATGCTTAAATCTTGATTATTTTAATATCAAGATTCTCTCTCCTCCAAAGTGATTCAAATGAGACGTCCCTCTCATTTTATTTGCTATAAATGATGCCAAGAAACATTAGGGACTAATTTGAAGTGGTAATTTTCATATTGAACCTAGGTTTTGGGTAAATTGCACATTATACCAAAACTAGGTTTTAATGCACAAACATTGCTTTATCAGCTCTTTCTTGGTACTCAGGCTTTCAAAAGCCATACCTCTACATCATCTTCATTCTCATGATGCCTCAACACTTGAGGAACATCTTATCATGAACTATTTTCACTTAAACCCCTCAACTTGGGTAATTTGCACTTTAGTCCAAATCAAGTAAAACATTATTTCAACATTATTCAAAAAGGACTAAAATTGAAATATAAGTTCCTCTTGAGCCATAATTACTTTTCACAAGGCAATATTAAGCATATAATCATCTTTCTTAATCAAAACACCTAGGGTTAAAGCATAACACAGGTCAGGGATGTTACAACAACAATTTCTTTAACTGGTATGTTGAGATTGGAAACTCATTTCCTTCAGGAAGAATTTCTTTAAACAAAGACAATAATGACGTGAAGCTTTTGTCACTCCATCTATTGTTATCTTTCAGCTTATACAATCTCAACACAACGCTAAGCTTCGTAAACTTAGTACAACCTGTGTATAATGGTATCTCAACATCATGCACAATGTTTCTAAACATGGAAGGTGGATCGGTGTGCTCTACCCCACAACTATCCAGCATCACATCAATGATGTCTACTGCAACTGGTTCGTTCACATCTACATCATCGGAGGAAATTTCTTATTCCACACAAGCATTGCTATCGACATCCACTGATGTCAGGTTTGAAATCTCTCCATGCCAGTGCCATTCTGTATAGCCTTGTACAATCTCGTTGCACATGACATGACTTTTGATTTTGTTACCAGTGCTGACTTTCAAGTTGTTATCACAATGCCTACATGGACAATAAAACCTATCTCCAGGTTGTTTCCTATGTTTCTCGGCAAATCTAATAAACTGATCAAGACCAGATATAAACTCTGGGGTGCGGCGATTTGGAATGGACATCCATGATCTATTCATTCTATGATAAAAGAGAAAACAAGTATATATTAGGGTTTAGGGTTAAAAGATTAGGGTCTAGGGTTAAAAGATTAGGGTTTATGGTTAAAAGTTTAGGGTTTAAGGTCTTATATATAATAAATGTGTACCACCTATCCCATTCTTGAACACCTAATCTCACTAGTAAGTGTAAAATGTGTATTGGGTTTTCAAGAAAATTTCGGCGGCATTTGCCCGCTATTCACCTAGTACATATGTACTTAGAGAACAAATTGGGAAATGCAACCAAAATTTTCTTAAAAACCCAATACACATTATACACTTACATCTTAAGTGAGATTAAGTGTTCAAGAACAGTCCCAAACTGGGGACTATCCAAGATTTACTCCTAATGAGTAAATCTTGGACGGGTTTCTAGGCCAACAAATACATGTATGTTGTCATTCTTATACCGACAATCCTAGTTTCATCATTCATATCCTAAGTTTTGTGTAACATAATTTAATCATGCTTATTAGTAAATACTAAATAGTAAATAAACCATGATTCCATATATCAAATATTTGAATCAAAATGAAGCCTAATGGCACATTGGGAGAGTGATAATACTACACCTCACTTGAAGGCTAAAGAAGAAATATATGCAAGTCAACATCACATGCAACAATACAAATGCATGATTCAATTATGTTATAATGTATTAATTAGGGGTCAATATACATCAATTTTAGAGGAGAAGGAAGAATTAACAAATGCAAGATTGACAAATCTTGAAGTTTGAGAAACTCAGCCACCACGGCCGTGCTACCCAACACGACCATGCCATGAAGACCCCACCACGACCGTGCTTCCCAGCACGGCTGTGCTACCTAGCACAACACATCATTTACAATGCAAAACAAGTCATTTTCATATATTTTGATCAATATTAAGACTTTGATCAATATTATGCATTAATATGTGTGTCTAAAACATACACAACTCAGGAATGCAGGGCACATAAACTTAAATTGATTGATTCCTTCACATAAAGAATCCAAAATCCTTGTTGCCTAAAACGTGATGCCACGTCTGACTGCTACTGAATTCCCTGTCAGAAGAATGTGACAAAGAAAAAGGGTCGGTGGGAATAGGATCAGGATCATGAAAAAGAGTGAGGTCCTCTCCCTTACTGTAACTCTATAGAATCGTACCTCAACATTGAACACATGACTCATACCCATTTACCTTCTTAGATGGCACCAAAGAGGTGAATATGACCAAATAGGAGTGGTGGCCGCAGATGACAGTGGTGTCCTTAGAAGTAGAGGCCTAGAACAATGGTGGCGAGCTCCAGTAGTGGCGGTGAGCTCCAATAGTGGCGGAGAGCTCCAGAAGAGGCGTTGAGCTCCAGCAGTGGTGGTGAGCTCTAGGTTCTGAGCGGCGGCGGTAGCAGTAGCAGCAATGACAATGGTAGTAGTGGCGGTAGATGTGGATGACAATGAGCACACGATAGCTCAGGCACAGGATGAGCAACAACGGCGGTGGCGAGCTCCAGCGACGGTAGAAACCAGAATCGCCATAGCTAGTTCGATCGGGTAGAGAATGAAACAGTGGATGGGGAAGGACATTTCGCTATTCTTAAGTGGGACACAGGCATCGGTTATGCCAAAACCGCCATCTATACACATATTTGTCATCGGTCCTACTAAAAACCAACACCTATGTACAACCATAGTCATCAGTTTCAAAATAAAACACTGATGTCTATCCACATATGCCGACAAAAAAAATGTTTTTGAGTTACAACCATAGTTGTCGATTTCTATATAAAACTGACGCCAATTGGGAAATTTGGGGGGGGGGAGTTTCTCGCGGGGATAGTGCATGAATACAAATCCACATCGGTTTGTCTACTAAAACTGATGACAAAATGGGGATGAAAATTTGTCTCATGAAAGAACTTTAGCTGTCGGTTACTTTCTAAACAACCGACACCGTATATGTAATTTTGGAGGTAAATTTTTTTCACTGGAAAAATTATATTTGTGGGTGATTTTAGACGTCGGTTTCTTATCGCCTAACCTATGCTAAATAAAAAGTGATACCCATGTCTTATGAAAATCGGCCGGTCTTCACATATAGGTGTCAATTTGTATATGCAGCCAATGTCGTAGTTTAATGGAGTTGGTTTTTGGTTTCAACCAACGCTAGTAAATTTGACATTATACGTCATTTCTATAGTAGTGAAATTATATTAATGTTATGAATCAACACTTATACCCAAATCCTAACTCATGTCATCCCCATTGGATCATGGATACATAAGGTGAAGCATCACCATCACATTCCATACTATTCTCAAGTATGAACCCGCACATAAATCAATGTGTAGCCATCAGATTATAGCATACTAGGGTTTCAACAACAATAAGAGAATACTCCATGATTGTATTAATCATTCAAGGACTATTCATACCCAATTACCACCATTTAGTTATTTTAAAGCTAGGTGTAACAAGATATACCTCATTAGGGTTACCCATTAATTCATTATGGTGATTATAAATCATAATCATATGAGGGTAAGGGTAAGACTACAAGTGTAAGGCATTGAACCATCAAATTCTGATCATTAGAATCATAACATTATACTATAGGCTTCACCCAAAACAATGGGAAAATTGAGGCATCGACTTCTAACCATTAAATGTTGAAAAGGTGAAGTCATTGGTCATTTACATAAGTAAACATCTTGAACAAACCACCTCTGAAGTCATTGGTTTGTTATATAGAAAGATTCACCATCTAACCCTATACATCTCTTGATTAACAACACAAAGAGTTCCATTGAGAGTAGGGTAAAGCCCACACGCGATTGTTTATTCAAATCAAGCCATCAGTAAATGATCTTCTTAAGTTGATCTCATAAAGGAAACCATTTAAATCACTTTATTAGGACCAACATATTAAATTTCAGCATCATTACAATTTATTGGATTAAGAAACATTAGATCTTAACCATTAGGTCAAGTTCATATATTAAAATCATCAATTGGAGTATAGGTCTGACCATCGTATCAAATTACCCAAGAAACCATTGGTTTAAGGCTTAATTGATGCTAAAACTACATGTTTAACTTACCATAGGTTGTGGAGACCTGATACACCATCAGTATTAACCATTAACTCACCATAGGTTGTTAGATCAACATTGTATTCATTAATCACCATCGAATATCAAACTAATATCACAATTGATTGATAGCATCATTAGGGTACTTAGTTGTTAATTACTAAGCTTCTAAATAGGCCAACACCTGACCTAAGGGGTGAATGTTAGTTAACACCCTTGGTTACCACCATCAGTTTTCATGAAGACAACACCATCGGTTATTGGAACAGTACCACCATTGAGTCATGTGTTTATAGAAGAAATTAGTTTTAAACCCTAAATTTGACCATTGGTTGATAGGTGTTTAGCACCATCGGTTGTCAAAACAACCTAATACTAGTCATATTATACCTTAGAAATAACGTACACATGATTACAAGTTCATATAGAATAGAAATGAGAATAGAGAACATTATAAAAATCGAAATCCGAGTCATGCATAGCTTTTTAGTGCATGGATCATCATTTAAAAGAAAGAACATTTGCTAGCAAGCTTATGGTAAGCAATAAACGTGGATCAAATTATAAAAATTGCCTCTAATTAGAAGATAAAATCACAAACAGAAGAAAACACGAGCAGGTAGGGTAGAAAATCCAAGCATAAGCTATGAACTCGTCCATCTAGCACCTTTCTTCATCAAATGAGCAAACCCTAGGCATAAGGAGCAATAAAGGTAGGGTTTTAGAGCTTTAAAGAAATTTCTACCATGGAACAATAAGGTTCTAACTTGGAGAATGGTAGGAGGAAATATAATAGAGAAAGAAACAGAGGAAGGAAGGGGATTCTTACTCATTTAGGTTAAGATCACTAGAAGGAAGCTTTTAAACCGTAAAAGAGAGCACAATAAAACCCTAGGAGCTTCCACTAAGAAATTCACCTTATTCTTATACCTTGGGCAGGTCCTCTATAGATAAACAGATAGGGAACTAGGTTCTTAGTAGGAGAGAAGTGTTGGAAAGCAAAACTTTCATTTGGGAGCTCAAAAATAGATATATAAAGCTCTAGGATAAGGGAGAGAAGAAGCATGAGGTGTCTAAAAAACTCTCCATGCATCTATGGCCTTTAACTATTAAGGATATACAAGAAGCCACACAAGAATATGACCCACTTTCCACAGATACCTTCTTATCCCTCATTTCTTGATTTTGCAAGAAAAGCAAATAAACCATTTGCTTGATAGCTCCTATAGGTAGCTCATCCATAAAGGATAAACCCTAAAATACCCTTGAGGAAAACACCTCGAAACAAAGGTTCACATAGGCGCACCATGTCTCTATAAGCTCAAGAATGATGAGAGAACATCCAAAGAACATAATGAAAGTGATAAATTTCAAAGAAAACATCTCAATTGGGTAAATTGTAGAAAAGTCCAAAATGTGCATAAAATTACAGAACTTGCACAAACAGTATCCAAATTGGACCAAACTTGAAACTTAAGCTTGTATTATGATTACAAATCATATGAAAATGTTATATTAAGGTTCTAAACATTCAATTATTATAGTTAAGTATGTTCAATACTTTGAGCAAGGTCGGGGGTCTCTCAACCAGAAATCCCTAACAGGGATTTTGCCCCCAAAATCCAAGGTAAACAAAGATGGATACTACTCATGCACCTCATCCCAAATCTTGTACATGGTAAATTTCATCTCATGATGATGTCACATTATTCTCATAGAAGTGATATTCTTCTCCCTTAAGTTCTGCATGTGTAACCTTGGTTCATGAAAGGAACTATCATACCACATGTACAAGTCTGGTAGTACCTTTCAACTTTGGGACTCGATTGTCTTCTTGAACTATTTTATTTGTTGTATCACACATCACTCAGAGGCCATACTCACTGGATCTTACCAAACATAGAACATCATGTATCTCTTATCATATGGAACTTTTCAAGGTTTCATCCCTATGCCCCTTTAATGGTTGTTGTAATTAACAACTCAATAAACCAGGTATGCATCTCCAAATTTTCAAGAACTATGAAGCATATATATATATATATATATATATATATATATATATGTATATATAGATGTATATATATATATGTATATATGTATATATGTATATATGTATATATATATATATATATAGGATTCTCTAATCATCTCAATGGTGAAATGACCATCTGTTTGGTTGAAGAATCATATATTTGTCTATAACCATTAACAAATATAACTTCTTGATTGACCTTGTTAGGAGTAGAACAACACCACTGTCTTCATTGTATCAAGATTCCCACATCACACATAATAGAGCTATCATAACTCCAAGAGGATACTTTAGTCAACCCCAACTCACACTTTCTAGACTTGTCACACATAAGTACAGTTGCTTCATTATTCTTAGGTTTAACAAAGATATTGACCATGTTACTGACCATCTCTGAAATACCTTGAGATGTCATCATTCAAAGCTTGATACAACTTGTAAGACATGACCTGAACACTCTGTTCCTCCTATTCATAAATTCTATTGGTACATTGGTTAGTCTAAGGGACATAATTGTAAACTCATCACGGTCATGTAACTTATGTCATCCAGTCTAACTCTTATGCATTGATATTTGATCCTAGGTTTATCTTAAAGGAACACGGTAGCAAATGTCTATTGATAAAAAAACCATCTATCCTTGATAGTGGTCTTGCCCAGCTATTACTGAACCATACACAACATTATAGAATCACTTTCATTTTTCCTTACACAAAACATTTATAGGGTCATCATCAACTCTCTCTCTAAGGGAGAGGAGTACTTGGAATGTTCATTTAATAAACATCACCAACCTTCACATACTTCCATACTGTTGATACATCTTGGATACTTGGATTCATTACCTTTGGTATCCACCTCATGCACTATAAGGAACTCACATCCTTATCTCATTTACTTTTACCCACATAAAAAATCTCAAGACATATAGGAGGAGTCTTCCTAATTATTGGAAGGCTCAAAAGTAAACTCATCACAAACTTTATGATCTTGGAACCATAGTACAAGAAACCTAATGCTATAATAAGCTATCCATATTCATGTTTACAATGAATCCACACATACCAATTGGAAATTATCCACTTGAAATATGTACCCTAGAAAGGAAAGACACAAAGGGAAACACACTTCCCACGTCATAGCAGAATTGTTCAAGAGTCACTGGCAAAAAGGTAACCAATTCTATTTTCATTATGTAGGTTACAACTTCTAATGTATCATTTTACCTTTTTCATTTCGAGTTCCTTTGCATTAGAATAGGAATCATCATGATTAACATATCTCATTACTCCTTCCTTAATGACTATTTATCGCACTTGGATATATTCTCTTATTTTATTATTTTTAACCACTTATCTAGAGGTAAACCATAATATTCCAAATTTTCTTCATTAAACAAGGATCATCTCCCTTAATTTCTTTCACATGCCATGCTGATTTTACATTAAAATTTTCTTACATACATAGGTTGGTCTGAGATTAACTCGGGTTGCACCTTATTCCTTTGTCATTGTTCCCATTAATATTCTCATTTTATACTTATCATAGGAATTCTCTCCATCTTATGTAAATTTCATACCTTGAATCACTTTATAAGAACAAACTTATCTATTTTTTACTTTATTATCTGCTTGAATTACATCTTCAAGAACTCCTCTTTTGCTTATTTGTATTCGGATTTAGGTTTCATGTTATTATATATTTCTCTTATAGTCACCAAACATTCATGTTTTAATAGTTAATGATGTATTTCTCATCTTCTCTTGAGGTAATATTGAGTTATCTGCACCATGATTTTTTATTCATTATGCTATTTAGATTGTTTCAAAATGACTACTTGATCAGAGTAATAAAAAAGATCACAATCTAAAAGTTCCATACATACCTTTTCTTCAATAATTGAATACATGGCCAGGGCACCCAAGTATTGAGATTAGGCAGTATGCACCATGTTTTTATGTCATATTTTTTACTTAAACATCATCCTAATCCTATAACCTAGTGTCCCTATAGACTCAGTGAACCTAAAGCTCTGATATCAACTTGTGAGAGCCCGTTACATGAAACAAGATGACTCCAAACATAAAACACAATCAATCACCAATGAACCACATACCCAAAAATATGGGTAAATTAAAACCCATTTCAACATCAACACCCGCTCAGAAATATTTGCATAAGAGCCCAATATATTTCTTGTATCCATACTATGACAAGAATTTGTTTCAAATTGTTCTATCACCTTAGACACTACGTATATACACAGGATAACAATATGTGTATATGCCACACAAACAAGCATTAACATGCTAACAAAATTTTGATTCGTTGGAAACACCATATACAAACTTTTCCTACCCAGAACCGATAGTGCATGGACGACTCTAGGACACACTAGACATCTAATCAACTTTCTCAAAGATTCATTACTGTAGATCCTCTTTGCTGCCAAGGGTTTGTTTTGTCACTTCTGATTACCTAAAAAGATGTGGCGAACCACAAGGGTGAGACCCACATCCCAGTAAGAGATATAACCTCCAACAACATTTATTGATTCCAACATTTTTAGGTAATGAGACAGTTTAAGCATTTTAATCATATATAACAAATAATCTCGACAACACTGATGATTAACAAATTACATAAAGGAGTATATAATAACTATCATCATTAGCCAGATTATTCTCATATCCCTATTAACAATATAAAGAGTCTAGGAGCATGAGCATCTCTAACATCATGAATAAGTCTAGTATCATTAGCATAGCTAACAACATCAGCATGTCTAACAAGTTGAACATAATAACATCATAAGTAGAGATAACAATATAAGCACAACTATCTGCATAAGCATGGTTAGCAGTATTGGCATCTCTAGTTACAAAGGCATAGCTAGCAATATAAACATAGCTAACAACATGTGATAATGAATGTCATAATCATACCCAACAATAATAATATCTCTATAAACTTAAACATGACTATTGTATGTACACATTTATAACATGAGCATATCCACATCATAAGAAAATCTACTATCTTTTAATGCATTAAACATCATCTCTATGTACAGAGAACAACAAGGGTTATCATCCAATATGAAGTGTCATGTATAACCCTAAATAGATTTGCTAGACGGTTGTATTACATCTTTTATTATGCCCGAAGAATATTGAGGATACCACTCAAAATCCAACTGATCACTGCTACATCGAAATCAGTGCCATACAAGATCTAGGAAGAGCTAGACTCCTAAGATCTTCTCTGTCCCCGGCTAGTATAGGTCTACCACAACGACACTTAAGGTCAAGCTCTAATAGCTTAGTTCGTCCTTGGTACATGTCACAACACTAGTGAAAGGAGATGGGTACACATATTCTACCATATGAGGTACAACCATAGTTTTCCTCCAATGTCATCACATATATAATCACTGAGACACGACCATAATCATTCTCAAACTAAGGGATAGGTATGACCGCAGTTACCCCCCCCCCCAAACACTTGGATTTAGGATGACAAGAACCCCACATACTCAATAGTATGTGCTTCGAGTTTCCCTTAGGAATACTCGTTTCACCATCTGACAAGTTCTGACACTCAGTTGGATCTATGGTACATGGCACTACATGATTATAATTTCACTTGACTAATTATTTCCAATTGGGTGAATTAAGGCTGCATCAAACAAGTGGACATACACACTCTAATTCACTTCTAGAAAACATTGCTATATAACCATTTCAGAAGATATAAAACATATGAGACATATTGTTCATCATCTCATCATTACATGATGCTATTCAATTGCCATTCATGAGTCTGTACTTGTCATCATACTATCATAGGATATAAATCATTTTCACAATATCATAGGGTATCAACCCTTATAAACACAAGAGGAATACACCTCATTTAGGGATGAACCATTCCCAAAGGTCATTAAGACCATCATACTATTCCCTGTAAGATCATCATTATCTTTGCATGCCTTATAACAAGGCTCTACAACATCACTTACATATAATACATCGGATCACCACAATATTGCATTTATGAGCTAGGAGATATTCATAAACAATCATAGTAGGGTTATAAAAAATTAAGAACATTACTTTATTACATCAACATGCAAGGAATCTAGATATGATTAACCCTCATCATATTCATAATGCACATGTTTATCATAAGAAAGTATCAACCATGTGGCTATGATAACCACCAATAAACATATTAAGGTTATGATCGTATTAAGGAGGTTATTTCACCATCAATCCATCATATAAGAATGTTAAACATGAATACTCATCTTTATCTATTTGCATTAGAGTTAGGTTCAACAAGATAAATTTTATTAGTGTTACTAATAAGCACTTATACCAAATCCTAACTCATGACATACCCATTGGATAATGGATACATAAGGTGAAGCATCACCATAACATTCCATACTATCCTCAAGTATGAACCCACACATAAATCAAGGTGTAGCCATCGGGTTATAGCATACTAGGGTATCAACAACAACAAGAGAGTACTTTATGATTGTAATCATTCAAGGACTATTCATAACCAATTTCCTTCATTTAGTTATATTAAAGCTAGGTATAATAGTTCATGTAGCTTAACATAGGTGCTTTATGTCCAATACATCATTGGCATATGGCTCGCGGAAAAGGGAGAGGTGGTAGGGGGAGAGGACGTGGAAGGTGGAACCCTAGAGGGAGAGGTGTTTTTGGTGGAGAGGAGAGGAGCACAATTATTCCACCTAGATCAAGTGTGGCTAATGGAGAGGAACCTTCAGTCGACTATACCCATACTTCGTGTTCTCCAACGGCTTCTCTGGGTCTATCGCAAGGTGGCAATGGAAGAGGTAAATTGGTTGCAACGTTTGCTTCTCAAGATAATGGTGAACGTATTAATCATGAGGCTTACTCCCCATCCTCCTCTCCAATACCCCCTCCTCCCCCTAGTTCTGACACCACAAAGGGTTCTCCTGGCGCACTTTCCATCGCTGAATGGCTTTCAGCTTGTCGCCCTTGTCGGGATAGGGTGGAAGTGGATGTTCTGGGGTTTGTTGATCTAGAAACAAGAAATGGAGTCATATGTGCATCCATTTCAAGTCTCAGTTAGTCCACCCTATATTGGAGCACATTTCTTTCCATTTGTTCTACAGGAAGGAAGCCATTTTGAGGCCAGATTCATGGTTGGATAAGAAGGCAGTGGTGACCCAATGGTGAATTCATGGTGGTTGTAGAAGAGAAGGAAGGTTTCATCATTTAAATTCCATCTTTCAAGGAAAGAGAATGGTTCTTAGATGAGGTTCCTTGGTTGATGGATGGAGCATTGCTAGTAGTCCAACCTTGGGAACCAGGATACAAACTTGCCCCCCTATCCTTTCCTTCTACTCTAGTTTGGGTGAAAATAGAAAATCTAGGTTTTCCGTGGACAAAATGTCCCAAGTTGCAAGCACCATTGGAAGACCTCTCGATTATGAAGATGTCTCCCTCACGACTAGATGTTTGGAGGAAGTGAAGATCTACATGGAGATGAAATCCATAGGTAGATTCCCCAAAACGATGATGGTTGAAGTGGATGGAATTTCAAAGCTCTTGAAAGTTCAATTCATCACCAAACCAATTATCTATTCGAGGTGCAAGCAGTTCAGTCATAGGGTGAGTTCTTACTTGATTGTGGTAAGAAAGGAGATTCCATCTAACGAGATGAAACTCAGGTTTGGTAAGGGTTCAACTGCTCGACGTATTGCCAAAGAGAAATCATCCTCCTCTAATAGGGTCAATTCTTCTCTTGGAATGGGCAAGCTTGAAGATGAGGGAAAGATGAAAAAGGTGCTCAAATTCCCCACAACTCCACTGTTGATATTAGTATATGCAACGCAATTGATGTAGAGTCTAATTTTTTGGTTGATGATGGAGTCGAAGCTCAATAACCTGGAGAATACTCTTGTCCATTGCTTGTCTGAACCAGACATGTTATGTAGTCTACAGGCTATGGTGGTGGGAGGTCTTAATCTTGATTGGGAACTTGCTATTTCCATCAAGAGAACTCCCAGATGTGTGAGACAAATTTTGGAATGTTCAGGGTTATCGTTGGATTATCAACGTAAAACCATGGATCGAGAGTTGGATGAAGGTTTGTCTGACAACTCTATATATCTGGAGCCAGAACTAATGAAATAGTTCAAGGTCAAAGAGGGTACTAGACCCAAGAAAAAGAAGAAGAAGCATAGGGGAAACTCTAATGAGGTCTCTAGAGTTGACTTTTATAAGATTATCGACTCTATCTGAAGGCTTTTGTTCCTTTGGGATTGCATCTGTCTGATATATGATGGCCCAATGGATTCGGTGTTCAATTATTTGATGTTGGTGATTGGGTTTGCTCTCTTGATTTCTTCAGGATATTCTCTTAAGCATCCAAAGTGTCACTCTTTGTGGATTTTAATGCTAGTGATCTCTTAGTGTGTGAGGTTTATATTCTTGGGGTGATGATGGCAGAGTTCCTATATTTCTGCTAATGAACAGATTCCTTGATTTCTCTGTTTGTCATGTTAACTTTTGTCTGGTTATCTTTAGTTTTTCTTCCCTTTATGGAAGTCTTTATTTGGGGCTTACTTGTTTTACCCTTTTGTGTCCTCTAGGTTATTGGCTAGTCCATGAGGTTAGTTCTATGTTGATTCCTGGGGGTTCAATCCTTTGTTTGTGCCCAAAGTTTTGGTTCTTTATATATAGTTTGCGCTTGTTCACAAACAAAAGCTAGTTATAACAAGCTATACCTCATTAGGGTTACTAATTAATTTGTTATGGTGATTATAAATCATAATAATATGAGGGTAAGGGTAATACTAAAATTATAAGGCATTGAACCATCAAATTCTCATCATTAGAATCATAACATTAGACTATAGGCTTCACCCAAAATAATTAGAATATTGAGGCATCAACTTATAACCATTAAATGTTGAAAATGTAAATCCATGGTCGTTTACATAAGTAAACATCTTGAAAAAATCACCTATGAAGTCATTTCTTTATTCTCTAGAAAGAGTCACCATTAAACCCTAGACATCCCTTGATTAATAGAACAAAAAGTTCCATTCAGAGTAGAGTAAAACCCACAAGCGATTGTTTATTTAAAGCAAGCCGTTAGTAAAATGAGCTTCTTAAGTTGATCGCATAAAGGAAACCATTTAAATACTTTTTTAGAATCAACATATTACATTTAGGCATCATTCCAATTTATTTGACGAAGAAACATTAGATCTTAACCATTAAGTCAAGTTCATATATTAAAATCATCAATTGGAGTATAGGTCCGACCATTGCATCAAATGACCCAAGAAACCATTGGTTTAAGGATTAATTGATATTAAACTACATGCTTAACTCACCATAGGTTGTGGATACTAGATACACCATTAGTATTTACCATTAAGTCACCATAGGTTGTTACATCAACACTATATTCATTGATCACCATCAAATATCAAACTAATATCACCATTGATTGATAGCATCATTAGGGCACTTAATTGTTAATCACTAAGCTTATAATTAGGCCAACACCTGACCTAAGGGGTGAACGTTAGTTGACACCCTTGGTCACCTCCATCATTTTTCATGAAGACAACACCATCGGTTGTTGCAATGGTACCACCATTGAGTCATGTGTTTATAGAATAAATCAGCTTTAAACCCTAAAATTGACCATTGGTTGATAGGTGTTTAGCACCATCGGTAGTCAAAACAACCTGATACAAGTAATATTATAACTTAGAAATAATGTACACATGATTATAGGTTCTTCTAGAACTAATATCAGAACAGGGAACATTATAAAAATTGAAATCCAAGTCAAGCATAGCTTTTTAGTGCATGGATCATCATTTAAAAGCAAGAACATGAGCTAGCAAGCTTTTGGTAAGAAATAAATGTGGAACAAGTTCTAAAACTTGCCTCTAATTAGAATATAAGATCCCAAAAAGAAGAAAACACGAGCAAGTAGGGTAGAAAATCCAAGCATAAGTTGTGAACTCGTCCATCGAGTACCTTTCTTTATCAAATGAGCAAACCCTAAGTATAAGGAGCAAGAAAGGTAGGGTTTTAGAGCTTTAAAGCAATTTCTACCATGGAATAGTAAGGTTCTGACCTGAACAAAGGTAGGTGGAAGGATAAAAGAGAAAGTAATGGAGGAAGGAAGGGGATTCTTACTCATTTAGATCAAGATCACTAGAAGGAAGCTTTTTTAAACCCTAAAAGAGAGAAAAACAAAACCCTAGGAGCTTCCAAAATTCGCCTTCTTCTTCTACCTTGGATAGGTCCTCCACAGATAAACAGATAGGGAGCGAGGTTCTTAGCAGGAGAGAAGTGGTGTAAAGAAAAACTTTCGTTTGGGAGCTCAAAAATAGATATACAAAGCTCTAGGATAAGGGAGAGAAGAAGCATGAGGTGTCTAAAAAGGTCTCCATGCATCTATGGCCTTAAACTATTATGGATATACAAGAAGCCACACAAGCAGATGACCCACCATCCATGGATACCTGCTTATCCCTCATTTCTTGATTTTGTAAGAAAAGCAAATAAACCATTTGCTTGATAGCTCCTAAAGGTAGCTCATCCATAAATGGGTAAATCCTAAAATACCCTTGAGCAAAAAACCTCCAAAACAAGGTTCAAATAGGTGCCCCATCATTCAAAAAGCTCAAGAATGATGGCAGAACACCCAAATAACATAATGAAAGTGATAAATTGCAAATAAAACCTCTCAATTGGGTAAATTACAGAAAAGTCCAAAATGTGCATAAAATTGCATAACTTGCACAAAAAGTGTCCAAATCGGACCAAACTTGAAACTTAAGATTTTATTATGATTAAAAATCATATAAAAAGGTTTGATTAAGATTCTAAACATTCAATTATGATAGTTAAGTATGTTCAATACTTTGAGTAAGGTCAGGGGTCTCTCATCACTCCTAAGCCTTTATTGGCTTTTTTGCTTGTGACTTTGTTCCACACAACCATAAAAAACTATATGAGGTTCCCCCCCCCCTACATGAATCAGAGAATGGTGGCATCTACTATATCATAATGATCTAGAGGAACAACCATCATTTACATGACATAGGTCATAATAGTCGCCAATGTAACATCACACATATAAACTCTTCCATCCAAAGAGAGGCATCTTGATGACCTTGCATTGATCCTGTGAGTGACCTTCTCCAAAACCATTTCATAGGTACTATTCATGACCCTAGAGTGTATAACTGGCACATCCAATTACTTCCTAAGATCACTGCTTTTAAGGAACCCACTTCTTTCACAAATCTCTTTTCTAGTTTCATGTGACACACTATTGGCAAAGAAAACTCAAGTTTCTTGACCAAGATTTGGTTACCCTGTAGTATTTACAAATTGATTGTAGAAATATAGTATAGTTTGGATGTTCCTCTTATTAACACTTGCAAACAAGATGAGATCATAAAAAAAAACACAAGTGTGCTTTCTTAGGTTGCTTCCTACCAATTTTACAGGTGACCACTCCTTCCTCACAACCCATTCTTCTATCATTTTTCTGAGTCTCTCTAAGCAAAGAATGAAAAGATTAGTAGACAAGGGTCTCCTTATCTCACCACCCTAGATCATCTAAAAGGTTGAGGGTTTCTTCCATTCCAACTTATAGGAATTTGTCCCCTAGAGATAGAGTTCATGATGGAGTTTCTTATGTTTGTGGGGATGTCAAGCTTGTTCAAACTATCTTTAATGAAATCTCAATATGTCAAGTTATATGCCTATGTGAAACCAACCTTAAACACCATAGTTTTTGCTGAATTTTTCCTCTTCATTCTATGTATAATCTCTTGTACCATGATAATGTTGTCTCTAATCTTTCTACCTAGCACAAAGGTTCTCTTGGATGGTGAAACCCACCTGCGAATTCACTCTTGAGACGTTCTAAAACTACCTTTGAACAAAGTTTAAGTCTGAAATTGTTAAGAGAAATAGGCCTAAACTGCCTTTGATCATCATCCAATGTGAGTCGCAAATTAACCCTAACAAATATGCTACACAATTGAATTACATATATTATTAAGCCCTGGGTAGTTTGAGGTGTACCACTCAAACTACAATCTGACTAGTGCAAAGTCACAATCACCCCCATATAAGATCTAGGATAACCAGAATCCTAAGATTTCTTCCCCTCGGTCATCTGAGTAACAACTATAGTGGAACATCAACCCAACTACTAAAACAGCATAGTCCATCATGGGTACACTGGTCATGACACTAGAAACTAGGGTATAAATGTTAACAACCATCTCAACATATGCATTTAACCATGAAGTACTAAGGAACAAATCCTTTGGATTATCTTTAACCAACTAGGGTTTCAAAATTACATTAGCAATGATTATACCCTAACTCATACTCCACTTACCTCAGGAGTATTAGTGTATGCTAATTACATACTTATCTTTCAACAATGAGTTAATCTCATTGTGTCTCAATATTACCTTAATCATATTCATCACTTGGTCAATCTTAATAATTGAGGACATGCCTACCATATCAAGTAGCATGATTGATAATGTCATTCATATATCATCTTGTCAAATATTCAATTTGATCATGTGGTATAACCACATCCTCATATTGGGTATAGGGCATATCCCCTATCATCATATTGTGCAACTATCATATTGGTTTACATATCCTAGATACCATCTTGGGTTTCACCTCTAGGTATCATATCGGGTTCCATCTTGGTTACCATATTGTGCACCCACTTATGTTACCATATCGTGCACCATCTTAGGTTACCATATCGTGCACCCACTTAGGTTACCATATCGTGCACCATCTTGGGTTACCATATCGTTCACCCACTTAGGTTACCATATATTGGATACCCCATTATGATCTCATGTTGGACATCATATCAAGTAGGTGTATTGGGCACCATATCGGGTAAGATATTGGGCACCATATCGGGTGCCCATGTTAAGTGATACCTCATGACCACATTGTGTGCCCATTAATGATAAAAACTCTTACTCTCAAATCAAGATGAGATGGATACCAAATTGATCTTTCAACACTAATGAGGAATATCAGTTTTCAAAGGTCAAAGAGCATATCGAGTTCCTCATCCTCATTTGAGGGTTTTACACATATCGGGCACAAGGTATTGTTTCACTTTTGCACTAAGTACAAGTGATAAATAAGGATCCTTCATATCGTCCATAAGACCTACTAAGACTTACCTACATATAGGGAAAGTCTTCATGTGGGGTCCCATGTCAGTTTTCCCAAGTCTTCAACCCATGTCGGGTTGCAAGATCTTCAACCCATATCGGATTGTTCAAGAGTGATCAACTCATGTCGGGTATCCAATGATGATGTCATCATCATCAAATTCATTAATCTAATTCAAAACTATGGATATCCTAATTACATTTTGGAACTCATGATTACATCAATTGATCATAGGAAACCCTAATTTGCAAACAATCAACAAATTGAATAATATTGAAGAAGGATAATAATATTGAAGTGTTTAAGTTATATAACCCATCTCTCATGAGCTTCCAAGCTTCAAGATTCACATACTCACGTTACAAGGTTGAGGATGGACCTTCTCCAATCCCCAAGACTTGGGATCCAAGCTCTTGCATGATATCTCTAACCACTTTGGGCGATATCACCTTAATTGGTTGCTTCAAACTTTTTGGCCGATATCTTTCCTCCTTGAATGATACCACTCAGCTCTCTTCACTATGGGTGACACAAGAAGGGGTTTTGCATGATACAAGAAAAAAGGGAACTTTCTAGATCCGAAAATCTTGCCAACAAATGAAGTTCAAGGAATTTATACTCGAGGTTTATAGAAAAGAGTGTCATAGGTGTCACTAACTTAAGGTGCTTCATGTCACCTAGCCATTCAAGGTCGACACATGCTCTTACATGCATGCCACTATTATCTTGCCATGCAAAAAGGATAAGAAAAGATAAGGGGTGGCTCTTGAGTTGTCTCCTAGGGAAAGCCTTCTTCCACTATCTTATTATTATATTCAACTCCATCATTTCCAAGGCAAGTAGCAAATTGATGCTTCAATATTTCCTTGAAGTGCCTTGCCCATCATGGGACAAACCAAAGCTCCGAAAATTGATAGAATGCTCTCCGTATGGCTCTATGGACAATAGGGGCTCCTTTCCTAAGTCGACAATTGATATGGCTCATGTGTATAACTTCAGCTTATGCATTTTCTTATTTCCTTCATTATTAGGAGTACTAACACTTCAAGATGCTTCAAACATATTGTCTCCTTTCTATTTCCTCTAGATAACATTAGGTAAGAGTAAAAACAATCTAGAGGTAATAAGTTACACATTAACCATACCTTTTATACATATTGCAATTTGTGCTACAAATGATGCACCAAGCACTTAGCATTATTTACACAAGTTCTCACTTAGGGTTTAGGCTTTGCACAAGCCACCACTTAGCATCATATTCTTTTTCATGACATAAAATATCATACAAAACACTTAGAGTATATTCAACATGTAACATTTTCAACATGTCCCTTATCTTGGGTAAATTGTACTTTTCACTTAGATTATCATATAATGCACACATAGTTTACATATAAGCTCAATTTTGAGAATAAACTTCACAAAGGCCTTAATTGCCTTTTCCTAAAAGATAAGAACAAGTTGTATGAAACTTACTTAAGAAAAACATCTAGGTTTAGGCCATAACCCAGGTTAGGTGTGTTACAATTATAAACCCCTAACAAGGATTTCATCCCCAAAATCCCAGATAAAGGGAGACAATTGTCATTCATGCATCATATCATCAAGTGTCTACTTAACATCTTGATGTTATGGAGATACCGCAGAACCTTGACCAACACAAGGTTCTTTCACACAGGATTATCATAGAATCCATTATACTCAACTGCCATTCTCGGACCAGCGTTACATTTTGTCCTTCATATGAGGCTACAAATCTATTCATACCTCTATTGTACCCGTCTATTCTGTTGGTTCAACACTATCTTTCATATGACTTGTATCGGCTTTCCCATTAACTATTTATTTTCTTGTCATAAGGAGAGGTTACTTGTCCAAGAAGAACTTATCTCAGAGGTATCTCTAGAGTTTATGTATAAGTTTCCTCAACAGATCTAGATAGGGATACTTTTAAGGAATCGTTTTTATCTTGATAAGCTTTTTCTTAAAATGGTTCTACAATATTTCCTTCAATTAATTCATCCTTATCAATTTTATGTTTATGCAGAGCATAAACCCCTAACATATGACCTCCATACTAGAGTTATCTCAAGGTTGTCCCTTCTAAGTTACCAAACATTATTCATCTTATCAAGAGTTATATTCTTAATCTCTCATACCATTTGACACATCTTCGGTACCAGAATTCCTCATCTTGGTATCCCTCACATGTGTCAAGAACTCATCACGTCCTAATTGTTTCCATCTCCCTATTGTTAATGCCAAAGTTAAACATACAAAATGATCTTTCTTTAATCTTGAGACATTATATATATTATACATATCCTAATTTTGGAACCAAGGTCCCAAACGAACTGATACTTTTCTATGTACCCATTAAATGAATGCTTTTAACTCATGCACATCAAGTGTCATAAAACTCATCTGATTGCCATGTTCATGAAAGGGAAGAACATAAAGGGACATATTCCTTTTTATCACCCCATCATTGCCCAGGGTTGTTCATCAAAGAGGAGACATATATTTAGTTGAGGAAGTCCACTTAGCAATCGTTATTAATTAGGGAAGTACACTTAGCAATCCCTATTTAGTTGGGAAAGTCCACTTAGCAATCCCTATTTAGTTGGGAAAGACCACTTAGCAATCCCTATTTAGTTGGGAAAGTCCACCTAGTAATCCCTATTTAGTTGGGAAAGTCCACTTAACGATCCCTATTTAGTTGGGAAAGTCCACTTAGAAATCCCTATTTAGTTTCATTCCTTTCTTTGTTTTTGTCTAACATGTTTATGAACATTCTATAATTTTATCACATTTCCCATTTCCATACTATGGAAAAGATCCTTACTATTCACACAGACTTTATTGAATAGGGATCATCTCCCTCATTCTCCTTCCTCTTATCATGAGGATTATACTTTTTACTTCCTCATACACATAGGTTGATCTGAGATCATCTCATATTCCAATTTACTGCACTTAGGATGTGATGAAAACACCCAGGCCATATTTCCAGTCTAGTTAGGCTTACTAGATTGTCTCAAAATGACTACTTAGTCAGAATAATCAGAGAGATAACAATCTATTCCTTACTTTTTATATCATCAAAGCATAGTATTTAGCATCCCTGGATTTTCTCCAGGCATTACCTATATACCTCATCCTCTTTCACACAAACAAGAGTAATTATAAAGCATTTAAAAGAATACTGAATAGAATATAAATTCTAGTTTTCATCATTTCTCCCATGTGTTCCCATAGGGAAATCAATAACAACAATCCCCCTCATGTATATCAAATAAAATCAAAAGAAGGCATATTAAAATGTGAAAGCTCTATCTGATTGTTACCCCTCATGGTCATCTACCGCTTCAGGTTGACTCAACACATAGAGTTTAGTCATTGTCTTTTCCCTTTTTCTCTATTGGGCTATAACTTTTGTACGCCCTGTCGAGTCTTCCTCAGTTGTTGGGTCATTTCCTCCCTTCTTTTAAACAAAAAGGGTTTAGTATGCTCAACATGTCTGTATCTATAACATGTTTTGTCCTCATACCATGGTCTTATCGGTCCTATTACCGATGTAAAAGATAAATCATAAGTTATTACAGGTGGAAGGTTAGGACTTTTGCCTTTATTTAGTGACTACTACTCGTGTATTAAGCATTTATTGCACTGGTGGCACCAAAAACTCTGGTCTTTTAGAACAACTAGACAAATGTTTCTAGAATTTTAGAGGCTTCTCCTTAATTCTCAGCTTATCGCCCCTCCTTGGGCATTGCCATCATAGATGTACTATATTTCTATACTTATAGCATGGTCTATTTTCTTGCCATATGTTAACTCTTCCCTCATTGTCTTAACATGACTATGTCATTCCGAAACCTTTTTAGAACCCAAGGTTTCTGCATTGAGGACGGGTATCCTAGGTTGTAATGCTAGTATCCAGTCTACTATATGCATCATTGTTGTCTAACCTACCCAACAAGAGTATAAGAAGTAGGATTCTCTTATCTTGATTGGGTCAAGATGGGAATTCTCAGGCACTCGTTCTTCTCTTTCTTGATCATTTGCACCCATTCCTGGTGCAAACAACATTGCTCTTAGCAACATATTCCTCGTGTTCTCCAGTCATTCTTAAACTTCACCCTTTCTTCTTCATAAGTAGAAGTCACTATAGGGTATACTGGAGGACACTCACATAGAATCAACACCTTAGTCCTATGTCTCTATAGACTCAGTGAACCTTAAGCTCTGATACCAAACTTGAAATGACCATCATCAAACTAACAACCAAATAATTACTAATTAAGCAGAATAACCATAAACAACGGATTAACAAAAATCACTAAAATTTAAAACCATTTTGCACATAGGTCCCTCTTCCAGTAAATTCTTACATAAAGAACCAAAGCCTCATATAAACATGGTTCACATTATACATTCAGTGTTTTGTCTCTTCTCGAGGATAACAAGTACTAGCTGCTTTGCTTTAATACACATAGTAACAACATAAAATCCTCAAGATAAGCAAACCAAAATCTCAAGTCACTCGTGAAAACCTCTAAGACTATCTCCTAAGGACCTGAGAGTGCAGAGACGAAACATAGGACTTCTATCTATAGGACATTAGAAACAGTGTACTCAACCTGAGATACAACTATGATCCTTGCTGATATGCTCCTTCTTCTTCAGCCCGATGCTTATTCCCTCGTCCGCATCTTACCTAAAATTTTTGGATCCCACGGGGTGAGGCTATTGTCCAAGTGAGAGATATAACTCTCAGCCAACAATATTATTACCAAAGGAATAATACAAAACTGGATAGAGTTATAAAACATCTATTTACTTGAGAAGGAATATACAAAGCATGTATAAAATCTATCTTATCAAGATGTATGAAAGTATTAATTCATCAATCAATGTTTCTAACAAGAATTATATCAAATGCGAGAAAGAAAAACATAATTGTATCTATCAAGTTCATTCATATTCACTGAGACATATAAATCACTTAGAATTCAATGTCATATCACCATCATACTTGGGTATTCAAACCCTTAATTCATCGTTGATTATTGTCACCACTTAGTAGATGATCATTACCTCTAGGTCTTCAGACCCAGATAATTGTTCACATAGTCCACATAGTTCATTGAGTCTGTATCACATAGCCACATAGATCCTACTTAGCCATGCTTATTACTTTAATATATTTGCATGATTATATTATCATGTTAACAACCATCTCAACATATCCTTTTAACCATGAAGTACTAAGGAACACATCCTTTGGATTATCTTTAACCATTTAAGGTTTCAAAATTTCATTAGCAATGATTATTCCCTAACTTATACTCCACTTACCTCAGGAGTATTATTGTATGCTAATTACATACTTATCTATCAACAATGAGTTAATCTCATTGTGTCTCAATATTACCTTAATCATATTCATCACTTGGTCAATCTTAATAATTGAGGACATGCCAACCATATCAAGTAGCATGATTGATAATGTCATTCATATATCATATTGTCAAACATTCAATTTGATCATATGGTATAACCACATACTCATATTGGGTATAGGGCATATCCCCTATCATCATATCATGCAACTATCATATTGGTGTACCTATCCTAGATTCCATATTGGGTTTCACCTCTAGTATCATATCGGGTTCCATCTTGGTTACCATATTGTGCACCCACTTAGGTTACCATATCATTCACCATCTTGGGTTACCATATCGTGCACCCACTTAGGTTACCATATCATGCACCATCCTGTGTTACCATATCGTGCACCCACTTAGGTTACCATATATTGGATATCCCATTATGATCTCATGTTGGACATCATATCAGGTAGGTGTATTGGGCACCATATCGGGCAAGATATTGGGCACCATATTGGGTGCCCATGTTAAGTGATACCTCATGACCACATCGTGTGCCCATTAATGATAAGAACTCTTACTCTCAAATCATGACGAGATGGATATCAAATTTATCCTTCAACACTAAGGAGGTATATCAGGTTTCAAAGGTCAAAGAGTATATCGGGTTCCTCATCCTCATTCTAGGGTTTTAGTCATACCAGGAACAAGGTATTGTTTCAATTTTGCACTAAGTACAGGTGATAAATAACTATCCTTCATATCGTCCATAAGATCTACTAAGACTTACCTACATATAGGGCAAGTCTTCATGTTGGGTCCCATATCGGTTTTCCCAAGTCTTCAACCCATGTCAGGTTGCAAGATCTTCAACCCATATCGGATTGTTCAAAAGTGATCAACTCATGTCGGGTATCCAATGATGATGTCATCATCATCAACTTCATTAATCTAATTAAAAAATATGGATATCCTAATTACATTTTGGAACTCATGATTACATCAATTGATCATAGGAAACCCTAATTTGCAAACAATCAACAAATTGAATAATATTGAAGAAGGATAATAATATTGAAGGGTTTAAGTTATATAACCCACCTCTCATGAGCTTCCAAGATTCAAGCTTCACTTCCTCACGTTCCAAGGTTGAGGATGGACCTTCGCCAAGTCCCAAGACTTGGGCTCCAAGCTCTTGCACGATATCTCTAACCACTTTGGACGATATCACCTTAATTGGTTGCTTCAACCTTCTTTGGCTGATATCTTTCCTCCTTGGCCGATATCACTCAGCTCTCTTCACTGTGGGTCACACAAGAAGGGGTGTTGCACGATACAAGAGAAAATGGCACTTGCTAGATCCGAAAATCTAGCCAACAAATGAAGGTCAAGTTATTTATACTTGAGGTTTATAGAAAAGAGTGTCATAGGTGTCACTAACTTAAGGTGATTCATGCCACCTAGCCATGCAAGGTCGACACATGCTCTTGCATGCTTGCCACTATTATCTTGCCATGGAAAAAGGATAAGAAAAGATAAGGGGCAGCTCTTGAGTTGTCTCCTAGGGAAAGCCTTCTTCCACTATCTTATTATTATATTCAACTCCATCATTTCCAAGGCAAGTTGCAAATCGTTGCTTCAACATTTCCTTGAAGTTCCTTTCCCATCATGGGCCAAACCAATTAAAGCTCCAAAAACCAATAGAATGCTCTCCTTATGGCTCTATGGTCTATAGGGGCTCCTTTCCTAAGTCCACATTTGATATGGCTGATGTTTATAACTTCAACTTATGCATTTTCTTGTTTCCTTCATTATTAGGAGTACTTACACTTCAAGATGCTTCAAACATATTGTCTCCTTATTTCTCTTTCCTCTAGATAACACTAGGTAAGAGTAAAAACAATCTAGAGGTAATAAGTTACACATTAACCCTACCTTTTATACATATATATTGCAATTTGTGCTACAATTAATGCACCAAGCACTTAGCATTATTTACACAAGTTCTCACTTAGGGTTTAGACTTTACACAAGCCACCACTTATCATCATATTCTTTTTCATGACATAAAATATCACATAGAGCACTTATGGTATATTCAGCATGTAACATTTTCAACATGACCCTTATCTTGGGTAAATTGTACTTTTCACTTAGATTATCATATAATGCACACATAGTTTGCATATAAGCTCAATTTTGAGAATAAACTTCACAAAGGCCTTAATTGCTTTTTCCTAAAAGATAAGAACAAGTTGTAAGCAACTTACTTAAGCAAAACATCTAGGGTTAGGTCATAACCCAGGTCAGGGGTGTTACAATAAACACTCAAAATATGAGTTACTATCACGGTCACTCTCAACACATATCAACTCTCGACATGGCCTCAATCACCCTTGAAAACATTGGGATCTGGGTGGTAGAGATATACCCTCCCTGAACCTGCATATACTCAACAATATATAACTCCAAGCTCCTCTTGGGATTATTGATTTCACTATCCAGCAAATTTTGACATGAAGATAGATCTACAATCTCAGGTTGCTACATGATTAGGTTTACACTTGATTAATTACATTGTTTAAGTATTTTGATTGCATCAACCAAGTTCATACAAGATCCTAAAGTATGTTCACAAAATAAGTTTTAGAATGCAATTTCTAAAGATATAAAACATATGAAATCCATTCCATGTAACTCCATGGTATATGTATTCATTCCCAGCCATAAAAAGGACTAGATCTAGGGTGCATGATGGCCCCAAACTTTCATTTAGGTAAAACAATAATAACTTCCTGTAGCAACATCATATCATCTGAAATTTTGCAGAGAGTTTCACAATTCCTAGACAAGATATCACCCCAAATTTGAACATAAATTTCCATCAGGCGTAAGAGTTATGGCATGTCCAAGAACTAGGCATTTATCAAACCAAAACCTAGCACGAATGAGCTACTTTCAGCATTATGATTTCATTTAACTATCATTTCATCATAAAAATAGTAATTAAAAGTACTAAAAGCACCATATATTAACCACTATATAGTAAGGTTAAAAGTGTGGGTTGGACTTATGTACAATGGGTACCTAAAGAAGTCATGGTAAAACTCATTCACAGAGGAAGAAACGTCCATAGGATCTAAGTAAGGCTTAGAACTTGTATAATCATCATTTTCATACCAAATAATGCACAAAAGGTCATATTTTTTCATATGATGAGTTTTCTAGAATAAGATCTACATTAAACATGTTGTGAGTAGGAAAGAAAAATATTAGCGGTTATATCACTTTCCTTAAGGTGAAGAAAATTGTCCAAACAACAAGGTATCATGGAGAAGAGAAGGTAAGACCCGAGCTTTGCATTCCAACAAATCTAATGTAGCTCCTATATTTGAGAAAAGAGTAGACCTAGATCAAAAGAAAGGAGAACGAGATTCCATCCTCCATGTGTATGAGTTTCCCGTAAGGAATACCATGGATTCCATCCATAGGGAATGGAAAAAGAAGGAGAACAACAAGAAAATGATGTTAAGAGGGTACATTGTGTGTAATAGGCAAGGAACTAGTTAAGAAGGTTGTGATACGTTCTAGAAGAGATATCCAAGTGTTGCAGCAACACACAACCACGATCTAGCAAGCCTTTGACCTTGAGAAGCTCCTCCTTCTTCAACTGACGATATCAGGTGGGATCCAACATCAAGAATGAGTTTGGAATAGAAAGGTTCATTTGAGGGAAGAGGGGAGGAGAATATATAGCTAGGATGAGAGAGAAAGGAGTTCAAAGATTTAAACTACTTTACCATCGATTAAATGTCAACTTTTTCCATTTACTTTTACAAGTAGAACCTCCATCTGTTTGTAGTACTCAAGGAAAACAGTTGGCTTACAAAGTAGTGCAACCATCAGTTGACATCCCTCAAGGTAAACCATCGGATGATGAACCCAAACAACATATAAAGGTGTAAGAACCTTCACTTCCATACAAAACAAACATCAAGAGTTGATACCTTTATGCAACAAGATTTCAAAACATTCAAATAAGATAAACTTTCTTAGTTAAAGAAGAATACTATAAAGCAAAATATACATGTGTTAAATTGAATTTAGATATCTAGGAAAGGGAAAATTGCATAAAGGTCAACACAAGTACATAAATTTGCAAAACTTAATCAAACAAAGTCCAATTTGGACCAAATTTGAAACATGAATTGATCAACTTATATCAAAACATAATATAAGGTTTAATTAAGAAACTAAGCACCCAGTTAAATCAAACAAGCATGTTTGAGCATAAACCAGGTCAGGGCTCTTATGACCATAAACCCTTAATAATGATTTTGCCTATTAAATTCTATGCAAACAAGGATGGGTACTTCCTATGTATCTCCCCCTCTAACTCCCACGTGGCTTCATCTACACCATATTGATGCCACAACACCTTCACTAAGGCTATTTCCTTTGTCCTCATCTTCTTCACACGGCTATCTAAGATTAAAACTGGACATTCAACATAAGAAACATCCTCATTTAACTCTACTTCCACTTGTTGTATTGTCTGCTCTATATGGAGATGACATTTTCTCAACCTAGAAACATGGAAAACATTATACAACCTTTGCAATTTTGGTAGAAAGTCCAATTTGAATGCCACTTCTCCAATTTGTGCCATGATAGGATAAGATCCCTTAAACCTAGGATCTAACTTACCTTTCTTACCAAACCTCAACACACCCTTCCAAGGGGATACCTTGAGATACGTGTGGTCTCCAACTTGGACCTCTAACGATCTATGGCAATTATAATCGTATGACTTCTATCTGTCTTGAGATACATTTAACTATTGTTGAATCACCTTGATCTTCTCTAAAGTTTACTGAACTAACTCAAGACCTAACAGTTGATACTCGCCTGTATTGTACCAACAAAGAGGTGACCGACAACACCTCATGTACAAAGCCTCATATGGTGACATATACATGCTTCTATGGTAGTTGTTGTTGCAGGAAAACTCAATCATATTCAGGTGGATATCCCAACTCCCAAGAAGATGAAGAACACATGCTTTCAAAAGATTCTCTAACTTATAAAAGGTCCTTTCTGACTAGCCATCTGTCTGTGGGTGAAAAGTTGTACTGAACCTCAATTGTGTCCCCAACACGGAATGTAGATAATCCCATAACCTAGTCATAAAGTGAGGACCTCTATCTGATACTTTCATAGTTGGTTATCCATGGAAACATACTATCTCATCAACATAGATCTGTGCCAAATTCTCTATAGTGTAGGTGCTCTTGACTAGCATAAAGTGAGCTGACTTTGTCAAATGATCAATTATCACCCAAATGGAATCACAACCATTGACTATCCTTGGAAGGACAACCCCAAAGTCCATGGTTATGTGATTCCATTTCCATTGTGGAATTGTGAAAGGATGTAACTTCCCTCCATCTTCTGATGCTCCATCTTAACCTATTGAAAAACTAGACACTTGGCCACAAAATCTACCACATCTCACTTCAAACCTGGACACCAATAAAAATTATTCAGATTATGATACATCTTTGTACTGCTAGGATGCATCACATACATAGAAGAATGATCCTCCTCCAATACCATCTCGCTCAGAGTGACAGTATTAGGAACCACTGTTCTATTGTGGAAACACATTGTCCCATCATCTAACTCATGAAATCCATCATGCTTCCCGCTTGAGACATGCCATTGTGTGAAACTACACTTTATTTGTAGATGATGATGAATATGACTTTTGACTTAATGCATCAACCACTACATATGCCTTCCATGGATGATAGTCTATTGTACAGTCATAGTCCTTGATCAACTCCATACATCTCCTCTACCTCATATTCAACTCATGATTTGAGAATATATACTTAAGGTTCTTGTGATTTGTAAAGATTTGACACCTCTCCATATAAATAGTGCCTCCAAATCTTCAAAGCAAGGACCACCAATAGCTAACTCTAGGTCATGAGGTGGATAGTTCTCCTCATGTTTCTCAAGTTCTTGGGAAGCAAATGAAATCACATTCTTGTCCTACATCAACACACATCCCAATCCATTCTTCAAAGCATCATACAAAATGATGTAGCCTTTTCCTGGCTCTGGAAATACCAACACAGGAGCAGTCGTCAATTTCTCCTTCAACATTTGAAAAGAACATTGACACTTGTCATCCCAAACAAAAGGAACATCCTTGCTAGTTAGCTTATTCAAAGTTAAAGCAACAACACTAAAGTTCTTAATGAACCTCATGTAGTAACCAAGTAGACCTAGGAAGCTTCAAACCTCAGTTGGCGTCTTAGGCTACTCCCACCCAAACATAGACTCCACCTTCTTAGGGTCTACACAGACACCCTTTGCTGAAATGATATGACTAAGAAAAGACACCTTGATCGGCCAATACTCACTTACTGAACTTAGCATACAATCAATGTTGCCTCAACAACTACAACGCTTGACAAAGATGTTTCTCATGTTGCTGACTATCCTAGGAGTATATCAAGATGTCATCGATAATCAACACCACAAATTGAGAAAGATACACTCCAAATACTCTATTCATTAGGTACATAAATGATATATGTTCATTGGTTAACCCATACGGCATAGACACAAACTCATAATGACCATACCTAGTCCTAAAAAAAGTCTTGGGTATGTCATCTGCCTTGATCCTCAATATATGATACCCTAATCTCATATCTATCTAAGAAAAAACTATAGCACATCTCAACTGGTTAAATAAATCATCTATCATCGACAATGGGTACTTGTCCTTCATTGTGACCTTTTTCAACTGTTGGTAATCTATGAAAATCCTAATTGAATCATCCTTCTTCTTCACAAACAACACTAGAGAACCCCAACAGGAAGTGCTCGATTGAATTAAAGCCCTTCTCCAGAAACTACTTCTCCTTCATCAATGATAGTGCCATCCTATAGGGTTCCTGAGCTATGGGTTGCATTCTAGAAATAAGATTGATTTCAAGATCAACCTCTCTTGGGATGGAACACCAGGAAAATCATCTAGAAAAAAATCCTCAAAATCATGCACTACAGGTAAATCCTGGATACTAGGACTCCTCACCTTGATATCCACTATATGATCTAAGAAAGCTTCACATCCTTATCTCATCAACTTCTCTACTATCACAGCCAACACAAAACATGTAGGAAGAATCTTCCTATATCCTTAGAAAGTCTATGAGACATACCCATCATGAAACATCACAAATTTAGAACTATAATCCAAAACAACCTTGTACTTCTCCAAGGCATCCATCCCTAGAATCACATCAAATCCACGCATATCAAGTGCTAAAAAAACAACATGAATGTTGTATCCTGAGAAAGAAAGAACACAAGATGAACACACCTCCCACAACATTGTAGAACCAACCAAAGGGGTAACAAGTGGCTATCAATAATACAACATACAGGAAAATTACAACTATTTATCACGACTCTGATGATAAATGAGTGTGTCAAACTCATGTCAACTAAAATAGATACAAAGGTAGAAGCTGGTAAGTTAGAATGAAAAAGTTCCATCTGACATGTCACGATCCGTGGGTTGACCACTCCTTCTGACTGACTCATAGCATTGGATTTAGCTGTCACCAGTTGTCATCCTTGACCTCTACTAGCTGGTCCTGAAGACCCTACCTACAAAATTTGACCTTGTCCCCTATTTCCACCACTACTATATTGATGATGTTGTGACCCCTACTAGCTCTACTTCAGTTGATGTGTCACCTCCTCATTCTTCATGGGTCAAGACCATCTCACATGCCCAACATGACCACACTTGAAGCACGTCCTTGTATCATACTACAGCCTAGACAACCCTATCATAGACATTGAATCTGAATTGTTTGCCCCTACTGACATAAAACTATGAGCTCTCCCTTAACTAGGAGATCAATGTGATTCTACTTGTGTCCTTAGCTCAGAAACTACTGATCTATGTGGTGACTACTGGTACTGTGGGGAAGAATGTCGGTATGTATGTCCATAGAGCCAATGATATGATGATTGTAATGAGTCATTAGAAACATGATTTGATAATGATAAAGGTGATTCTGTCTATTATGTTTTTCTCAACCATGATATGATGACATAGACATATGTCTTTAGGTTTAGGACTTGGACAATGAGATCATATGTATGATAAGTGTACATACATTCTTGTTATGTCCTTAGTCAGATATTATCGAGGAAGAAAAATAGACAACAATAATACATAAGACTAGAGTGTGTGTCGACTGATGATAGAGTTTTGTTAGTCATGATACGTGATATCAAGTGAGACGCACATGTACATATTAGAGAATAGTGTATCAGATAATCCCACCTTGAGAGTGATACATGGAGACCATGGAATGGTAGTCAGAATCAACTCTCATAGTGATAGTGGTGACTGTGGTTCTTAGACCTGAAGTCCCTACACTCATCACATGTCATTCTTTGTACTTTGAAGTCATCCAACATGACCTTGAATAAGGATTTCCATAAAGGTGATTCTAGGGTACTCTGTGACACAAGGGGATTGAGTGTGAGTGGTGTAGATGGGATTTGTCCCTCCTACATGAGTTTGATATCTAGGCCACTTGATAAGGGAGACTGAGAGATGTATGACCATACTCATGGGATTCAATATATGATATGTGAATTCACATGCATATTTGGTAGTCTACTCTAGTTCAAGGAACATGGCTTCAACACTAAGAGTATGATGATTTCATGTCTCAAGTTCAATCCAGATATAAGAGACAAAGGAACTATATTATCATGGTAAGACTGATCACAGATTGTAGGTTGAAGTTGTTCTCCAACTTTCTAAATTACTTGGGTAACAATAATTTGTTGATGGATAGCATTCATTGCTTGTGATGTCATAAATTGGTTATGTACATTCATTTCCAATGTAACTTTGGACCTATAGGGTCACACACATAGGATGAACTTGGAATAGAAGTATATTCAAGAATGATGTTTAACTTGATTACTAAAAGTGTTTAGGTATTCATTTTAAACAACAATGGTTCAAAATTGACTGACTGGACTATGAACTGATCAGTTCAAGTGTTGAATTGATCACTTGGAGTGTTAGGTTAATTGGAAACAAGATTGGTTATTCAATTCCTGAACCAACGCATGAACTGACCGGTTCACTAAGTGAAACAACTGATTCATGGTCCCAAACTACCAGTTCATGTAATGAACTACCCGATTCAATGGTCAATTTGATTAGATCAAGGATTGATGCTGATGTCATTTTTTGCATTAATCATACATTACTAGTGTGATTTGAAATAGGAAAACTACTGAACTGACCAGTTCAATGGATGATTTGACTGATTCACTCTGTCTCCCAAGGGTTAGACATTGAATTGACTGGTTTATCATTTGTAGTTTCCAGAAATTTTTTTATTTTGTCTCTTAGACTCCCAAAGTGATTGGAAATTCTGACCTTGGCCCTCCTATAAATAGAGGGGTATTGGGGGCTTTCTATAGATAATGATAAGCTGTGACAATTGTTTTCCTCTCTATTTGTGATAACAAAGAGAGTCCAAGGAAGCCATACATGTAAAGGGGGGGATAGCAAGGGGGAGAAAATTGGGAGAGCGAATCAATCCTAGTAGATTAACATTCAAAGGGACAACTCCTTCCTATTGGATATGGCAGCACAATGTGGAGTTCACGGTGGTCCCCATGGACTACTCTAGAGGTGAGGAGGCTTTTTCCTTCCACTAGAAGGATGTTGTAAACTGCCATATGTGGTACCAGACTAGGTGGTCATTATTGATGACTGATCGAGTGCCTCTTGAAGAAGAAGAACGCTGCTACAACAAGAGTTATCGTTGGACTTGTTCTAAGGCTAGGGATAACTCTTGTTACTCTCCTTCCTAGATACATTGTTGTGGATGAGATCTTGCTGATTAGGGAACTGAACATTTTTTTCCAGTAGGTTATTTGTTGCCCCAATCTCCTAATACTGGTATCAGAGCCATGCCAATTTATAATATATTAGGGATTTGAATCGATGGATCAAATTTATTTTTATTACATATGATGCGAATATTAAACTGGTTAATGTGCATATCTGATTAATATCATATATATTTCCATACACACACACACACACACACACACACACACACATATATATATATATATATATATATATATATATATATATATATAGAGAGAGAGAGAGATAGATCACCCTAAAAGTGTTTTGATGGTGGATGTGAGCATACTTATGGCCAAAACCCTTATGGATTGTGTGCTTGGGTGCTTGGTTTGATTCCTATTGCTACTCAATTGCATACTGAGTCTCACTCCTCTGTTTAAAATGTATATTAATTCAACTTCCTTTTATTTCCCCTCGATTGTAACTTGAGATTTTTCCTTTTATAGTGTAATATGAAACATGATAGTTTTAATTTATGTATCGTCATGAGAAGACATTCTGACCTGACGAACTGACCTTCTCATGAGATGAACTGATCGAATGGAGGACCGAGGAGGCTAGGTGATAGAATGAGATGAAGTGATCGACTGGTGGTCCAATTGATTGGTTGGAGGAGTCCACTTGTCACTTGAACCTGAGAACTAGATGAATTTTTCAAGAGACCAACTGACCCACCGGGAGGCGAGGCGATCCATTCAAGTGTTGAGATGATCAACCCGGATTACTTCTATTGACTCTAGGTTAATGTTAACTCAAGGTCTAAATTGATTAAACCCTTGTTTTGATGATGACTAAACCATTCCAACCAATTGTGTTTAATGTCTTTAATTGAGTTATTCTAGATTAGGTACAAACTCCAAATACCCTAACTTGTGCATCTCAACTTGGAGAAAAGACAAGTCAAAGTCAATAGAAGTGCACATTTTTGGAATATGATGTAAATCCATTAGAATCATGTTGTAAATAACAATTAATGATTGTATGACTTGTAATTAATAATAGAAAAAATCAGGAGCACTTAAATCGAATATTAAAAACACTTTAATGACATTTTCCAAAATTCATTACTGGTTGTCAATCAATCCAGTTACAAACTCGACCGCTCCCTTGATGGATTTTGAAAATGTCCAAGTTAGGTTGAGTTACAAACTCGACTTATCCGTTCGGTCCAGTTACAAACTCGACCGATCACACTTTTCAAAAAAGTGCTGAAAAGTGTTTTTGACCATTGGAGTGTTGCAAAACTCAAAAATATATCTGTTGCAACTCCCCAAATGGCTAGTATTCATCCTTAAGTGTTCTCAAAGGCAAAGAGGCATAACCAACTATAAATAGGACCCCTTGGGTTTCATTCAAAGGTTGAGCATTTAATGCAAAACTCTACATGAGGTTCTTGTTTTATAGTTGAGTGATCCTACAACCTCCTCTCTCTAAGGTTAATCACTGGCTACATCCATTAGAGTGAGTAGGAGGTTTGTAAGAGAGATTGTCCTACATCAATATCTTGTGAGGCTATCACTTCCACCACATCCCTATCTCTCATTTCAACCATGAAGATGAAGGTTCTCTCCCTTGGCTAAGAGAGAAAAGAATAACAAGGAAAGGAGTCCCTTGGTGAAGATCAAGGTCGAAGACTTGGAGCAAGAGTGGGTAAGCCTTTGGTGAAGGCAGAAGACTCCTTTCTCAAGTGGGTAAGTCCTTGGTGGAAGCTTCTATGAGTGAAGGTGAAGTCAAAGGCTGAAGATCCAAGAAGAGTGGGTAATTTCTAGAAGGCTGAAGATTCGAGAAGAGTGGGTAATTCCTAGAAGGATGAAGACTTGTACAAGAGTCAGTATGCCCTTGCAGAAGGTCGAAGATTCGTTGCAATGTGGGTCAGTCCTTCGTAAGGTTTAAGACTCTTTGTATTAGATAGGTAAGTCCTTTGGTGGGTCATGTGTTCTAACTCTTATATGTAAATATATAGAGGAAGACACACTTAGAAATCCTAGAGGTTGACCTCTCTAGGTAGTGGACTGACATACTCCTAGTTTGGAGTGTGGAACCACTCTACATAGCTCGTCACTTGCTGCTTGTTCAATGTATCTATCCCTTACTATGTATGTTTTAGTTGCACTCAAATTTTCTTATTTAGCAACCTTATCTTGTGATATAACTTGAAGGTCTAAAAAATTTTGTTTAAGTGCATTCAACCCTCTAGAGCATCCAATGACCCATCTAGGATCCAATAATTGGTATCAAGATGGGTCTTCTCCAATCATACTTCAACAAGTAGGATAAATTGGGTGACTACCAAGGAGGGAGATACTTGATGAACCTTCCAATATTTGATTGGAGCAATTTTCTCTATTGGAATAGAAGGTTACAATACTACATCCAAGGATCAAATCTTAAGGTATGGAAAATGGTGGACCATCCATACAAGCTACAGGGGACCAAGATAGAAGAATGGGATGAAGCTACCATGAAGAAAGCCACCTTGAATGCAAGAGCAATCAACATCGTCTATGCTACCATGAACCCCATCGAGTTCAACCAGATTTCCTCTTGTGAGATGACCTTTGAAGTATGGAGAAAGCTATGCATCACTTATTGGGGGTACTCAACAAGTGAAGGAAAGCAAAGTCTACATTATCCAAGGGTTGCTTGAGAACTTCAAGATGGGAAAGGTGGAGAAGATAGAAAACATGTACTCAAGACTCAACACAATTGTAAATGGCCTTACTGTCCTAGGTCATCCTATGAGTAGAGGAGAAATCAACTCTAAAATCCTTAGAAATCTCCCCAAGAGATGGTAACCCAAAGTGAATTCCATTGAAGAAGTAAGGTCTCTTGATGATATCTGCATTGAAGATCTCATTGAAAATATACAAGCCGACAAAGTCACACTTGATAAGAGAAAAGAAGTTGAAATATAAGAGGAGAAAGAGCTAAAGAGAATGAAGAAGGATGAAATCAAGACTCAAATTGAAGCTATTATGGGACAAGCCTCTCCATCATCTCATGTTGAAGAAGATGCCATGTATTCCAAGGGTAGATTCTATAAAGGCAAGAATTCCTCCTCCATATGGTGCCTCAAGTGTGGAAATAATGGTCACTTCAAGATAGATTGTATACAAGACAAGAAGACCCATCATCACATGGAAAGAGAAGAGAAGTACAAGATGAAAGAGAAATGGTACAAGAGCTCAAGTGACTCCTCCAACTCAAGCTCAAGTGAAGAATTAAGTGGAGGATCTAGTTCAAGCTCTAGTGATGAAGGAGAATGCCATTTTGCTTTTATGGAATCAACATGTGAATACTCAAGTGAGGTAAATCTAAACTCTTTAGATAAAGAACCTTTAATTGCTACCATTAATGCTACTCGAGCCTCTGTTAAGTCTTTTAAAAAGAAAAGGAAAAAGCTTGCTAGAATTTTGCATGTAGAATTAGATGATCTTAAAGATGCTAATTCTTGCTTGCTTGATGATAAAAATGCTTGTCCTAGCCAAGTAGATTCTCTTAAACTTAAAAATGCAAGTTTGCTTGATAAGATTAGATTTCTAAAAGCTCAACCTCTTATGAATATTCCTAATGTAGAACATAGTAACACTATGGATTCTCTCATGCATGATATTGATGTTCTTAAATCTGAAAACAAAAACATAGATTTGGCTTTGCAAGGTTTAGAATCTAAAAATTGGATCTATCATTCTAAGATTGCTTTGCTTGAAAAAGAAAATGCTTCCTTTCTTGCTAAAATAAATGCTCATGAATCTTGTTCTGGTTCTACTAGTAGAGAGAATAATGTTGATGCTCTTCGTATTAATAGAGATTCTTATTTGACCAAAGCTCTTTGCCTGGAAAATGATCTTTTGCATGCTAGAGATAATATAAATCATTTTTCTTCTACTATTTCTTCTCTTATGCATGATAATCATAGTTTGAGATCTTCTTTGCAAAGATTCTTAGTTGATAAAAAATTCTTAATGATATTCTACATCATGCTACTAAACAAATTGGTAGACATGGTTTAGGATATGATAGTAGCCAAAGGAACAACAAAGATAAATGAACTCCAATATTCCATTGATAATCCTCTAGTTCCAAGGCTATAGGAACATGCAACTATTGTAATGATTTTGGTCATTATTCTACTTGTTGCCCATTTAGGAAAGCACCCAAGAGCACTAGGAATTGAGTTGCTAAGATAACCCCTCCATACCTAGAAGCATGATTGGGGACCATTTCATCTTTCTTCTTGTAGGTACTTGCAAATGGGTTGACTTGAGCTATTGAATTGCAAATTTACTTCTTAGTACACGTGAAAGAAGAAAGGTGACATGTGTAGAGGGTGACAACAAGTGGAAAATAAATGGTAAGAACTGAGGTAATGTTTTTCTTGCTCATATCCAATCATAGTTTGTTTTATTAAGTTAGTGTGCACTATGCATGTGGTTTTCGAGTCAAAAGTGGTATTTTGGGATTATATTCAAAATCTTGCTTGCTTTCATAGTGCACTACTAACTTGCTTACACATGTTTGGATATGGCTTATATTTTTACAATGCCTCTAAATATGATTTTATGAAATATATGTGCTTTTTGACAGCAACTTTGTCAGTCGAGTTTGTCCTATTTGAAACTCGACCGATAGGCACCAATGGATGTTGCCAACAACTATTGTCAATCGAATTGCCATAACACAAAACTCATCCGATAACACTGTGCACATAATATACATTTGGCTTTTTGGATGAGAATTTCCCTCTCAACTAGATTTTCTCAACCAATTTCTTTATGCTTTGGAAATCCATTTGGTACCTTTTATATGTGCTCATTTCCATGTTTTAAATTTACTATCTTGCATACAACTCTATCTCTCTAATTGCTCTAAATTGGTATATCTATATCTTGGAATTACTTGCTTTGAGTTGATTTGCAAGTTTTGATGATGATCTCTTTGGATCTCTTGGTTGTATATAAATTGCTCTGCTATGCCCAAACTTGCTACATATATATAGTTGTATATCTTTTTTAGATACAACTTTGAGGTTCTTAGTGGTAATCATCTTTTCATAATGAGGCATATTTGGTAGTAGATTATATCATTTCTTGCTTCTAAAATTGCATATCTCTTTGTTTGTATATATCTCTACTCATAGCTTGCTTTATCTTGTGTATCTTTTGGAATCTCTTGCTATGATCTGGATCCTACTAGTAGTCCTAACTTGTGATATCATCTACTAGTAGTTCTCATACATGTAGTTCTAGCCTTTTTAATCATTTGATATATTTTCTCATCTAGTGGTATTCCACTATATGTTATGCTTGTATCTTGTTTCGTACTTGCTCAATCTTATTCTTTCAATTGCATATAAATTATCTTTAGTTTCTTACATAGCATCGTGATGCAGGAGATAGAGCTATATTGTATGTAGAAATTGGAGTATTCTTAGATTTTTATGTAGATTGTGCTCCAGTGTTAGATTTTGATGCAAGACTAGTGTTTTTTATGTAGAAACGGCCTTCTGTGCAAGGCTCATCACTTTTCCATGAGCCCTGACACTTTTTGGGTAAATTTCATCATCTTGAGGGTCATGATTGTGATTTATTGTTTTTCTGCAACACTTTATCTTGCCTTGTTATATGCTATAATCACATCTAGGGTTGATCAAGTGCATACTTTAACTTACTTTTCTTTCTATGCTTGGACAAGCCCCTAGATTTGCTCTTCTACTCTCCTTATATGACTTTTTGTTATCTCCTTTCTTTTAACAAGTGGTGTTTCTTACTTCTTCATATCCCCACTTTTTGAAATGACAAAGGGGGAGAAAGTATGTCTTTTGACAAAAGCAGAAGAAGGCATGTCTTATATGAAGAGGAGAAGAATGTCTCCTATGTAAAGGGGAGAAGGTAAAGGGGAGAAGACATATATGTGTAAGAACATATATGAGTAGAAGACATAGTACTCTATAAATGTTATGAAAGCTAACCATGCAGGAGAAATAACAGCAGTTGAGCGGGAGTATGAGAACTCCATGAACATCAATTGAGGGGGTGCATATGAACTCAATTTATTGAAACCCCTAAGTTTCTCCAAAGGTATGATTTTACTTAAAAAGCTTTCAATACCTTTATGGAATGGTTTGTCATCTTCAAAAAGGGAGAATGTTGACTCTAGGTCAATGTTGACTCAAGGTCTAAATTGACTAAACCCTTGTTTTGATGATGACTAAACCATTATAATTAGTTGTGTCTAATGTCTCTACTTGAGTGATTTCAGATTAGGTATAGACACACTCTAAATTCCCTAACTTGTGCATCTCAACTTGGATAAAAGACAAGTCAAAGTCAATACAAGTGCATGTTTTTGGAATGTGATGTAAATCCATTAGAATAATGTTGTAAATCACTTCCAATGATTGTATCATTTGTAATTAATCTTAGAAAAAATCAAGAGCAATTAAATCAAATATTTAAGCACTTTAATGACATTTTCAAAATTCATTACAGGTTATCAATCAGTTTAGCTGCAAACTCGATCGATCCCTTGATGGATTTTGAAAATGTGTAGGTTCAGTCAAGTTACAAACTCGACTGATCCGTTCGGTCCAGTTACAAACTTGACCGATCACACTTTTAAAAAAAGTGCAGAAAAGTATTTTTGATGTTAGAGTGTTGCAAAACTTGAAAACATATCTATTGCAACACCCCAAATGACTAGTATTCATCCTTAAGTGTTCCCAAAGTCTAAGAGGCATCCCTAAATATAAATAGGACCCCTTGGATTTTATTCCAATGTTAAGCATTCAATGCAAAACTCTACATGAGGTTCCTATTTTATACTTGAGTGATCCTACAACCTCCTCTCACTCTCTAAGCTTAATCACTTGCTACATCCATTAGAGTAAGTAGGATATTTGTAAGAGGGCTAGTCCTGCATGTATATCTTGTGAGGCTCTCACTTCCACCACCTCCCTATCTCTCATTTCAACCAATAAGATGAAGGTTCTCTCTCTTTGCTAAGAGAGGCGAAGAAGAACAAGGGAAGGAGTCCCTTGGTGAAGATCAAGGATGAATACTTGGGGCATGAGTGGGTAAGCCCTTGGTGAATGCATGAGACTCCTTGCTCAAGTGGGTAAGTCCTTGGTGGAAGCTTCTCCAAGTGAAGGTGAAGTCAAAGGCTGGAGATCCAAGAAGAGTGGGTAATTCCTAGAAGCATGAAGACTTATACAAGAGTGGGTAAGTCCTTAAAGAAATCCGAAGACTCATTGCAAAGTGGGTAAGTCCTTGGTAAGGTTGAAGACTCTTTGTATTGGATAGGTAAGTCCTTTGGTGGGTCATGTGTTGTAACTCTTATAAGTGAATATATAGAGGAAGACACATTTAGAAATCCTAGAGGTTGACCTCTCTAGGTAGTGGAATGACATACTCCTAGTTTGGAGTGTGGAACCACTCTACATAGCTTGTCACTTGGTGCTTGTTCAATCTCTCTCTCCCTTTCGATGTATGTTTTAGTTGCACTAAAATTTCCTATTTAGCAAACTTATCTTGTGATATAACTTGAAGGTATAATGAATTTTGTTTAAGTGAATTCATCTCTATTGCCCCCCCTCTAGAGCATCCAATCTCCCATCTAGGATCTAATAACTTCAAGCACAGATCTTAATTAATGACAAGTTTCTACATGTGATGTAGACCTTAGTTGGTAGTAATTCTTTGTGGATCCAACGAACTACAATAGTATGGCTACATTCATTGCTTGTGTTTATAATTTCATGTTTTTGTTTGTGGTTGTAGCATGTATATGATCATAACTATGTGGTGATTGGATATGTATATAAAATCTCTTAGTAAATATTAAGTCTAAGATACTTCTCATAAGCAAGACACTTGGAAATCTTGATCAAACAAGCTTAAGTTATGCCAAATCATGGTGCTCTGTCCATCTCATGGAAGTGTGATGGTAGATATGTAGGTTCTTCCAAATCAGGGAGCAAATTCTATCGTGTTGGCTTTTGGATCATGCTTAACTAGGTGACCTTAATGAGATTAAATTCATATAAGTATACACAAATACTACGACAAGGAGTTGTGAATACAGTCTATCCTAGATTTTTATGAGATGCATTTGAGTAACAGTTGTCTACGGATATAGTCAAGTTGAGGGCGATCAACCAATGCTAACTCATGATTTGATGAAATATGGATCTTGGCTCACTAGGAGGTTGTACGCTAAAATGTTTCGAATCAGTAGTGAGGGATATAAATTTGAACAATATAGTGAGAGTGATAACTAATTAAAAGCTAATCAACATTGACAAACTTATTAAATTAAATTAATCAATTGTTTTCACTAAAGTTGCAAACATTCTTCTGTAGAATCCAATGGGAAACAAACACATTTTCTTTGTAATCAGTCCTTGAGAATGATAAGCTAAATCGGAACAACTTCCATGATTGGTTCTGAACATTGAGTATCGTTCTCACACAGGAGCACAAGTTCTATGTCCTAGAGACACCTGATCCAAATGAACCTCCTCCCACTACGCCTAAGACTGAAAGGGATGCTTACAAGAAGAACTTTGAAGATTTCGAATATCAAGTGCTTGATTTTGTGCTCAATGAACCATGAGTTGTAGAGACAACACGAGAACATGGATGTTATTCAGATGGTTACACATCTTAAGAACATGTACCAAGATCAGGCAAGAAAAGAGAGATATGATGTATCTAAGGCGTTGTTGAAGTGCAACATGGAAGAAGGAGATCCAATAGGTCCTCATGTACTCAAGTTGATTGGGTATGTGGATAACCTCACTAGACTGAGATTTTCCTTGGGTCAAGAGTTGGCCATGTACAAATGTGATTCTACAATCACTGTCGGAATCATACGGCCAATTTGTCATGAACTACAACATGAATGATTATGACAATCCATTGCCATAATTACTTGGTATGTTGAGGATAGATGAAGTGTAGATTAATAAGGACAAACCCAAATCTATGATGATGATCAGTACAAGAAGTCCAAGGGCAAAGGCAAAGGTAAGAAGAGTTGTAAAGCTAACCAGAAGCTAAAGTCTTCTGCACTAAAAGCTAAGGGAGGAGTGAATAAGGAAGGAAAGTGCCATCCTGGACACTAGAAAAGGAGTTGTCATCTTTATATAGAGGATCTCATAAAGAAGAAGGAGATAGAGATCTTCACTTCAGGACTCAAGAAGAAGTAAACTAGAACTGTGAGGAATAAGAGTTGCTGCCACTACAATTAGAATCTTTCATTCATCAATGGGCATGTAATACAATAGTGAATTGCTATTATGTATCTGCCATTGATGAAAACATCATCTTTCTTGTATGGATAAAAATATTATGAATAAGTTGATGTTCGATTATAAAATATAAGATCTTCTATGGAAGTGGCCCTAATGTCTCATAGTTTATATTTGATAGCACAATATATAGTTATATATACTCAATGAATCGATGACTCAAATAATTAATACCTATGGCATTGTCATCTATTGCAGATAAGTGAGAAATACATTTCTAGAACCCATATTATGGTTATCTAGACTCTTTTGGTTGTTGAATCAATAGAGACATGCAAGTCTTATTTGTTGGACAATATGACAAAAGCATCTTCACTAGATGTAATGAGAGAGTGAATATTCTATTCAGGATCATACATGCTGATGTATATAGACCTTTTGGAATAAATGCTAATGCTAGTTAACAATACCTCATTATATGTACTGATGATCTCAAAAGATATGGTAGATTGTATTTAATGAAAAACAAGTCTAAATCTCTTGAAGTGTTCAAGGAGATTAAGAATGAAGTACATAACCCACTAGGTATAAGTATTAAAGCTTTGATACATGATGTGGAAATACTTTGAACCAAGAGTTTGAGGACCTTCTAGGAAATCATAATAGTGCATCATGATGAACTCCAACTGAAACATTATGATGTATCCGAAAGAAGGAATCACACCCTATTAATCATGGTGTGATTATCAATAAATCTAGCTAATATTTTATTTCCTTTTTGGCACATGCTTTATACTAAACAATGTACCATCTAAATTGGTTTTTAAAGACACCACATGAGATATGGATTGAAAGGTGTCGCGATATGTCTTTTATAAGGATTAGAATTGAAATCTATTGTAAGAAAATAGTTTCTTGAAAACTTTTTCCACAAATCGCATAACTGTTACTTTGTTGAATACTACTCCAATCTAACAACAAAGTTGTTTCTTGACCAGGATGGTTGTATTCCTAAAGGGGAACTTAGTTTCAAAGGAATCAGTGGGAGTAAAAGTAGAACTGAAAAAGTTCGATACTGACAAGATTACATTGAACCTAAGAGAGGTACAATAGGAACAAGGAGAATCACAAATTGTTCTAGACTCTCAAGTGCCTTATGTAACACAAAATCTAATACATCTAGTAGGACACTCCTTGAGTCTGAAAGATTATGACATCTTATAACTCAAAAAGGTGATGTGTTGGTCATAAATAATGAGCTTACAACCTACCTAGAAGCTATTGAAGGAACAGAGTCTGAGATATGGCTTGAGGCCATGAGATCCAAGATGGAGTCCATCTAAACCAACAAGGTATGGCCTTGGTGGATCCACCTGATGGGATAAGACCCATAGGGTGGATTTGAGTCTTTGAGAAAAGACCAACATGGATGGTAATGTATAAAACTATAAGAGCATATTGGTCATGAATGATTTCAAATAAGTTCAAGATGTTGAGCATGAAAAAATCTTTTTACCAGTTGTCATAGTCAAATCCATCAGGATCACGCTTTCTATTGCAGCTTAATATGATTATGAGATTTAATAGATGGATGTTAAAATCACATTCCTTAATAGGAACATTCACGAGGATGTGTGGGTGACACAACCTAAGGGTTTTATAAATCCAATAATGCAAATAAAGTTTGTAAGCTACAAAAGTCAATCTATGGATTGAAGCAAACATCCTAGAGTTGGAATCTTCTATTTGACAGGGCAATCAAAGAGTTTTACTATAGTCAAAATGAAGATGAATCGGTGATTACAAGAGATTTAGTGGGATCATATTTATATTTCACATAATGATAGGAAATAACACTATTTTACTACAAATGTTAAAACTTCACTGGGAAGTACCTTGTCTATGACGGGTGTAGGTGAAGTATCCTATGTGATAGGAATCAAGATCTATAAAGATAGATCTAGCTAGCTTCTTGACCTAAGAAAGAGCACATATATTGCCACAATATTGAAGGGATTCATCATGCATGAATCAATAGAGAAAACTTATCCATGTTCCATGGAGTTATTCTCTTAGGAGCCTAGTGTCCCAATTCTTGTGAAGAACAAGAACACATGGACAGATGTCGCGTGCATTCACAATTTCATCTAATCATGAATGCAATGTTGTGTACTCATCTCGTTATCTCATATGTATTGGACATGACGAGATGATACACATCCAATTGTCTCATATGTTTAGGACATTATGAGTGGATATCTATCAGATCCTAGTGAAATTCAACTTTTAGTCATTGTAGTATTGTTAACAAGGAAGCTATTCCCCCCTAAAACCCAAAATATTTTGATGAGTGTCCTTTTTAGCAAAATTATTACAGACATGGAAGTCAAGTTTGACGTGACCGCTAGAGAAAAAACAATTTTCATGTGTCTATAAGCTGATCATGCTCAAGATTTTCTTCTTACTATTCCTATTGATGAGTGAGGTCATTCCCCACTGGTGGGGTTGGAAACCGGGGCCTTTGTTGCAGGACAAGCTATGCTCAAAGCCACCTCAACTAAAGTAGTAAAACATGATAAAGTGTGTATTGACAATCAACATATGTTTATTCCCTTTGATTTTGACACCTTTGATTTTTTAGGACCAGATGTTGTGGAGCTTCTTAAGAGAGTTCAAAAAGTTATCTATCGTAATGTTATGACCCCGAAGTCCATGGATGTTGTGTTCTGGAGGATAGATTTTTCCATCCAGAAAGAGTTAGCGACGCAACTTGTTGCTTGTCTACGTTTCATCTATATATGTAATGTTCATAGAGTAATTAATCCTTTACCGTCAAAAAAAATTATGGGTATTTGAATGTGACATATTTGTTATGGGGGCTCTTAAAGACTGTAGTTAGATTTAGACCAATGGACATTTTTCCCTTATGAGTCGTGATGAGCATCGAACCAGGCTACTACTCATATCCGATCCTCAGGCTCACCAGTATAGCTTGACGCTTATATATTCAGCATATATACTTAATATGTGTGAGTCAAGCTAGGAACATACGCAGATTATGTACCATATCATGTATAACAATTATTTTTTATCAAAAATCTACACCATTTAAAAAAAAACCATTCGTCGACTAAAAATATAAATGCATACGTATTGGGATGATATTTGCTTTTTGAATGTTAACTGGGCTTGTTTGAACCTACCCATTCCGCCATACGGGTAAACACATGTCGTTATGCTTAGACATTAACTGCACTTAGATCCAGCCAATAGATCGATTAACAATGGGTTCCAGTTCACTGCTACGCGATATGACTCGATTGATGCATCGACAATGTATGCCTTGAAAGTGGTGAGGAGCACCACAGTTAATTCTGATTTTGAGCCGCATATTAATCCTCTTAAAGACGACAAAACAAGGTATCGAGTTGGCATTGAGATTGCTTTTGTTAGAACCTATACATAGGAATTATTCTCCTTTGGTGATCCCCAGCCTAAAAGCTTTAAGCACTCATTTTCTCAGGTCAACAAACAAGGCACAATGATTTGTGTTGCCTGTGAGCTGGGGAAGCTTTGTCCAATGGAAAACACCGAGCGGGGAATAAAGAGGAAGGCCTAGCTGGCGTGAAAAGTCATAGTTATACCTCATAATTCAAAGAAGTACTTGCCATGAACCTTTGAGCTTTTCTTCTTTGTTTAATCAGTCAGGGAGCAATCTCCCAAGTCCCATCTCCTTCTGTTTACTTAGTACATTGATAGCAATAACAGAAAGGTGGGTAGCAGAGCTTTTATAACTTAGGGTGTTGGTAATCACTGATAAAAGGATCGGATAAGCAGGATTGGCGATCCGTGCGCGCGACAGAGGTGGTCCTCAGTGAAAGATGATATGAGTGATGCACAAACTTTATGACCTCATGGAATCAAATCGCAGTGCATGCTCGCCTTCTCTCCCTTAACGCGCGCATTGAGCCAAGAGAAATCTGTGAGGGCAAAAGAGACAGGCATATAGTTCCAGCAGAGCAACAAAGTGGTCTCTGGCGTACCCAAGGAAACATCCATTCCATTCCCCATGAGAAATGTAATGTAATGGGGATTCCCTCATTCAAATGCCGAAGCGCTCAAAGTCAGGCCAACCAGCCATGAGAGCTGTCACCCTTTGGGACAAAAGCAATCACCCTTCCCTCTCAGCCTTTCACAGCCTTCTTTTGCTATCGAGCTGCAGCCACAGCACAGCTGCAGGTCCGGTGATGAATTCAGGGGGGAGGAGGAGCACTAAGCACTTTAGCATTGACGACAAGCATCCATGCACGCTGCTTCTTTTTCGGCTTCTCTTTCCCGACCCCCCTCTCCCTTCCATCCTTCCTGCCCCTCTGTGACCTGCATATGTATCCCAATTGTTATGATTCCTGACCACCCTCACATTACATAACAGTGCCATGCCTTTGCATTGGTGCTGCAGCTCGTCGTCAGGTCTGGGGAAGAAAAAGTGAGAGGAAAGAACACATGTAGCTGCAGCTACGGCTACTCGACTTTATTTGCATTGCTCCTGGTCCACTGGTTTGCACACAAAGATATATAGCAAAGCAGTGGTATGGCATGTGAGCGCGGCACGTCTTAGGGGGTGTACAGTATAAGAATAGTCACATTCATAATTGTATTTATAAGGGAATACACATTGGTTTTGTAAAAATTTATAGCCACGCCATACCCATACCGTGATGCCCGCGGAACCATCCTGGAATAGGTGATGGATAATGGGTATTGGGTACACGAATTGTATGGAAACACTTATGCATACTATAGAAGGATTTCTCCAAAGTTTTGGCTCCATTCATTGCCTCTTCAGTTTGGTCCCATTTTATTTAGGAGGAGCAAAAGTTAACCGGAGCACTATACCAGATCGAACTGGTCAATTTTGCCCGGTCCAATTGTAGACCATTTCAAATTAATTCGGTTATGCTGTCTGTAAAATATAAGTATGGTCACATTCATAATTATATTAATAAGGGAATATCTATATTCATTTTGTTAAAATATATACCCATACCCGTGGAATCATCCTGGTTTTCGAGGGATAATGGGTACAACATACATGAACTGTATGGAAACAATTATGTGTACCATATACAGATTTCTCCAAAGCTTTTGTGTTCCTTTCGTTGACTTATCAGTTTGGTCCCCTTCAATTTGAGAGAGGATTAAATCTTGAACCAAACTACTACAACGAACTGGATTGGTCAATTTGGTCGGGTCAAGTTGTGGACCATTACAAATTAACTTTGTTATGCTCTCTGTAAATTTGAAAATTTCAGTTATCTTTTTAATCCGTTCAAGATAAGTCGGACCATGGATCGGACCGAACACATATTTAGTTTTTATATATATTCATATACGCATCTACACCAGATTCGAATAAAAATGAATCGCATATATAAACAGTACTACTATAAAGAATCGAAGTAATTGTTATAATAATGTTAGAAATAACTTGATTTATGTTTTATATAGGTTAAATAACAAAATATAAAAAGTCTTATTATGGTCCAAACATACAGTTATCATTCCATGTGACTATATGTACTCTGAATGCGACAGGGGCAGAGAAGTACAACAAGCTCTTGCTTACATTTTAAACACTAGTAAATACATAGAAGTCATGCATGTGACAATTAAAGTTAGTTTGATTTCATTCATATTATAATCTTATGAAGTCCTGGTTTAGTACAAGTTTAACCACGTGTATATAGAATATGAAAGGATGACTTGTTCTAACATTTTGCATAATAATAATTTGATTAAGTAAAACTAATATGTCATTACTTATCTAAGCTATGAACTTCATATTGATATCCAAAATAAGAGGGATCTAAGGATACATCGAGTAGTTGGGGAGTTATTTCCAAATTTCAGATAGTAGAAGCAATTCATAAAGTTATAATAAAATGCATAAATCTATAATATACATTCCTACACACTCATATGTAATTATCATCTTAACTAAATTGTCTTAATATATTAATAAATTGAAAAGGTTAAAGATAATCATGTACAAATTGCGCATATTGTGGAAGTAACATGGAATACTAAACAATAAATAAAAGTACACATAGTAACAACCATTATTATTTGAATAATTTTTATATAAATATATACGTGTGTGACTAGTAAATGAAATAATTTTTATAAGGATTGGCAGTGGATCATGTCAATCATTTTGCTATATCGTTAAACGTCTATCTTATCTTAATCACTTGATTCAATATTTTATGGCTTTTCTAAAGAATTGGTGAAGACTTTTTTGTTTTTATATCGAATATGCCAAGGAAAAATATGTGATATCAAGTATTTGTTTGTGGGAAAAAAAATATTACATATTCTATTTGAATTACCAATTTCATTACAAGAAACAATACATATTTAAGTCCTCATGAATATTGACTTTCGTGTTATATTTCCTAATTTTAATTTCTAGATTGTTACATAAAATTTTACATACAAATTAACACATACATTGTCTAGGTGCAAATTAAGTCAGAGTATCTTGTAAATTATAACTACAAAATATTTCTCATGTTTCCATTTTCTATAAGTGGGTATCAAATGATTGCAAAGACTTTTTATTTCAATGACTACTAATTAAATTGCCACAAGTGTCTTGAGTTGCATTTCATTAAAGTATTTGAATAAATGTTTAACATGTATCTCAATAAAATATTGATATAAAATATATAAATAAATTTAAGCATGAAATTACCAATAGAGAATAAAATCCTAAACATATATATAATCATGACTTGCAATATCCAACAAATATATGATCCGAATACAATAGCCCGCATGTAGCATCTTATATATATTTGGTTTATGAGCATGTCAAATAGTGCATGAACAAATTCGGATCACACCAATACACAATTCCACAAAGCACCATCATTTGATGCAAGTCACCAACATTAACCACACTAACACCCTAAGATAAATGAAGTTTGGACCAAAAGTCTAGATCCATTTTAGTTAAAATTTTACACCTTTTAAATAAAACCCCTCACCTGGTATGGGCTTGAACATGAAACTGATTTTACTTTTGGATTATTTTCATTTTGGTAGAATCGTGGAGTCCCAACCACATTCATTTAAAATCCAACATGAAGTAGATCCAAAACAATATGATCTACTAGAGAAGCAAGTCAATAGTAGATTGAAAACCATCATATGTTGCATGTACACTTCAAATACATTGCATCTTTCATCTTTAAAGAAGCAAAAGTATTAGAAATACCAAATATAATAATATTGCATGTAATGTATCCATCACTTTTCTTGTATCAAAATGAAAACTTCCGAAGAAATGTTAGACATCATTGAAACAATCAAACAAAACCTTTTTGAGTAATGGATGGTATGTCCAATGGACAAAGAAGTACACAAAATTTTATAAAGAAAAAACACTTACCCTTAAGTATTAGGCAAGAAGGTGTACCCAACCAAGGTTCCACTTGTGGCGTCTATCATCCTCCATGTGATCCACAATCTTATCGTACAATAGCTTCCCCATCTAGACAATGCCAAAATTAACGAAGAAGTAGATTCACAAGATCAAATACACATTGATCATATGACACTGCATATACCGCTACATTTATTTAATACTTGGTAGATATTCATTTGATGCACGAGCTTGAGAACATTCATGGACATGCATGTTTCACAATTTGCATTTTTAGTCTCATTATAATTTGATTTAAAGATGAAAATTAGTTGAAAAGGTAGATTCTTGTTTTTTGTTAATAGATAGTATAGGTGAATATTTTTATTAAAATATTTTGAATAGTAATTGTAAAGAATAATTTAATTGTAATGAGTGTATACATCTGTTAATAAGTCAAAAGCTATTGAAAGGATAATGTGTATCTAACTACTTGTCATGGTCTATGGTTGTAATAGGGAACCAAGGTGTAAGTTCTAGAACAACATAACTACATCTGAATTGGAACACATCTCCATAGACTCCATGGATTATCTAGGGATGGGTCATATAATATTTTGGTAGGTATGTTAACAAATCCATATTGTCAACTATGATACGAGTTAGATTTAGACTTGGATTGCTGAAAAGATTTGTCCCATACACATCTAACGTAACAAATATATCTTTCATGACAGAATTGACCCGGCCCACATAACACACCAAATTGAAGACTTCTAAAAATATATTTAATATACACATATGAATATATGTATGAAGAGACACGGGGAAGAGGTGCAATGTGAGATATTAAGTTTTGTATCTACACATATTTCCATTTTATATTGTTTAGCATGGAGGGAATTTGATGCAATTTGTGGGGTTTTCTCTGTAATTACATAGATGTGGGGTGTTTTAGTAATAATCATGAAGAGTTATAAGGGATAAACACTACGAGAACTCTTCAAGGTCATTTTCATACTCACATAATCCGACTCATACAAGTTGTATATGTGAATTGTGTTAGAAACCTTAACACTTACGTTTTACTAGTCGGGCCCGACCTAACATAAATACAAACCAAACAATCTGAATAACATATGTATTACACATACAATTATATCTCTTCATCCATCTCTTTACTATATCATTAATATAATATTATAAAATGAAGTTTTTTTGCAAGATCCTCACTCATATGTTTATATAAGATATCTCTAGTTGAATTTATATATAAATACATGTTATATATGTACATATTTGGTTTGAATTGTTTCTATTGTATGTGTTTTATAGACTTAGTTGGAGCCTATATTTGTTAAACTATGAGGATATGGGAAACAAAAATTCAACACTATTCACATCCAAAACTAAACCATTGACCTAGTTAGTAGAATGTGCTTGAGCAAGATCCTGCCAAAATCTGATATGATTGGGCCCAATGCTCTTGTTAACATATACAAAAAGTCTATAAAGATGTGTTCCATTCTAGATATGATTACACCTCTTATAGAATTTATCCCTTGGGTACATGTTCCTTGAATATGTCATGACCACCAAATTTATGCACATCTATCATTGAATACCCTCGTAGTTAGTAGCAAGTTTCTGTACCCATCACATATCATTACAAAACCCTTTATAATTACTTTACAAATGATACCATTGTAAAAAAAACTTATTTATAATTGTAACTACAAAAAAAAATCAAGTTTCTCCTTAGGTGTTTTTCTTAAAAGTGAATTATCAAAGAATCAAAAGTATGAACTTCTTCACAAAATTAATATTCACGAATGTTCGAAAGTCCTTACTTAAAAATAATTTATTCCTAGCTTTTTTAATAGAGGAAATCAAAGAAATACTATATTGTAAAATAAATGGATACTTTTTGGTAGACATTATTTTAATAGAGATGCACATCTTTATAATTTCTTAAATAGATGGATGCTTAAACATATTTGTATATTTCATAATATGAGCATCTGGGTTTATGGGTATAGTTTACTTAATCACAAGATTGATCTATACCAAAATCTTTGTTATCATTCTTGGTATGACCCACCTATATAAGTTTTGTGTGGGTTATGTGTGTTGGAATATGGCCTAAATAGTCTGGCCCGATCTGATATTCACCCTATGTAATTAACACTAGAAGCTAATAATATTTAGTTATAAATAAATGATGTACCTTTAATTATAAAAATAATATCACAAATGACATCCTTTTTTTTACCAATATCACAAATGACATCCTACTTCCTCCACAACATTTCATATACGATATAAAATAGATGGGCCAACCTGTAATTATTAAAATATCATGATAAAATAAATCTCGCATTCTCCATGACATATATATATCTATAAATAAATAAATATATATAAGTGATACCATAAACTACATGCTACATACTCTATGTATCTTCTTATATAGTATATATATAAGAAGGATTATGAGATAAAATTGTTGTTTTCAAAGATAATTTAGCTTCCACTTCTAATGGCACCCACAAAAGTAATTCAAAAAACAAAGTAAACTAAATCAACATGTGAAACAAAGTTGAAAGATTTTTTTAAAGACAAAACAAACCAATGAAAATATTTGGAATCCTCTTTGGTAAAATGAGAAATAATTGGAAAATTATATTACATTTTATGATGACTATCAATTTTGATTAAGCTGTCAATGATAAGAGGAAATGGATGGAACAATGGAAAAGGAAAAGAAGATGGTTGGGTCTTCGTGAGAGGATTCCCTACTATTAATTGACCCTAGTCTTTATTGTTTCGTTCCCCTGACTAAGAGAAAAGTAAATGAACATGAGGCAATGGGATGTGATATGGGAGTAAAACAATGTAAAATTTATTAAGGGTTAGGGAGAAAGAGAGTGTGAGAGAGAGCCTAATGGATGCTAGTTTTTGTTTTTTTTTTCTTCCATGGATTCATAAGTCTATGAGATGACCATTGTTTTGAGATGATGAAAGAGAGAAAAACAAGTTATAGTGGGAAGTTATGGTAATGACAAAAACATGTGAGTTAAATACCAAGTACTAATTAGATAATTATAATTGTTTTTTTTTGCCATAATTTATGAGTGTGCTTCACTTCTTGATAACTAGATTTAATATGTTAAGGACATATTTCTTGGATAATAAAATAGACAACATGATTTTAGAAAATAATGAGGAGAAACAAAGCTCATAAGGTAGTTAATTATGAGGGAGCAAAATGAAAAAATTTCCATCTTTAGAGAATAATGGTGATTGATTAGGGATGGGTGAGAATATGGAGAGACATGGAGAGAGTTTAGGTATGACTTGTAACATAATAATGATAATTAGTTATAATTTCATTTAGAACCATGGGGTTAGGGAAACATATATTATGTTGGGGTAGTGGTTAAGAAAGGTTTGGCATAATGGGGAGAAGGTTAGAAAATGAGAGGGGAAATGGAGTGAAGGGAACGATAAATATTTCTAGATGATGCAAATATTTTAAATATATGCATTCTTTAAGGCTAGAAATATTCTTTAATAAAAAATATCATATTTTTAGCTTATATTCACCTATTCATTTAGTACTATTATAGATGAGATATTATTTTTTTAAATCAACCATGTTCTATAAGATATAAATAACAAGTTATAATTATTGTATATATAGATAGAAAATTTCAAAGAGAAAGATAGGAGAATATAAACATGACTTTACGAAAGGAGTGATAATTAAAAGAGAGAAGAGTTGTGTAGTAGTTTTAGTGAATTTCTGATTGGAAGGAAAATGAATAAAGAAGAGAGAGTGATAGAAATTTGAGAAAGAAGTGAAAATACAGAGAAAAATGAGAACTTGGTAGGATGATATAGATGTGTGATTAAAAAATAGTGTTATTAAAATCTAAATGAGTGTTGATTCAAAAGGAGAGACCAAAAGCATATGTTGATTATGCCATATTTTAAGGTAGAAACATAATATACGGTAAGGAGGGACAAAATTGGAGAATAAAATCCATCAATGAAATGTTTTGACCATATTTCATGTTATGTTACAAACAATATTTCAGCCACAATATTGTAATTTATTAGGGAAAACAATTGAGAAATTTGAGCAAAGATTCTAAAATTTGAGTGAGTAGGGATTTTGTTAGAACTAATACAAAAATGCAATTTGAGCAAAAGAATTTAAAATTACAATTGATTTAGTTTAATATTTTTTGATCAAAATAGTCGACATGACTCAAATTTGTAATATTAGCAAACTTGTGATCTTAGAACAAAAAATAACACATTCTCTCCGAATACTGAATTTTCAAAAAGGTTCTAGAGTCGAGGTTGCATTGACCATAATTATTGTAAGGTTGCATTTCAGCAAAGTTTTCAATCTAGACAAAGAAATTAGTTCATGTTTCTTTCACAATTTAATCTCAGAATTGAGCAGACTTATGACTCTAATGAGAGTGGATTTTAGCAACCTCGATATCTAAAATTGACTATGTTTTACAATTTCTAGATGAAATCTAATCTAAGACTGATTATGATAGACAAACCCATAATTAAACTTGAATATGGATGTTCTTAAAAATCTAATAATTGTATGTAATAGATCTAAAAGCATTATATTTATGTATAATTCGTATATTTGTTGTATAATTTTTGTGCATTGTGCATTATATAAATGTGCAACATAACAATATGGTTGTATTTATTTTGTTTACATGTGTTAATGGCACGAGTCAATGAGTCTATAGTGATATACTTTTTGTGTGATCTTTTATGATATCTTTTGTAGGTCAATGATACTTTAACCTTTTATACACAGCCAAACAGACATACCTAAAATGACAACCTAGTGGGGCTAGGTGCCAGTTTAGGTAGTGACAATTTGTTTTGTGGATCATGTCTAACACTTGTGGTTCTAAATTTTCTTTATCTTGATAGCACTTGCTATATGTTGTTTTCATTTATTAAAAACTTCTAAGGTAATTGTTTGCTGAACCTAGATGCTCTTAGGTTGACATTGATTATAGATTTTAAAATTTAGGTTGATTATGTGTTTGAAAAAATTGTGGTCTTGGTGATTTGTGAGTTAGACTAGTAATTAAATGTAGATGATGGGAGGGACTAGAGCTTTTACACATATAGCTAATAGGTTCTTATTTTTCTGGATGTGGTTCGATATTGAATATGATGATCAAAACCTCAATCTAGGTCAGCTTCATTATCTAAATTTGAAAAATCTCAATTAGTTTATAGTTAGTAATTGATTGAAATCTTGTCTGGTCAATTTCGAGTCTGGTTGTGAGAAAATCTGATCAACTTGTTTCTAAATGCCTGTTTGCAACCACTTTTTATTTTGGACTTTTGAAGTGTATAGTCATATATGACAAATGATTCTTTGTCAATCTTAGAATCCCTAGAACAAAAGGGTCAAAAGCGTGGTACTATTGTTGTTAGGTTTAATGCAAAATACTTTTGATTAATGTTGGGATTGCCAAATAAAGGTATGACCAACTTTAATCAAGTTAACAAAAATGTTATTAATAACGTACTAAGTAATGTTTTGTGAGAATTTATAGTTTTACTAATATTGGTTGTGTGAATTACTTATAAGCGCTTGAGTATGATCAACAAGAAGATTTGCATTATTTTGTATTTTTAATGTACTAGTTGTTGTATTGGATATGTTGGTTATATGTGTATAACTCATAACTGTTAAGTACTAGTAAAAAAAATTATGCACTATTTTATAACTACTTATGTACTACTTCATCAAAAGTTGTTTACTCTTTTTTATCTTTTTGTGTAATGTTAATCCATAAGTTGTGTGATGAATTTATATTAGTTACATGTGTACACGTAATAACTTGTTAAGTACAAACCGAAAACATTATGTATTGTATTATGACATATTGTGTACTATTTTTTCATAAACTACATATTATTTTACAACTTATATAGTACTATTTCATCATAAGTTGGGTACTATTTGTAACATGTTTATTATTATTTCATCATAAGTTGTATATTAGATTTATATTGTATAAATATTTGGGCTTAGAGGGTGTACAATGGTTGTCTATAATATTTTTCATGATAAACTAATTCTTTTATGAGAAAATGACAAAATGATATCTTGCACTGATACACACACAGATTATATATATATATATATATATATATATATATATTGTATCACGTAATACTTTGTTTAGTGTCTATGTCTTTTTGCATAGTATTCATTATAGAAATGTGTACTATGCATGTGATTGAGAAATTTGGGTGCATAATTTTATCAACATTGTGATCCAGAAACAAACATAAACCTAGACTTGTAATGGTATTGTATTTTAACAAAATTTAAAATAAAATATCACTTGATAATGTAGACATTAAATGAATGTAAAAAAGGAAAATCATACACAAAACTGCAACTAAGGTCGATAAGAACTAATTTAACAAGCCAATACATGTATGTGTTACTCTGCAATGGTCCAATTTTTGTGTTCTATTAGTAAACTTTTTGTTACTTTATTATCATAATTGTGTACTATTGTTGTATATTTTGTGTACTTTCACTGATAGATGATGAATGATGAGAGTGGTGGAGGTTGTGTCCCTATGTGGAGATGATGAATGTTGATTTGGCTAATGTCCTTGCTATGACAACAAGCCTAAAGGTGGTTCTCAGTGTGGCAACACTGACCATGGTTCAGGATGAGGTGATAGAGGTGGTGGGTAGAAATGGAGTCTATCTTATCTATTTCCACATGTTGAGGTCAGATCTCTATAATATAGGCTACCACTATAATGACACATGATGGACGAACATTGCCGCTGCTAGTAACAATTGTATGATTAAGAGGTGGGTGAGGCCACATTATGGTAGGAAAATGAAATGGTTACATGGACTGAAACTATAATGAATTGAGATAAAGAATTGAGGAATTCAAATGAAAGGGAAGTGAGTTTTGTTTATAATGAATTAAATGATATATTATATGCATGTGGTCGTTGGCTTTATTACTCATACACAATGGTCGCGATTAAGGATGTAGATGTGGGGTATGGATGAGAATCTTGTTCAACCATGGTGGCATTAGAGTTTCTCCTAGGGATGTCATTTGTGTAAAGAAAAACTTATATACATAGAGGATTACTACGCTTGTCAAGCTCAAAGGCACATCAATTGGTTATGTTGTGGATGTGATTTCTAGTTAAAAAAACCATTATGGCTTGGCACGAATATCATTTTCATAAAAATCCACTGTTAGAACCATACCACAATTACTATTGTACTTCTTTTCAGAGATATTAATAATACACTTGAGTGTAAATTTGTTTGAATAAGTATAGCCATATATACATTTTTGGGTGTTCATCATATTGATGAATATTGGTGAATATTATGAGTTTGGTACCATGTGCAATGTTAGCTCTTTATATATTAGTCTTGTGATAATATAATGTACTTTGATTTTCCCCACACTATGGTGCTTAAAGCACAAGTTGTTTATGATTTGGTGTGGTGATGTTAACTGTGATGTTTTATAGTGTGAATATGATTTTTAACTTTGGAAACCAAAGTGGATAAATGCATTTATGGCGTTTCATTTTTTTTCTTGTGGTACAATTATGATTTTGATAATAAAGACACTACACACACAAAACTTACATGTATGGATGGATATTGTGGTCTACTCTAATTAATAAGTATGTAGTAATAAATATGGTACCATTAGTGACTAGAATTTTAGATTGGTTCATTCTCACTGAAATTACCATGTGATGCTGAAATAAATATGTAAATAGAGGTCGTGTTGTGTTTTTACCATTCATGGGCACTAAAATACTATTTCATTATGCTTCTTCCGGGGTCAAGACCATAGATGCACACACTTACACCATTATTGAGGTCTAATAAATGGTTTAAAATAGGATTTAGGAAATATATTGAAAACATGAATGTGGTTTTCATGTAGTTCTTCACCGAGCTAGTACATTTATTAACCAAAAGGTGTCATAATATTTATTGACCAAATAGTGTCATAATATTTATTGACCAGATATTAACTAGTTTGATCAATACATGTTTTTCCAAATGGAAAAGAGTAGTTAATATGTACCATGTAATCAACCATTGTGTAACTAAAACCATTATATATAATTCAAAGAAGTATATATGATGCCACACTGCTAGTTGTCAATACAATACAAGAACTAAGTATAATGCCAACTTCTTTGTGATTTAAGTTAGGTATACTTTTTAGTTATGTTTGGATTTATTTATTTTATGGGAAGATACTATAAAATTTTATTTCATATGAATAAGTATCATATTTTTATATAGAGGATATAAGACATAATGGTTGTACTTTATTCTTTGGAAGATGAGTACATATTGAAATGAGTAAACTAGCATATGATAGGACCAAAATGGTTCTAAAGATTTGAGTCTATGAGGATGCTGCTACACATCACAAGAAGAGAGGGTAAGGACATGGGAACCTCTAATGTGGACATGGAGACTAGGGAGAAGAGATAAGAATCTCCCTTCTCTCTATAAACTCATTATACTTTTCACTTTCTCCTTCCCTTCCCTAGTACTGCCACTTCCATAGTGAGATCATCATTCTCTTTGGGCCCATCTATCCACTGGGGTGGCTTTCTACCCCTCTCCTTTCTGTCCGACCTCCATGCCCCTTCTACAATAGGTTTCTACCCAGTCGATGCTCCCACTCATTATTGATAGAGTTTCTTGGTTTTTGGCTAAACCATTCATATTCAAACATCAAAGGATAGAGAAGACTTCTATGAAGAGTTAAGGATAAAAGAAGACTCATGTGAAGAGTTTTGTTAGAGGCGGTTGTGTAGTGATATAAATGACACGATATTTGCATTCTACCTCAACCCCATCAGCTTTAGAGTCCAATCCTAGATGATCATCTGCAATCACAGGACTTGGGAATCCATGATGAACCAAGGAGGGTGCATTGGAAAATGAAGCTTGAGAGGAGGAACATCCATCTGGGGGTACATCATACTCTAAAGAAAAGAGATGACAATAAGAAACCCCAAAGCGAAAGAATGGTGGGGTATGAGGATACGAAAAGGCTCTTGAAGAACAATGGTCATTTGAGAGGAGATCATGCCTTATACACCACACAACGGAGAGATAATTATAGAGTGGGGTGACCAAGGTCCACTCAATAGACCAGGGAGCTCTTCGAGGATGAGAAGGCCAAGTATCCAACATCAACCACACATAAGAGACAAATTTTCATCCTAAATGTAGGCCCAAGGCCAAGTTTGGTGTATTGTAACCTATGATTTGGAAGAGGACATTGGAGGAGAGAGCATTCATGTGCTCTGACCTACTTCTCATGAGGTAATAGGGGTCACATGATGACTTGATGCCCTAATAGATGGCCTCAATATACCTTTCACCCTAGGTTGAGGAAATCACTCCCACCACCTCGCATTTGGATGATCTAAACCATTTTGTGACCGTTCTCAATCCACTAGGGTGGAGTTGGTTGTTTGTTATATCTAGTAGTTTCTAGTAGAGTCAAACCTTATAAGTGATATTTCCACCAGATCCATACATAGGGGGACATTGGTGCTCAACAATTTATCGGCTGCTTAGAAATGAATGGGAGAAGGTTCATGCAATGCTACGAGCCAACTTCTTGTCATCCTGGATGATTATTTGTTAGGAGTCATGTAAGGAAATCATGTTAGTCTCACCAGCACATATGGACATGGAATACACTCAAGATCCATGGGGATACTTTTCAAGTTGCAACTTGGGATCAAATCTAGAGCCAAGGAGTATATGCCATGGATATGGGTCTTAGGGTAGAGGATACCACTTCATCTCATATGTCGACCAATCTACTAAGGATCTCAAAATCCCTGAGATCCTTAAGGGAGGCACTTTGAATAGAGGAAAACACTGGTGGACCTATCAGGGGTTCTTCTACTCATTCACTCAGATAATGAGGTGTTTTTTAGAGAGATCTGATTTAGTGTTAGGCCATATTGCCTTCGACTATAGGTTTACATGTGTGGAGGATCGAGTGATTCAACATCATGGAGTGGTCAATGTTTATAGGAGACTAGAATATCTCACTAGACACTATGAAATGCATGTGAACAAGTTGCCTTGAGGTTCGGATCGGGTGATCTCATTCATGGACAACTCATATGAGCAACAACTCCATTTCTTCTTTACATGAAGGGGCTCCTTTTTCTTCCCTAAACTGGGACAACCATCACACATTATGTGACTTTCTTGGAATTTTTTCTAAGAGAGTTTCCCACTACTTAGAGAGGATGGAAGATGAAGCGAAAGACCTTTACCAAGATGGATTCAGTGCATCCGCCAACTATCTGTCTAGTAAGAGGTGGCCAAGCCAAGTAGAGAATGGACTAAATTTGAGAAGGCCAAAGGTTGTCGTGGTATTAGTGGTAAGACATTAAATGAAGTGATACAATAGAGCAACCTCATATTGGAACCAAAGTCTTGTGTGTCCGGCAACTTAGGTGGCCCTAACGTCTCCATAGACTCAACGGTTTGTGATCTGAGATCTTCAATCTAAGTGGTCTAGTATGGCTACTTTCCAACAACGATCAGAGGGATAGAAGCATCCTTGAATGTAGCAAAAACAACACCATGATACTAGCGACCAGTTGAGAGGGTGTAGGTGGTATCTGATCCTAGAAGAATGACAACCAATGGGAATTTGTGTGCAACAATGGGTGACATCTTACTTCTTTACATTTAGCATGACTCTTCAATAGTGGCAGGGTTGCAACAACTTATAGACGTAATGAAAAGCATACAAAGAGTATACACTCAAAGCTACAATCAGACAAGTTCACATGGACAACAATGTCAAGGGAAGGGAATAAGTGCAAGTAGTGAAGGTTCAACATTATTTTCCATCACTCAAAACTTTTTGATTTGAGCCAATGTCAACATTTATTGGCTTCAAAGTTTACAACAACAAGTTTCCACATCAATAACATGTCAAAGTTTTTATCACAACCATTATCATTGTAATCTAGAAAGTGATGGTTCACAACTCAAGATGTTTGGGTCATAGTCCCAAAGAGTGATGGATCGTAGTTCTAAAAAGTGTTGGATCACAGTTCCAGAGAGTGATGTTTCACAGATCGAAAAAGTGTAGGGTATAGTCCCAAAGAGTGTTGCATCAAAGTAAAAGAAATTCAACATGCCCATGTTATGGACAATGTCAACGTGCAAAAAAAGCACACAAGAAGTAGAGACAATGTATCTTGATAGAACATCATCAACTTAAATAAGCAAGTAATAGACATGAATATATAGTAAGATCTCCAAGAAGCATGCGATAGTGAAAGACTTTTGGGATCCAAATATCAATAGTAGAAGTCCACAGTCTCTTCAAGAAGTGCATAAAGATACACAATATATAGAGTAGAAAAATATAATGTTCCCCTCCTCCATCTCATCTCTCCTCTATTTCTCCCCCTCACACCAACCAATGAAAGAACCAAGTGTGGTTAGGGTAGACAATAATAAAGAACCTCTTTGGAAAAATTAGGTCATACTATTATTGTGGTTTTTGATGGGCGTGCCCCCCAATTAGGGGGTCCTAGTTCCCTTAGTGGGTGTCAGTCGAGGAGAGGTCACCCCTTGCAAAGGATGGGAGTAAATCCCTGGTAAAAAAGTTCTACATTGATTTGCAAAGTAAAATTAACCATGAATCTCGCACTTATAACCACCATATATAAGAAATATCCAAAAAACCAAGTGATATACCAAGGAGAATGTAGAGGAAGAATAACTATGTCCCTTTGATAATTCTCAACTAAAATGGTGTCCAAGTAGTGATGTTCTGGAAGAAAGGAATTATATCCTCCTGCCAGAAAATGCCCTTGTATTCCTTGCAGCTATTAACAAAGGGGTTGTTGGTCTTGTTGCGGTAGATGTACCAAAGGCCAGTTTTAATGGCAATTAAATCAACTAGTTGTATGAAGATCTCTTGATGTTTTTGGACAAAGCCCATAGAAAAGATGATTTTCATAGCATCAAGCATGTGAAAACCTTGATAGAGTATGCAATAAGTAATGTATTATACAAATGATTAGGTTGTAGAGAAAAGAATAGAAAATTCATCAACTCGTCATCCTCTACCAACACACTATGTAACTTTTTGAATTCTATGAAGATATCACAAGCTACAAAGGGAAACTTGAAATATCATTTCTTTGTGAAACTCTTAGGAGATTCTTCAATAATATAATGAAGTAGTTGCTCTAGCACATCCCTATTTGAAAAAATTAATTAGGTGGGGATCTTCAAAAAATAGTTTACAACCAAATATGTTGTGACTCAAATAGGAAGTAACAATAGATCCCAGTTTGGAATTATGTTGAGATCATTGGAGATCTATTATTTGAACACAAAGACAAGGAGGGAGGTACAAATAGGGCAAAAAAGTGTCACAACAATGAGATGGGGCCATCTGAACATAACATAATCCTATGAAATGAAATTTCAATCTATTGTGGTCAGGTTTTTGAGGTATGAAGAAGATGGAAATCAGGATATGAAGGAAACATGGGACGTTTTATGGTAGAAGTGTTTTTGTAATAAATGATGTTAGCATAGGGTAGTGATGAGTGGTGTTTGTAGTGGTGACAAGTTGGCATAACATGATGAGAAAGGGATATCACAATGGTGGAGAGATGAGAGTTACAAGCTATATAAGGGGAGGAGAAGTGATGGGTGGAGGAAACGGTGGTATGTGGAAAGAAGGAAGACAGTTGTGGAGAGAGGAACACATGCAATCATGCCATGGGTATGATAGCTTGTTTTTGTTGCAATGTGGAAGATGGATTATTTGAAGATCATAACATACATCTAATACCATATTTAAGTAGAAAGTTTCTTGGAGGTGGCAGTGGGAGTGTAGATTTTCTTGGAGTATTTGAAGATTTGCCTTTATGTTACATGGTTGCACATGGGCAGGATTACAAAAGACACATGGAAACCTAACATACAAACTTCAAAACTCCTTTCACACTATGAAGATCCCTCATGAAGATGGTTCAGTGGTACTTGTTTGTTGTATCACTGGAGTATAAAAAGTAGTATGTAACAAAGATCGTCGTAATCCTTTGAGACTTATCCTTCCTTAGCCTAATAGGGGAAAACAAGACACTATCAATGCAATAGAATTGGTATGCTGAAAATAAAACATGTGAAATTGCATAATAACATTAATTGTTTGAAATAAAAATATAAATGGTAGGAACTACATTTAAAAAACTTTATTCTTTTCTTGTTTGGGAGGACCCCTGGCTTCCAGATAAGACTACCCTACTCAGCAAATTTAATCACTAGTTGGTTCATAGGATGGAGAAAGAGAAAGCTTGTAAGCTTGCAACCTGCATCAAAGATAACAAATGGTATTTTCCTGAAATCAGAGGTAGTGAAGAGGTCTCTGCTATTCTGAATAAGATTGAGCTCCCGGCTGTTGATATTAAGGATTACATCCTCTGCAATGGTAAAGATCATCTTAAATGTAGGGATTTCTGGAACCTCACAAGAGTTAAGCACTCAATTACTGATTGGGGTGCCTAGGTTTGGGATCCCATTTTTCCTAGAAGATTCTCTATTTTTCTATGGAAAGCCTTTCATAATAGGTTTTTTTACTGATGACAATAGACAAAAGTTTGGGTTTGTTAAGGCTTCTAGATGCATTCTCTGTTGTGCTCAGCTAGAAACCAGAGATCATCTATTCTTCACGTGTGTAGTTTCGAAGAACCTTTGGAACAGATTCAAGGATCATTTCTCTTCTGTTATCTCTCATGGTTGTATGAAAGATCTTCGGGCCTGCAAAAAGAAAGAGGTGAAGCTCCTCGCGTGCAAAATTCTTTATGCTCTCTGGATGGAAGGGAATAATTGTATCTTCCACAATCATAGGAGGAAAATCAATTGGCTTTGGGAACCATTCTTTGGCAGACTCTATTCTTCAGATCTAGTTTCTGCCCTTCTTTTCTTTTATAGCCCTTTCCTTTCTGCTTAGCATAGCTTATTCTTTGTATAGTTCCATTTTCTTTTCCTTTTTTCCTGTACATTCTTATACAAAAAATCAAATAAATAGAGAAAGACACGCTGGGTTCACCAAAAAAAACTTTATTCTTTTTGAAATCACAATGGATTTTATCATATATTTTCTTTGTACAAATTATGATCATTAATTCATCTTCCACCTATGATTGAGGATATTTTAGGTATATATATCACACATGAGATCCTCTCTACACTTGTATGTGTATATTTTTGTGTGTTAATGTGAATTAAATACTTTCTTCATCCCGAGTGAGGATCATGTTTCATCTCAAGATTCAACATTGAGGTTTAAAGAATTCATTACTTTATTTTCTAGGTTCTTTAAAAACATAATTATATACAGAAAAATAAAATAACATATCATAAAAGGTCACTTCGTTCAAACAATTTAATATATGTAAAGATATAAGACATACATGCATCATACAACTAATCAATACCATTATTAGACCAATAAGAGGATAAAAGTATAACTTTGTGACCTAGAGTATATATCTTGGAAGATCAATTTATGATCGACATCTCAGTCCACACACATAAATATGTACCCATGAATAAATATAATATTTACCAACATTAACGATCTTCAAATACCAACATTAGAGTTTTGAGTTCATATAGTTAAGCTAGGTGTTGTAACACATGCATTATTGACATTATCAAATTTCATATATTCAAGATCAATACTTTATCAATATTATACAAAAATATTAAATGGTGGTCCACACCTAGGTCCTAATAGGACTGACCTGTAATCCTCATTAAGAAGTCAACTTTATCATATTCAAGGAGTTTTGGGATTCAAGATACAATCTCTGGGTGCCAAAAAGAATATTTAAAGACACAATGAATATGGAGATGATAATGTTCGATCAAAGTTTGGAAAATCAATCGTTGGTTCACATAATTAATCATATTCCATGTAAAAATCGACATCATGATTAGGAGTCACCAAATTCAGATTTAGGTAGAATAGTAGTCACCAAGTTATTGATGCTACCATATTCAGGGTATTAGATGAATAGTTTACAAAATATTGTTCTCAAAGATTAAAAGAGTACTAATTTAGATACTAGTATATAGAGTCTGGATCTAGTCTTTCAAACCATTTTATTGGATTTAGTAGATTTTTTTATTAAAGTGACTATTTATAGTTAGTTTTTGGGAAAATGAATGATTTCTAGAGTTTTTCAAAGATTAAGGTAATTTAAATTAATATCTAGAATATTGATCCAGAATTTACCTTTTTGGAAATACAATGAATGTTTGATCGTGTCATCCTAACTGAGCACAGAAAATGTAACGTGGGAGTTGTGTGGACACAGATTCACTTGATTGTATATGTGCGCTGAAGAAAGATTGGAGGGTGGAGGTCTATCTTGCTAACTCACACTATAAGTGGAGGTTCCTAGAGAGGTCATTAATCTTGGTCTCTGACAAGGTTTGACTGAGTCCCAACAATCATGACTCACCTTCTTCCTAAGGAAGCGTGAACATGAGGAGCACCATCTCATGGTAGAGCTCCCTCTAGATCACAAGGGAAGAGGGGAAGGAGAGTGAGTTGGGGCTCATGAAAGCATTCTAACTTGGGGAGGAGTGGTGACATTGATGCATGGGTTTTTAAAGGTGAGGGATACTAGGTTTAGGGATTTTGAGGTTGGGATTTTGTGGGTTGGCAGTGAGGAGGAAGCTTAGTAATCAAGGCAAGATTTGTGGTAAAAATGCACATCATTCCATTTTGGATTTGTTAGGTGAGATAAAAGAGAGGGAAATAAATGGAGAATCATAAATGTATGTGGCAACAAAAGGTTGAGGTTTATGCGACCATTGGCTATTCCTTTCCAATACGATTGAGGGGTAGATAATGATCTGATGGTTCCTGGATCGAGGTCCAATAGACATCTAAACTAGCCATGGCACCTGGCACCGATCAAGGGTTCAAAGTCCCAGTCCAAGGGCCAACTGACCAGTGTTTTGGGATGAAAAAGAGAAATAAACAGGGCATTAAAGGGGTTTTAAGTAATTTAAATAGGAAAGTTCTAGGAAATTACAGAACCGTGCATTTGTCATGAAATTTGTATAAAAGATATTTCATAGGGCCAAGAACACATACAAAAAGTGTGATATTGACTTGAGCAAGATTGATTTTAAAAATAGATTTTGAAGATTATTCAAGCTTGTAGTTAATAAACTTAAGTATACGCATTTAATTATAACCATGATTTTTCAATAGAGAGTGTATTATAAGACCATTAATCATAGTAACTATCAAATGTGATATGGAAAAAGAGTAATTAGGTCAAATATATGTAGACTGCTAATGCGGATATGGGGGCAAAATATGACTTTAATCACTATCCAACTCATCCCCTAGTTAGATTGTAATGTCAACCCAACATGTTACAATTGAGGGGACCTTGTAAGTAGATCAAAATGGCTATTCATAGTTTACACATCATATAATAGGCTAGAAAGATAATCCTTATGGAAGGAAGTTCTCACTCTCAACAAGGCCAACATGACACACTATGGATTAGATCAGGTGATTTTAATGCAAATAAGATGAGATAGGAAAGGTTGGAAGGTGAGGATACTTGTCATTTGAGAATGATAGTGTTGAACAATTAGAACAAATCAAAGGATCTATTTGAAGTTCCTTCCATATAGGGGTGAACATTCAGTTAATTCGGGGTTACGGTCAATTCGGTTCGATTAAATTGTTAGTTTGTGATTTGAGATTTTAACCATTAACCTAACCAAATAAATTTTCATTAATTTGGTTATGGTTAATCGGTTAACGATTAATCTAGTCAGTTAATTGGTTAACCAAATAAAACTCGTGTCATAGTATAGCATGAAATTGCTCATAAAATTTGGACAATTGTTATATTATAGTAGTATTGCATATACATTTGGAGGTGCATAGTTAATTAAAACATGATAAGTACGCAAATTAAAAGTATTATTAAATAACAATATAACTGTGTAGGTATATATATGTATAGAATATGTTTTAATTAATATATATTGGTTGTTTGGTTACTTTGATTAACCAAATAGAAAATATTTTTAACTGTCAAATTAACAGTTTAACCAATTGACCAAATTGTCCAAAATAAATTAACCATTTGATTTTAAGCATTCAGTTAATCGGTCATTAACCATAGTATGCACACCCCTACTTCCACTTGTAGTAGGTTCACCTGGGTGGATAAGCAAGAAGGTATCCTAATATTTGAGGAGGACTAGATCTATCATGAATTTCTAAACATGGTGGAATCTCATGTAGTTAAAACACATGCATCATACCACTGCCCTTTTTGATACTCCATTTTGGCTAGACAGAGCTCTAGCTACACATCTAAATTCAGATTTATGAAGATGTGTCTTAGGCATGATGATGTTATAATTTTGTAATTAAGGAACACTATTAATTATAATATTAGGGATACTCATTCTATAGACTATTTGAGAAGTAAAAATCCCTCCAGTGATCTTCAAAAATATGGAACAAAGAAGTGGTGGGTATATCTTTGACAAAGTTAGGTACTATGAGGAAGTGGTAAGGAGAGTATAGGATATTGGGGATTCAATAATAGATCCAAAACATAAGAGTGCAATCTAAGGGCGTTAGAGGAGCTTCCTAAATGGAGGATATTTACTAGAAGGGAAACTTGGGAATCAAGTGCCTCAAGGAAGGGAATAGAATCATTATGTTTTTTAATGGCCATGTCAGGGCCTAGAGAAGGAAATCCACAGAAGAAAAACTTCATTGGGAATACATAACTAGAGAGACATGAGATGAGGTAGTTTTACAAGAGGCTATTGACTACTTTAGACAGTTGTTTAGGGACAATACTGGAAACGAATGGAGTAAAATGCTAGAATCTTGGATAGGGTGGTGAACATTGATGAAAATCACATCATACAAAAAATTTCATGGAGGGTGAAGTGATGAGGACTCTCAATTGGAAGGAGGGTGATGTGATTAGGAATCTCAATTGGTAGGATGAAGATTGTTCTCTCTTTCGTGTGAATGGAAAGACTGGAGTTGATAGGCAATCGATTTGTGCAGAAGGTAGGTTGGAAGGAAAAGAACTCTATAACATCCCAGGTCACGAGGCCTCAAATAAAATGATCTTAAAAGGAATGGTTGAACTATCCATATCACCAAGGTGCACCTCCTTTTGAGGGAGCCCATCAGTAATAACTTTATAGTTAAGCATGTTCATCCCAAATTAGTACTAGGATGGATGACCAGTCAAGAAGTTGATCCTGGCTTGTGTGTGAGTGATGACAAAGGGAACAATTAAGGCTAATGGGGGTCTGTGAGACTATTCCTAATTCATAAAAATCTACTAGAGCCTTGGTTAGTGGGCCCATGCATTACAAATGGCATCAGAGCCATAACCCTCTAGTAGGTGGGGCCACATAGACATGTGGCATGCTAATCTTGAGCCATGTGGTATGGGCATGTTGAAGAGGGTTTTCGGTGGTGATGTATCCACCCTTACGCTGGTAGTCGTGATCAGAGGTGGGTGCACATGGGTCATTCTGTGTCTACACTAAAATAGAAAAAGCCTATGAGACCCTATAGTTGAGCCTTTATGACGAGATCAAGATGATAAGTGGAAGAGATTTAAAATTCTTAGGTCTTGAGGCCTCAGATAAAATGATATTAAATGGAATAATTGGACTATGTGTATCACCAAGATGCACCTTCTTTTTGGGAAGACCATCACTAAGAACTTTATGCTTAAGCACGCTCATCCCAGAGTAGTACTAGGATGCATGACATGATGGGAAGTTATCCTGGCTTGTTCTTGAGTGAGGACAAAGCACACACATAAGGATAGTGGTGGTCTATGGGGCCATTCATCATTCTCAAAACTCTACTACAGTCTTGGGTGGTGGGCCTAGGCATCACAAAGTCAGTGAAATCTGGTTGAAATGCAACTGGTTGGGGTCTTGTTAATATTCTATGGTTAAAGTGGGTAGGCAGGCATCAGGTTGCATAAGAATGGATGTAGACCACTTTGTTTTTAGAAGATTTGTCTGCTTGTATTTGAGTAAAATGGCTTGACTTCACAATACTGAACAAACTCTAGTGGTGACACCTGTCTGTCTGCTCCGCTCTGCTATGGAGAAATGGGCGACTAGGGTTCCCCTACGGTGTGGCTGGCTTGGGGGAGGGGCTCTAGGCTATCGGTGAGTACCGACCCCCTATCCTGGGCCACTCTTCCACTCCATATCACACGGCTCTAGTTTCTGGTGGCCAAAGTCAGCCTCGTCTCTCCTGTCCTATGCCTGCAACATTCATATCTTGGGTCGGACTTCCCTACAGTGTATGTGGTATTAGAGCCTGGTGGTATTGGTCACCTCTAGGGCGAGCCTTAGTGGTCTTCCTTGCAGCTCCTTCGGGCGGATCTGGCTCTATCCTCCATCGAGTTGGCCCTAGCAGCTTGGATCTTTCCCCCTTTTATTCTACATTCCTATTTCTTTTCTTGTGTTTGTTTTTTGTCATTGTTCAGTAGGGTCAGTGGAAGCTTATCTGCCTCTTCTATCACCGTTTATCAGTGTTGGTTAGTCTGCCTTTCAGAGATCCTCTCTCTCAGGAGAGTGAAGAGATTTCTAGTTAGTGCTAGGTCTCCATTTTGCCATAGTTTGATCTTGTTACTTGTTTGTCTGGTTTAATTTGAGGAGATTACCCACTATCAGAACATCATGTTGATCCAACCCCTAAATCACTTCTCCATGCTCAAGTTGAAAGAATTCCTCATTATAAACTACTTGTGTTAGTATCACAGAAGAGGAATCAATATAGAAGCACATGATTTTCCTTCAGATATGAGTTATAGTGTTTCTGAGTTACTGGATCTGCTCTTTGTATGGTCTGGTGGTGTTGTACTCTTTTCTTGTAGATGTTGTATGGTGTACGAGTAATGAATCATTCTTCTTTATATAAAAAAAAAACTAAAAATTAAATATCCAAAATTGAGTTCAGGTCTTGATGAGTTTGCCATAATTTTTTCAAAGCTTCCTGGGATATGATTAAAAAGGACACAATTGAGTTTATTGCTTATTTCTTAAAGGGAAAATACATGCATAGGCGTTCAAAATGCATTCATATTGCCCTCATATGTTAGGTGGAAGCATCAGACTTCCTCACTAACTTTAGGCCCATTACCAAAGGGAAAGTATCTATGAGGTTTACCTCAAGGATCATCCTTTTAGGACTTTCAATGTTTCTATCCAGACAAATCTTATTAAAACAAGTAGCCTTTTTGAATGGTAGGAACATCAAGGACAACACCAAACTTGCACTAGAGCTTATGCTTGAATAGAATAGAGGTGAGATCATATAAGAAAATATAGATGTTCAAAGAGTTTGATAGATGGGGTTGGCAATTCTTAAAATATGTCCTCACATCATTAGGTTTTTTTATTATGAACATCATTAAAGGAAATTGATTTTTAGTTGCCCAAATGGAAGCTTGGTAGCATTCTCATAGCAACTAGGGGATTGAGATGATGATACCCACTCTCACCCATTAATTTTACCTCATTAAAGACTAGAGAGATAGATCAATAGAGATATGGAGACCTTATATAGATTTATCACGAGGGGAATGGGCTAGCACTCTTATATCACATGTTTGCAAATTCCTCATCTCTTTGTCATTATAGAAGGCACTCTAGAAGGTAGGAAGGTATATTTCATAGAGGAGACCCTATATAAATACTTAAGAGAATCAAGACAAAGGATTAAGAGTAGAAAATCAACCTTCCTCATGGGGAGGCCTTAAATTAGAGGTGTAACTTAACAACCACAATATGGGGATGTACATGCAATTCAGAACCAATTACATGCTTACAAGTTCCTCTTGTAAGGGATAGAATCCTAATTAACCATAATTAGAGTTTGGAGGACAAAACCATGAGGAGGATGACGTATCTTTTTCAAGGAGGTTGGTCTAAATTTGATCGATACTGACATATATACCACTTTATTATATTGGAGCATGCGTAGTTCCAATTACCACCTTAAAACACTTAAATAGGAAAATAGAAAAATCTTTGTGTGAATATAGAAATGGAGTGAAATGGAGAAATTGGTTATCCATGAGAGAATTGTAGTCTCACTAGAGGAAGGAGGTCTAGGCATCACTAAAAATATTGAGACACACAAAGCCCTCTAGATGAAAGCATCTTGGGACATCATGAAATGGGATTCCATATGGGATCATTTATCCAAGGAGAAATATGGGAGATGGTCCTAAGACCTTATTTATAACATCTATATCTCTTCAAGAAGGGTTGGGGGCTTCCATTAACTAGAAAATGATACGGGGTTTTTTCTTATTAGTCATGATATGCACTTGTTGGGGGATTGGAAGAGGGGAGCTACCTTTTTGGGTAGTGAGTTAGAGCTTGAGGGGTCTGATAGATTATAAGAGGGAAGAAGAGGTGGCAGAGTGAGGATTCACATTTATAGGTCTTCTTGATGGGGATGCTGATTGGGACATTAGTAGGGTGGAGCAGCTTATCTAGGGAGAAGGTTGAGAAGTACCTAACACATAATTTACTAAATTTTCAATTTGGATAATGGGAAAGGATGGGGACTTCACCTTGATATCATCCATTGTAGATATTAGGAGGGTAGGTTGACCTAGGGATGGGGTCCTTTAGGGGATAGATTTTACTTTGAACTGCATGTTACCTTTGAAAATCAATACCTTTACATGGAAGTCAAGGAATAAAGTGATACCATCAGATGATTGTATTAGATCATGCAATATAAAACTACAATCCATGTTTAAATGTTGTGTCGTGGGTGAAATGAGAATCTATGGATCATATATTTTTGAAAGGTTAATGGGAAATGTAGACATGGTATGAGGCTGAGTTAGATTTGGACACAAACGCCTTCTCTAGGTCTGTTGGTCTTGAGATAATGCTCCAAGATTGTGGCGTAATTGTTAATCTAAAACACACAGATTGGGTTAGCAAGAGGACTTGTCCCTCTTATCATCCTTTGGTGTCTTTGGTACAGTGGATGTGTGATTCATTATGATAATATAAAAATGAACAACCTTTTTATATGGTGTAGGGCCAAACACATATATAAGGTAACAATTGAGGATGAATCTTTACTAGAGTTAGGGGACTCTAGAGAGATCTTTGAAGATTGGAGAGAGAAAGGTTACGTAGAAGTTAAGCTCAAGTGCATTTGTTTCAGAAAGAAAATATTAATCTATTCATAGACCTTGATTCATAAGCAAATTTTTGGGTGGTATCTTGGAGAAATTCTAGAAAGGAGACTAGGGGGATGTGATGGGGGGTTATAATCCATGACAACCAAGGGTGCACATCAGTATGTTTTTTGAGACTGCGTCAAGGAGAGGGGAACAATCAGAGATTCTACCTAATGGTTTTAGAAATGGTGTTGGAGGGTGGTACAAAGAAACTCAGAGAGGTATTACTTATTAAGATATATTTTGTTCGCTTTTCTGGAATCCTAGATGGTTTGGGCAAACATATGTGTCAATACAATTTTGTAAAATTCTTTAAATTTTTGGAGACACAATTTGCCATGTAAAGATGTATGCAAGGAGGTCAAGTGAATGACATAGAGACTCGAGGAATACAAGAAATAGATTATCACAATTTATATGTTCTCTATTTGGTAGAGATGTATATGGGTATATAGACTGGAGGGGCTCAACATGTCCTATCTATGATAGCATTGTGGGCTTGTCAATAGAGTCTTAAACCTCACAACGAGGGATAGAACACATGCTTAGGTTCATCTTGATCTTTTGGATGACACACACACACACACACACACACACACACACACACACACACACACACATATATATATATATATATATATATATATATATATATATATATATATATATATATATATATATATATATATATATTAGAATACAATAACCATATGATAATGGAGAGTAAGTAGAAGTGACGTTGATAATAGTGGGGGAGGCATACTATAATTGTAGGCCTCATAGATGAAGTGAACTACACTGCCATGTAGCAAAAGCTAGAAATCACTAGTGTCAACGAAGATTTCCTCCATTGTGAAATTCATATGACTTCTCCCTCCTCCTCCAAAGGGAAGTTTTGGGGTTTCATTCTCCTTGTTTGTCTCCATGTTGAATTGTGACCCTGTAACGAAAAAATAGTTCTTATATGTCTTTAACCTTATTGATGAGAGTATGGATCTTTGTTCCCAAATGATCTGCATTTTGGATTTGTAGATATTTTAATTTAGTTTTGATTGCTAGGGTGTGTGTTGGGTCATTGTGTGGGTTTCTATCCACTAAAAAATGTTGGGATGCCAAATTAGTAATTTTTTATGGATATTTATTGAGGTATTTTTATTCAAAGTCTTTAAAACCTTTCTAATGTTCTTAGTATTACTATGGATCTAGTATCCAGGTTCAAAGGAGTCAAAGGGAATAGGCCAATGTTGTTGTATAATGGTTTTGAATTTTGGGTGGTGCATCCAAAAGTTTTCAATTTTGGAAATTTTATGTCCTCATGTGACGTGTGAGGTGTTTATGATAATGCAGAAGTGGTCTGATGTGGGTCTATGTGATGCAAAGGAAAAGGTATGTGGTTGTGAATCCTCCCCGAGTTTTGATTCAGTGATAGGTTTGTTGAAGAGTTTTCAAATAGTTTGATATTTGTGTAAGAGTTGATGGTATTATGTATATCTCATATATTACTGAGTAAGTTAAACTCTCCTCCTATGAACCAAAAGAAAATTGTGTGTGAGCCAGTTTAGTAAGTTCATCTATAAAAGTTTGTTTTTCATGATTGGGTTCACCGTACACCCTGGTGAACGTCTGTGGATGTTGGTCATCTTGATTTGTTATGTTGATGGTGATTATGTAACTTTTATTAGTGTAATTTGTGATACAAAAGATTTTGTTACTGATTCCTATGATGATTCCTCCCTTAAAACCCACAGTTGGGATTTGAAACCACTTGTTTATGTGTTTTCCTCCATTCATATGAGGGTGAAAGATGAAAGGTGTGCTTTGGTTTCTTAAATGATGATGACATTTATTTTTTATTATGTATCAATATTCTAATGACTCTCTTTCTTTTAGAGAAGGATGCACCAAATACATTCCATGAAGCAATAGTCATTGAAGATGTGTATTGGTCTCAATATAGAAGATGAAAGATGAATCTATAATGTACTTTGAGTTTAAATCTATTTTTTTTCTTGGTGGATGTGTCTTTTATTTTTCCATCCCATGGAATTTTTAATATCATGTAGTGTTGAATTTGCAGATGTATCATTGTCAAAACAAATGCCTATATGCATTTCAAAAGATGTGAATGCATTTATTACATGCCATGAAGGTAAATCCTCTATGTTGTCAATAGGTAAATCATTAGTGAATTCTGAATTATTTGATGGAGTATGATAATGGTTTGAATTTATACCAGTTGTTGAGTACATGTTGTACCCTCATCCTCCTTTGCTGAGTAGTTTTTCTTTGTGTGTTCCTCTGATGTGGTTATGAAGGAGTTGAAGAATGTGACAATAGCCGATAGCTTGCATTTATTCTTCTATTTGGGGCTCTATGAGGACCTGGGCTTGTTAATGATGGCATTCTTAAGTCCATCAATAGTGCTCTATCTAGACTAGGTGATGTGTTGTGTGGTGGGTTGTTGTGGAATGGAAAGGGTTTAACCTTATCCATGAATGTTGGGTTGGAGGTCTAATGTGTGGGTGATGTGATACGATGTTGTTTATGATATGTGAGGTTGTGTAGTTTTGTAGGCACTCAGGGGTGGTTTAAATGTTCTTTCCTCTCTCAAACCATCTTTCCATATCTATTTTTCCTTAGTGGTTTGATATTTGGTTTCATTTTATTGGTGGTAGGACATAACCTAGATGGAGGGTGACAAGAGATATTGGATATGATGGTAGAGAATGGTGATGGGTTCTCTACAATGTTTTTGATAGTATAAATGCTCTAGCCAAACCTGCTTTGATCGAGAATGGTAGCTCAATGGATTTTTTGAGCCAAAAAACATAAAAGGCTTTGATGTAGTTGGATGGTTGAAGAGTTTAAGGACTAACAAATTGGAGGGTGGATCCAATTGCATTAAAAATGGATAATAAAATGTCCACTTCCCATAGATGAAGGGGTAGGTCAAAAATGGAGACCCATCCCAAATCACCAAATCCAGCAAGAGAACCTCCTTTCATGTAGCTTCCCCCACATGGGATTGTCATAAGTGTTGGCTAAATTGGACATTATTATTTTCCCTTTGTTTTGATGATGACAAACATTTCATTCTTGTGGATCTAACGTGCTACTTGAGTGTTGTAGGAACAAGGTGGATGACAACCCGTTGGAAGATCTATATGCTTCAAAATGCCTTAATTTCATGATTGTAATCAAATGTAAACACTTGTACAAGATATATAATGTACAAGTACTTAGACATCATGTAAATCAAGCGTTAGATCTTCCCTAGACATTTAAAACACTTAGATAGGTCATCCCCTACAAAAGTGTCACAACTGCACACTCATATACACACTTAGTGCCTAGTTCAAAACATTGAAATAGGGTCATTCTCGGTCGACAAACTCCTCGACCGAGACACTCTCGGTCGACAAATTCCTCGACTGAGATTGACCCAAGTAACCGTTAGACCCAGCAAATAGGTAGTTGGGAGTTGGATTAGAACATTGCATTCACTTGCTCCAGACAGTCCCTCGGTTGACAAATTGTCGACCGAGAAGGACTCTCGATCGACAAATCGTCCACCGAGAAGAGTTCTGTCTGCACTTTTTAGAGTTGATAAACTAGTCGTTGCAAAAGCAAATAGTGGATACCTAATGGCTAGTTGAGCACATAGAACCCCCTAGAAAGTGTCTAGAACGTCCTTAAGCATTCATAGGCCATTCCTATAAATAGGACAAGCCTTAGGACACCCAAAACACACTTTTGCTACACTTGAGCATTCATACTTGCAATTGGAAATTCATTCCTGTGAGCAATTGAGCAATTCCAAGATTGGTTATTCATTTCCATTGCTCTAATTTTGTGTCCTATAGGCTAGCATCTCCTACCCACAACACGTACACTTTCATATATATTGGTTAGGAGATCAAACCGCTTGATATAGGAAATTAAGCCTTGTGCTACAATGGTATTGTAATTTCTATTTTTTCTTCTTGTTGCTTTATATTGTTTGTACTCTCCTTGCTACTCCTAGGGTTGGAGGCTATAGATTAGAGAGGGTTTGACTTCTCAGGTGGAGAAGGGTCTTCTCGGTGGAGAAGGTGGACTTTGGACTACTTCAAGAAGGTTGTCTCAATGGGAAGCTACTTCAAGAGGAAGGCTACTTCAAGGGGGGCTTGAGGTTACTTCAAGGAAGGCTGCTTCAAGGTTGGTGAGACTACTTCTAGGTGAAGGTTGTCCGAAGGGTTTGGTGAAAGTGTTGTAATTTTATGTAACATCCTGACGAGGTAATAAAATTAAATACTTTCAAAATCCCGGTTGGGTAAGCAACCGGGTAGTGGATTGACTGCCTTAGTATTTGCTAAGGTTGGAACCACTCTAAATCCTTGTCCCCTTGTCCAATATTTTTGTGGTTGCTTGCTTTGGTTAAATTATTATTAAAATATCATAAAACCCTATTCACCCCACCTCTAGTGGTTTTTCAATAAGTTGTCCAACATGATTGTCGAGCTTGGTGCCTTCAAGAATGGATTAAAGTATCTATGATGGTGATATAATCTTATCTTTAGGATAGTATGTCTTGGAATGATTTCTACATCAATCCTAGTAACATCGAGGAAGTGGACAATTTTTCTATCAAGGTTGTTATTAATGGTGACCACAACACTATGGCTCGGAAATACCTTGATGAGGTGCATAGAGATGACAGAAAGGTGGATGGGAGACTCAACATTGGATAGTGAAGAGGGTTCCATGATGTGATAAGGGGGCAAAGGGAATGATTCAGGGAAGGAGGGTACGGGAAAGGTGGCTGACGAGGAAATTTAAAGGCATGTTTCTGAGCATAAGATGATGGAGGCGGCGAGAGGTTATATGGGATATGTTGAAGGGGATCAAGATCAAGGGACTGAGAATAAGGCTATAGAAAGTGTGAGGTGTTGGGTAGATAATGTCATCAAATAGGCTAATGATGGAAAAGGGGTTTACAGATAGAAATATTTGAGAAGAAGATGAGATATTGGTGGACGAGAGGTGTTTAGGTTTGAAAAGAGAGTCTAGATGGTGATGGGTTTTATGGGGAAAGAGAGATTTATTTGGACCCAAAGGGTGACACACGACATGGGGGCGTTTGCATGAGAAAGGATGTGGTATGGGGTGAGGGTATGAGTAGGAGAGATGGATCATTCTATGACATGCAAAACAAAAGCTATGAAAAGAGCAATGTTGTCCAAGGTGACCCCGCCTGAAGAAGAGGGAGCTTCACAAAGGTTTGTGAGTACCCCTTTTCTACCGAAGATAGTGGTCCAAGTGGAAGGATGATCATCGAAAAGGGTAGAGTGAATTGATAGTTGGAGAGAGGAGGTAGAGGAGGGTAGTTATAAGGTCCTTAAAATTGGTATAAATTCAACTATAATGCATGGATATTTAGTTTAAGGTTATCAAAGTAATGTTAGAATGAAGTATGAATCTATGCCCTAGACTAAGATTAAATTTGGGGAATGTGGAGCTAATATAACTATGTAAGGCTTCAATTGTAGTAGTATTATGAGAAATTCCTTAATTTCATAATTATAAAGGTAATTAGGCTTGTGGAGCCACTGGAAGGCCTAGGTTTGGGTTATGGGCCTTATAATCCAAGTTAAGCCCAATTTGGCTATTTATATAGAAAATAGACCCATAGGAAGATACGATAAAGAGAATTGGATTTCATGTAGAATATGATGTAATGAATTTGGAGAAATGGTTAATAAACTCCTGATGAAAGAACCATCAAGTTTCTAGAATATTCTAAGAAGATAAATGACTAAGAAATTAAATAAGAAAGTATCTACTCTTTAATTGGATTCCAAGTATTTAGTTATCAGATGAAAGTATTAAGACCTAATACTTAATATTATATGAGATTATGAGGAAATGGAGATAAGTCCAAGAGTTGAATCATTTTTATGGATATATGTGACCTAGGTAATAAATTGGTGAAATACTTGAACAAAAAGAAAAGTTATATACCGTACTCCTTTTGATCCGAAATCTTGCCTAAACATAAAAAAGGGTAAACTAGTGATTTTTCTAAAATTTGGCTACATCAGATAATCCTACTGACCTATAGGATTTTTGGGAGTGTTCAATAAATAACCTAAGGTTTGGATATTATCTTGGTTAATTTATTTATTTAATGTCATTTAGAGTAAGGTCTGAATATATCAAGGAAGATATATGATTCATTTTCTTATCACTTCATTCCCACATTGCTCTCATTAAGGAAGATATGAAAGAGAGGATGATTTTGAGACTTAGAATTCTTATCTTCAAACTTTCAATAATACATTTCTCATATATAGGTTTAATTAGTTATCAACAAGGATACTTGACTAATTATCACTTTCTTGAATCTCACAACCTCTTTCTTTTATAATCTATATTACTCCATTATTTTTCAAACCCTTCTTTACTTTCCATAATCCCCTCACCATATACTACTATTCCACATGTCATATTTAACTTCTAGTTTTCTCTTATGATCATATTGCTTCTTTTAGGTGTATGATCATATATACCATGTTGCACGTATTTCTTTTTATCCTTCTAATAATGTGAGGTTGAAATTCTAAACCAATAATCTCTCTACTAGCATCACCTCATGTTTAATACATTACATATCCTTTATTTTAAATCAAACTACTCATGCATAGGTGAAACATAGTTTCTCTTTCAATCAAGTTTTTTTTTCTTCCTGAATATAGTCTACCTTTGTATTACTTATTCATTTATTTAGCTACACTTTTTTTCTTCTTTTAGAAACTAGTTTGTAGTTCTATAGAGACTTAGAATCCAAAGGCAGTAAGATTGAATGTATTAAACTTATAAATAAAGGTATACATTCCATGCTCTCAATTATATCATAACCATCATTCCTTAATCAAGCTCATTATTTCCAACATTTCTCTTTGTTTCAACTAAGTTTCTTATCCTAGTTTTATGATTTACATGCTCATCTAGTTCTCTTCACTTTAACTCGTTTGAAGACTCTTCACTTCTATGTACTTATTGTATACTTAGCTCTTTTCTTCTATTTTCACTTTGCTTTAGAGTACATAAAAACATTGTACTCGGTTATATAATTCATTCCTCATGATTGATTCTTACTATCTTGGCCTCTTACATACTTTTCTCATATATTTTCCATATTTCATATTTAGAGTTCATATAATACTAATAATTAAACTTAATCTGTTCCTTTATTCCCTATTAAGGGTTTCTCATATGAGGCCCCAAAGTTGGATCTCAGATATTAGTTCCAACTGATTCTTAGTTATCCCAATCTTTCTCTTATACTTCAAAATCTTAGAGTATATACATTCATACTAGAATTTGGATCTAATCTATAAAAAATTTACTCTTGTTATGTTACTAATAGGAGTCATTAGATCCCAGTAATGCATCCTTCTAGCCGGACCAGGCCGAACCTGCAGTCCTAAATCTAAGAGATACTCAAGATTACTCAACTCCTATTCATCTCAAATGTATGGAAGAAAACTTATCCACTTAGGAAAGCTCATTCAAAGATCATTTCTAATCTACTTGATACAAAGAATGTAATCAATAAATGCTACAACTGCAAAGCGTACAACAAATCTTAAAGACCCATATATATTTCAAAATACTAAATATCTGAATTCAAACATATAAGAGATTTTCTATTCATATCCAATAAAACAACACTATGAAATGAAAGTTCTCTCATTTTATATTTATGCTCTTAATTCATGTTACTTATCTTGTTTCTAGCCCTAATATTTCTAGGGTTCCTCTCTAGACCATCCTTCCACTGTATACCTGGCCAGGGTATACATGAAAGAATAGATATAGTAGCTTGATACTGGTTGATCCAAGTACTCAGATATCGGGCTAGGATATCCAAATACTCAAATCCCCAAAGCTAACATCATAACATCTCCTATCTGCCACACTTTTGACTTTAACTTACTAACTTAATGGTCCCTGACAACTCAGTCTAAGCTTTGATACCAAGTTGTTACACCCCGATCTCACAATTACCATTAATCATGAGATTAGGGCATAAATTGAGGATTTAACATAATATAAAGATCACCCTTAACTTTTTCTTCTTTTTCAAACTCTTTGTTTTCTCACATTGAACCACATAAACTAACTTTACAAGGGAATTAAACCTTGATTACTCCAAGCTGATTTCAATAGTAAAAATGCATGTATGAACATTCCTTATGTTTCTCATACTTTTAAGCACATAAGACTTATTGATTCACATATATTGCTAAAAGAGGATTAATGTTATACATCATCATTTACAACTCTCTCTTATTTCTTTACAAGGACCGACTAAACTTAACTATACTCAGACTTAACTCTTGTGGCAGATCTACTCTGATGCAATGACCTTCTTCAAGTCCACATGGTTTCCCTAAAAATTGTGAGTAGAGGGGTCAGCGTACTCGCTCAGTGAATGAGTACTTCAAAGAAACAGTCTAAAGCACTGATATAATTATAGATACACTTTTGAGCAACTGATATCAATTATAACAGTAGTAATCTTTAAAGAGACTGATCATTGACAATCATAAATATGGCAGGATACTCTAGATATCAACAAGAGCAAATCAATATATGAGCATGCTTGATTACTTTCAAAGATAACTAATAATTCAGAAACATATAAAAAATAATTGTTGGGAAACTATACTCGAATCTTTCTTAGCCTTTCTTACTTATAAGAAACTCTTTAAACCTATATGAACATATTTTAACTTATGCCCTAATCATATGCAGTGTACTCTACATATGAAGACTCGTAGCGAACCACGATCTCACCGTACAAGACTTAGCTTAAAACCTGAGAAGCTAAGCCTAGAACAGAATATGGGTCTTCTTGACTCGAACCATCACGTTTGACTAAGGCGGTTAAATAGATAGCCTTTAACACGACCTCTCCTTCTAGGCTGAGTACATGGGTGGAGGGTTTGAGAAGCTCTGTGGACCTTATATTAGTACGCTCTGTGGGTACCTCTGGGTTACCACTGGGATCTCCAGTTCATGTTGGGTAACCTATCTTTTCGTAGGAGACTTCCTCAACGGCTTCGTCTCCCCGTACACTCTGTGGGTGCGATCCGATCCCCGTATACTGGTTGGTACCAGGGTGGATCATTTCCTCCCTACAGTGCAAACATCCATAGGGAATCTACGGTGTTCAGGGCACCTATGTCTATTATTTTTTTATTCTTATAAAGCTCTTATTATATTGTATTTTTTCCCATACTTATACTTGACTCTAGTATCCCTATGGTACCATGTCTATATATTTGAGGTTTATAACACAAGATGTATATCATTCTAAACTTGGCAGAGCAATATACTCAAAACATTGTAATATACTGAGAAATCAACATTTTATACCTGCAGGCGGAATAAAATTCTTAAATAACATAATACATGTCCACTTAATACTTTATACAATAGAATCATGCAATTAAACTTCTTAATACACTGATAAGAGTTTATTACTTGACATACAAGTAATCGTAATTTGCACCTGTAAATTATTTGTATGTTCTTGGAAAATGTGCACCTCAACCCAAATCTTGAGTTGTGCATCACATTACATATCTTAGTTTAGCTTTGTAAACCACTCGTTTCATAGACCATCTGATAACATTTACCACAACTAAACTGTTAAACATCACCACATCTCATACTGAGAGCATTGATATCAAAATACTTGATTCATTGAACATCCTATCCTTAGAGTTTCATTTACCACATTCACTTATCACATGGCTCTCATAAGGATTTCATGCGACATAAACATTCACTGAATAATGACTACTATCAACAAATCATATAAAATCAATATATGTATGAAACCTTGGAACTTAGCTGAATTTGGGTTTCCATGCCATTCACTGAGATAACATGCATCAATAATAAAATTGAATAAATAAAGTCTATCATGTCAAGAAAATCCGTTCAAATGGATTTCACGATATCTATTCGCAAATATCCAACTTTCCTCACATCTAGGGTTTCACCCTCTTTATTGAGATATCAAACAAACACTATTCACCTTAAATGAAATCCAAGATAGTATCTGAAATATATGTACTATGAATTTATATAAACAATCATTCATAATCAAGGGAATCCAAATAAACACATTTCTCTATTTAATTATACAACAATTTCAGTGATAGACAAGTTCCCTATATTTCAATTTACTCTTATAACCTTTGTGAATACTTAGGGAATTCTCTTTAGGATGTATTGTATGCATTTCTAATATTAATTTATAATCTAAAATTCAAATAAACAGAAGAAGAATCCATTTCATATCATGTTGCAACAACTTAGATCAAACATACAATTTAGGGTTTATAGTCGCATACTAAGCAATTAAAGATTTTGGATGAATTAATAAATTTTCATGCAATATACTGTTTAAAGGAAGTTCCCACTCACCCTAAGGTGTGAAAACACCTTAAAAACGTAGCTCATCCCTAAAAATCTTGATCTCATATCAAATCCCCAGTAATTCACCCAATTCTTCTTCCTTTCAATTCGAAAACCTTAAAAATGAGGGATTATGAAGAAAGAGTGATAAAAGGGGAAGTTTTGATACCATTTTGGATCAAATCAGAGGAGGGACAGAAATTTGACATGTGAGAGAAGATTCACGATGAAACAATATCCAAAGATGCTAAACTTAAATGATTTCATCATTCCTCGGACCGCAAAACCCTAGATCAGCATCTCCACAAATTTCTCCTCTCAAACCCTAACTCTCCCTCTCTCTCTAGGATTTCATTTCTTTGGAATGAATCATGAATTAGGAGAGCTTCTAGTGTGTTAGGTTGACCATATAGAAAAATTGAGCTTCTTGGGTCAATTGCACATTGACCCCTCACTATACTTTTTCTTATTTCAGTAGATTTTTCTTTCATACAAAATTTTCTATAATTCGTGTATTTTAGAGATCCAACCTTCTCCAAAAATTATGAGAAATTATAATTCTGTTTATAATTGAGATACAAAGAATTAGTTAAAATTTGAGATCATTATAAACTTCCATTAAATAATTAAAAATTGCATAGTGCACTGTTATCCATAATTCTGTAGAAATGTCAGTTACTATAATTCGTCTACTGATAAGGTCTAAACACATCCAAAAATTATGAAAATTTTACATTTTGTTTATATGATTGTGTTTTAGATCTCTAGTTAAAATTACATATCATTTTGAGTTACCAATAAATAATTAAAAATAAAAACTACACTACTAAAAAGCACTCTGTCAGCATTTTGGTCGAAATATATCTCGACCGAGAATAACTTTTAAAGAACATCCAAAAATTCTGAAATTCAAGATTGAATTATACATATTATATCCAAATTTCAATTAAATAAAAATTACATATAAAATATGATAAACTATTTACCGTACTACTATCTTGATCAAATTCCATACTCATGTACCATCGAAACCCTAATTTCAGCCAACTAGGGTTTATATTTCTCAAACCCTAATTTCTCAAACAATAGAACACTTAACATTTTTATTAGGTTTAAAACATCATAATTGAATTATCATCATTAATTAGATTTAAGAAATGATCAATCCAATTAAGCATATAATCATCTAGGTAAACCCTAGTTTACCAATTAAGCTCAGATATGGTCATAACAATACTCATGTACCATCAAAACCCTAATTTCATCCAACTAGGGTTTATATTTCTCAAACCCTAATTTCTCAAATAATAGAAAACTTAATGTTCTTATTAGGTTTAAAACATCATAATTGAATTATCATCATTAATTAGATTTAAGAAATGATCAATCCAATTAAGCATATAATCATCTAGGTAAACCCTAGTTTACCAATTAAGCTCAGATACGGTCATAACAATTCTCCTCCCCTTAAAAGGTTTCATCCCTGAAACATAAATGTGAAAGAAAAGTACTTTTAAGGTTTATTTTGAGCTTCTAAAATCTTACATGTCATTATATTCTTCTATTTCATACTTGAATGCCGTTTTCAACATTAATTCCTTTATTTCTTTTCTAATCACAACATGTTAAATCATGACTGCTCAATGATAACAAATGAATTCTCTATGTTACAAACAATCATAGGATAGAGAGAGAAACAACCATTTCAATATTTTCATATTCTTGAGGTGTTACCTCAACATTGATAATCCGATCCAACTATCTCAATTCATACAGATCAATATGTACTATTGTTATGTATTACCTCTAAATCACAAAAGAGAGTTCACCGTGTTGTTTTGAATTTTTACTATTATGCTACTCAAATAGCAAAATAGTCTTGAGTTGGAGGACTTGATTCAACAAAAATTGTACAATACTACTCACGACATCCCCATTGCATCATGGATGCATAAGGTGAAGCATTACCATCACATTCCATATTATTCTCAAGTGTGAACCCACACATAATTCAAGGTGTACCCATCGGGTTATAGCATACTGGGGTTTTAACATCAGTAACAAAGTAATCCATGATTGTATTAGTTATTCAAGGACTATTCATACCCAATTACAATCACTTAGTTATATTAAAGCTAGGTATAACAAGCTACACCTCATTAGGGTTACATATCAATACAATATGATTATCATCCCATATATTCATATGAGTGAATAGGTAAGACTACCTTATTCAGGGTAACCCTCCATTTGTTCCATCATCATTCAACCCATATCACCATACCACAATTGTACAATACTAAGATGGATTACTGGTATGAATGACTACAACTATCAGACACCTTTAATTAACATATTGCTTGCACATGTAAAACTAAAATCATATTTAAAACAAATTTCCATCCCTTAATATACCTTCAACAAATTATACTTCTAAAAATAAATTCACATATTACTAAAATCCATTATTTTCTCTTATCTCTCTCCTCATTCACTACTACTTACTTTTTGCTACTTACCCTTCTCATTTTAATCATGTAGATTAAACATTTCTAAAATTGAAACATACAAGGTACAAATAGAATATTCATCATTCTTACTATCAAAGCAAGAATTTATCTCATATTACACTTCACTCATATTGTATTTCTCCTTTTGCTCAAAACACACTTGTTACATTTCAACTTTATATCTTACTCTTTATTCCAAATCATTTCCATATTGTTTATCGACCTTTCAGATTAACTATCTTTAAACCCAGGATTACTATCAGTGCTAGTATACTTCTCATAGTGCAAATAGCACGATCTTGTTTTATAGAGATGCTAGTATTCAAGGTCAAATCACTAGTAACTATTGGCTAAATTGGACATTATTATAATCCCTTTGTTTTGATGATGACAAACATTTCATTCTTGTGGATCTTACGTGCTACGTGAGTGTTGCAGGAACAAGGTGGATGACAAAGATTTGGGAGATCTATATGCTTGAATTGTTGTTATTTCATGATTGTAATCAAATGTTAAAAATTGTACAAGTATATAATGTAAAAGTACTTAGATATCATGTAAATCAAGCATTTAGATCTTCCCTAGCCAATCACAACACTTAGATAGGTCATCCCCTACAATAGTGTCACAACTGCACACTCATACACACACTTAGTACTTAGTTTAAAAGATTGAAACAGAGTCATTCTTGGTCGACAAACTTCTCGACTGAGACACTCTCGTTCGACAAACTCTTCGACTGAGAATGACCCATGTAGCCGTTACACACTGCAGACAAAGTAGTTGGGAGTTAGATCAGAACGTTATATACACCTACTTTCAGAATTAATTAACTAGCCATTGTTAAAGCAACTACTGGACACCTAATGGCTAGTTGAGCACTTAGAACCCCCTAGAAAGTGTCTAGAACGTCCATAAGCATTCATAGGTCATTCATATAAATAGGACAAGCCTTAGGACACCCAAAATACACTTGTGCAATCCTTGAACTTACATACTTCCAATTGGCAATCTGTTCTTGAGCAATTGAGAAACTCTAGTACTTGCTACATATTTCCTTTGCTCTAAATTTGTGTCCTATAGGGTAGCATCTCCTACCCACTAAACTTACACTTCCATACTCATTGGTTAGGAGATCAAAATGCTTGATATAGGAAATCAAGCCTTGTACTACAAGTGGTTATTGTAATTTCTGTTTCCCTTCGTGTTCTTTCTAATTACTTGTACTCTCCTTGCTACTCCTAGGGTTGAAGGCTGCGGATTGGAGAGGGTTTTATCTTCTTAGTGGAGAAGGAGGTCTTTGGACTACTTCAAGAAGGTTGTCTCAACGGGAAGCCACTTCAAGAGGAAGGCTACTTCAAGGGGGAGCTTGAAGTTACTTCAAGGAAGGCTGCTTCAAGGTTGGTGAAACTACTTCAAGGTGAAGGCTGTCCAAAGGGTGTTGAAAGTGTTGTAATTTTATGTAACATCCTTGCGAGGTAATAAAATTAAATACTTTCAAAATCCTGATTGGGTAAGCAACCGGGTAGTGGATTGACTGCCTTAGTATTTGCTAAGGTTGGAACCACTCTAAACACCTTGTCTCCTTCTTATTATCTCAATTGTTTTTGTTTGAGTTGAAATATTATTAAAATCTTTATAAAACCCTATTCACCCCCCTCTAGTGGTTTTTCATTTGGTATCAGTGCAGGCTTCAAGGAGCTCTAATCGAGTCTTGAAGAATGAAGGGTGGTGGTGTCTGCAACCGCAAGCAAAGGAGAAACATGGACCAATCTTCAACAAGTTGTAGTTGGTGCTTAGGAACAAGGCATACAACATCTAGCTGTCCATGGAGGTCAAAGAAGGAAGATGTGCATAAACAATGCCTTATTGCTACAATAAGTGAAGAAGAAGAAGAGGTAAGCCTTTTTTATTTACCTAAGGAAGAGCTAATTACTAGTCTTGAAGAGACACATAATAAGTATATTGAGTGCAAGAAGAAATTAAAGAAATCTAATAAAGCAAATGATGAGTTACATGCTAAACGTCTTCCTCTCTCATCTGAAAATGAAGATCTCAAAAAGGCTATTGAAGATCATGATATTAAGCTAAAATCAGTAGAAGCAAATTGCAATCTTCTTTCCCTAGAAAAGATAAACTTGCAAACTCAAGTAAATGATCTTCAAAAACAACCTATTTTGTGTACACATCTAGATTATGATATTATGGTGAAAGAAAGAGATTCTTTATTATCTAATCTAGATCAAGCAAAGTTAGATATCAAGAAGAGAATGGATGAGATTGTTAAGTTGCAATAAGAAGTTAGTAGTTTGAGTTACAATGATATCCTTGATAAAATATTAAATGATTCTTATCGTCAAATTGGAAGGAGAGGACTACGTTATAAGCCTAAATGAAAATCTTATCAAAAACCTAGTTGGAGAAATACACAAGTGATAGAGAGTCAATCTATGTATGTACCTAGAGGCAAATATACATATGTACCCAAGAACAACCTAAAATAAAATCATAGAAAGAGACATGAGGTTGATTCTATATGTTGCCATTATTGTTTACGTCTTGGACATTATTCCTTCTCATGTCCTTACAAGAAAAAGGATGTTGAGTTAGTATGGGTTCCAAAACACCCAAACTAAATGAATTAAATTAAGTTGAGATATGACCAAAGACTCTAAGTTGTATATCTCTATGTCTATCTCAACTTAACATGATGAGATAACAAATTGATTCAAGTAATTAAAATTTCCAACTTGAAAATACACATCTTAAATAAATCTGCAGAAATAGTACAAAAATGATCTCGGTCGACAAAATCTTCGACCAAGAAGATGTCAGTCGAGAAAGTAGTCGACCGATAGGCTTTCAAATTTAAATTTGTATTTTTATGGAGAAATAGTAACATTTTCGGTCGAGAAAGTTGTCGATTGAGACACTGTTGGTCGAGAACTTTGTCGACCAAGTATAACTCTAGCAGAATTGTTAAAAATAAAAATAAGACACCTAAATTGCAATCAACTTAAGAATGTAATAAACTTTACATATTATTGTGCTTTAAATATTGAAATCATCCTAATAAAAAGGAAAAATATAGGAAAATCAAAACTTAATATTCTTCATGATTAAATTGTATCTTTCGAGAAGAAGATTGATTTCACTTAAGTTGTTGCAAATAATGTTGCTTGTAAAGAAAAGATGTTGAAAACCTATACTCTTACTATGAGTAGACATGCTTGATCACAAAAATAAGACAAACTTCTCATTTATATTAGTAGTTTGCATCATTACATATATGTTGAGGACATCCTTATTGAACTTGATGCAAACTACAACTAGTGAAATTCTAATCATTATGCAAATTGAAATTGATTATGCCTTATTTGAAAATTCAAATGATATCAAATTTAAAATGCTACTGTCTCGAATAAGTTTATTAAGCATATTCATTTACAAGGGTTGTCTTAAATTAGAAAATCCATGAATCATGAATGAGATTATTTTCATTTATCCTCTACATGGTCTGGCTTAAAACTGAAAATTATGAACCATGTTGGTTTAATCAAGGAAATTATTGTTCTATCATAATTATTGTGCCATGATCATTATGTTTCATTGGTTTTTCTAAAATAATCTTTGATATATATATACAAATCATGAATGGATATTGTTTTTGATTCAGCTCATATGAAGATGCCATTTTGCATAAAAAGTAAAACTCCATGGCACAAATGCATCTTAAATTGGAAATATGCAGAAATTGCCTCTTGGTTGAAATCAAGTTTAACCAAGGGGCACCATGGTCGAAGTCAAGGTCAACCTAAAATAAGCTTTGACAAAATGCTTATTTGTAAATCATTTAATTGCATTAAGCTAAGTATCTTGATTCGAAACATGTTAATCATATTGAAAACATGATTTTAGTGCAAAAGCTCTAATAAAAGGTCAAAATCAAATCTTAAAAACTAGCTATGACCTTAGGATTATTGAATTATCTTGGTCAATATCTTAGAAAATGATTACATTATTAATCCCCTAGAAGATATATATATGTGCTCTACAAATATAGTCTCTCACTTGCATTAAAAACCAGCTCAAAATTTCATCCACAACAATTTCGTCGGTCCACAAAAATCTCGACCGAGACATTCTCGATCGACAAATTTGTCGACCGACTACATCTCGGTTAGTTATATTCCTCAACCGATACTCACCAAGTAGATGTTGTACAGTCGAACCCAGACATATCCCCGATCGACAAAATGTTTGACCGAGTCAACATCGGTCGATAAAATTGTCGACCGAGACCAACTTTGTGGACCCCCATTCGAGTGAAGTAAAAGGCAATCTTCCGATTAAAATACTAACAAAAAAATTGCAACGGCTAATTTTTCGATTGACCATTGGACGACCGAGAGGAGCGTCTACAAAAACAACCATTGCGGTCATCGGTCGACAATTTGTCGACCGAGAGGGGTTCGGTTGTGTTATAAATAGGGCCCAAAACGACCCCCTTCTTCACAAACTCACATTCTCACTTCTCTAGCTCTTCTCTAGTGCATTCTTGTGCAAATTTTTAGCTCCTCTCCACCCAAATATTTCCGTGCTTCTTCTCCACTTCAAATCAACAAGATGGCTTCCTCATCATCATGTGGAAAGAAGTCGGTCGTGGCTAGGAAGGGAAGGACGGTCTCCCCAGCGCTGATGATCATCAACGATGTTCCATTCAATGACGTAGTTGTCGGCGATCGCTACCTCAGGCTATCCTCAAAGACCCCTCTTCCACGACGGCCGGTCAACATCATGGACTTCCACAACATTGTTGATCTTGAGGAAATCTTTGAGGTGCAACATCTGTCTGAATTTCTAAATCCTTCCTTCTGTTCCTACTCCTCCCAAGTAATCAACGAATTCTATGCCAAATTAACCACACATCCTGACCATGATCTTTATTTCTCTTATATGGTTAGTGGGTATGTATTTTATTTTTCTGAGGAGGGCATTCTTAACATGCTTAACATAGATGTAGAAGACTATAAAGCATTTATTGATCTCACCACTGGAAATCCACTAAATAAGCTTTCTCAAGATGACACTACCACTAGTTTAAGTGACATTAAAAGATCCATTTTTCTATCAAATACCACTTTCCATGAAGATAGGGGTACATATTATTCCATCAATTTAAAACCTGAAGCTAGGACAATAAACCTCATTGTTGCCACAAATATCTATCCTAGGGCAAATAAATCTGAAGTACCTACTTTTTGCATGTATCTTATTTATGCCATCCTAAAAGGTATTCCCATCAATTTCATTCATCTCATTCTTAAGAATATGGTTGAATTCTCTGGCAATCCACCTTATGCCGATCTTGTTTGCCAAATTACTCAACATTTTCTTAAGAAGAGTATTGAGGACCTAGGTTACAAATGGGATAGGAAACCCCAAAAGATAACTAGAAATACAGTAGAGAAGATGGGGATCGATTTTGGCCACAAAAGGGCTAGGACTGAAGGGGAGCCATCCACCCAAGACATACATCCACCACCTCCTCCTACTAGCCTACCTCATGATCCTATCACAAACACTTTGACATATATTGTTGGTTCTCAATATCACCTAAGTAGGCAATTGGATTACAATCATCATTCCATGTCTTATTTAAATCAAAGGATGCAATCCCTTTCTCTTGAAAAACCTGATGAATATCCTTATTCACTTAATCCTGGCATGTTAAACCCATACAATCCATCCTACAATTACTATCAAATTCCACCTCCACGATCTCATTACCTCACTCATACTCAATTTTCTCCAATCCAACTCCAAGATATTGCTTCCCGCTTTCAATTCGATCGTGTTCCCACCTTCTTGGAGGCTTATGCTTTGACCAAGACAGGTGCCTTGGAGTGGGAGACACTGGTCAAATACTATGGAGCTGAGCCCTTTCTTGGAAAAGACCCGAAAATTGATGTAATTCTTTGGTTTTTTAGTGAGATCATGAGATTTATGGCTGTCTTTGTAATGTTTGTAATGGATATCTTTTTTGTTATAAGCTAGTGTGTTATGATTTATGTGTCATCTTATGAGTTGTATGAGCACTAAGTTGTTATGAATAAAAGTGTTTTCCTATGGCTTCAATTGGATATATCCTTGTTAAATAAGAATATTCTAGGGGAGCATAACAATCAGGGGGAGTAATATATGCAATGAACCTAAAAGGATTTCATTCTTTGCAAATGATTGAGAAATAAATTGTGGTTAAATTTGACAAAGCGTAGTTTGCATTCATATAAATCCCTTTCTTTTAAAATTGAATATCTCTTTAAGGGGAAGCATAGCAATACAATTAAGGGAAATGGTAAAATTAATACTTATTGATTATCTTGGTTATCTTTTTGAAGTGACAAAAGGGGAGAAATAATATAAAATCAAAAACATAAAATAAAATGAGTTTCATAATCTCTCGGCCAGCACACACTTGCAAACAAGAGAATAACTACAAAAGGTAAACTTTAGGTATGAAACTCATATGATTTATATTTCCTTATTTTATATTTAGGAAATGTTTGTCATCTTCAAAAAGGGGGAGGTTGTTGGCTAAATTGGATATTATTATAATCCCTTTGTTTTGATGATGAAAAACATTTCATTCCTGTGGATCTAACGTGCTACTTGAGTGTTGCAGGAACAAGGATGATGACAAAGATTTGGGAGATCTATATGCTTGAATTGTTGTTATTTCATTATTGTAATCAAATGTAAAAACTTGTACAAGTACTTAGATATCATGTAAATCAAGCGTTTAGATCTTCCCTAGCCAATCACAACACTTAGATAGGTCATCCCCTACAATAGTGTCACAACTGCACACTCATACACACACATAGTACTTAGTTTAAAATATTGAAACAGAGTCATTCTCGGTCGACAAACTTCTCGACCGAGACACTCTCGATCGAAAAACTCTTCGACTGAGAATGACCCATGTAGCTGTTAGACACTGTAGACAAAGTAGTTGGGAGTTGGATCCGAATGTTATATACACTTGCTCCAGACTGTCCCTCGGTTGACAAAAACCTCGACCGACTGGGATCTCGGTCGAAAATTCCTTGACCGAGAATGTCTCTGTCTGCACTTTTTAGAATTAATTAACTAGTCATTGTTAAAGCAACTAATGGACACCTAACGGCTAGTTGAGCACTTAGAACCCCCTAGAAAGTGTCTAGAACGTCCTTAAGCATTCATAGGCCATTCCTATAAATAGGACAAGACATAGGACACCCAAAATACACTTGTGCAATCCTTGAGCTTACATACTTCCAATTGGAAATATGTTCTTGAGCAATTGAGCAACTCTAGTACTTGCTACATATTTCCTTTGCTCTAAATTCGTGTCCTATAGGCTAGTATCTCCTACCCACTAAACTTACACTTCCATACTTATTGGTTAGGAGATCAAAATGCTTGATATAGGAAATCAAGCCTTGTGCTACAAGTGATAATTGTAATTTTTGTTTCCCTTCTTGTTCTTTCTTATTACTTGTACTCTCCTTGCTACTCCTAGGGTTGGAGGCTGCAGATTGGAGAGGATTTGATCTTCTTGGTGGAGAAGGAGGTCTTTGGACTACTTCAAGAAGGTTGTCTCAACGGGAAGCTACTTCAAGAGGAAGGCTACTTCAAGGGGGAGCTCAAAGTTACTTCATGGAAGGCTGCTTCAAGGTTGGTGAGACTACTTCAAGGTGAAGGCTGTCCAAAGGGTGTTGAAAGTGTTGTAATTTTATGTAACATCCTTGCGAGGTAATAAAATTAAATACTTTCAAAATCCTGATTGGGTAAGCAACCAGGTAGTAGAATGACTGCCTTAGTATTTGCTAAGGTTGGAACCACTCTAAACACCTTGTCTCCTTCTTATTATCTCAATTGTGGTTGTTTGAGTTGAAATATTATTAAAATCTTTATAAAACCCTATTCACCCCCCTCTAGTGTTTTTTCAGTAACATCCCTTGAACTACTACAACTCTAAACATTCTAAGGTTTGGTCCTTATCAGTAGCATGATGTTATTGTTATGTGACTTTGCTCCCTTAATTTGAAATTCAAACTTTGAATCTCACAAGTTTTACTAAAGTCTTCTTTATCTTATCGATTGAATTTCCTTTCTCTTACTTGTCCATTCAGATAGATTACATTCTCAATTACCCTGCTAGGTTTTCTCGAATATTGGGTAATTTTATTTCGAGAAGGACTTAGGAAAATCCCAGCCCTTAGCACTATGTGCTCATACAAATATTTGTTTACACAAATTAAACAAAACCGAACAAGCCCTAAAGCTAAATCTCACCCCCATTAATGGGAGGTGTGTTGTACAAAGTACCTAATAAGGATGTATCACAGTCACTCCTCCGGGTCAGTTTAGAGAGGTTGCCTGACCACAAACAGAACATGACAAAGCATACTGGTAAGTTGGGCACAACTGATCTCAGTCGTACTCCTCGTGCACGCGATCATGCTCGCGCTCAATGCAACCCAAGCCGGATACAATGACTAGGAAGTGTGTCGTGTCTCCTCGTACCACTTGGCCTCGTCTGACGTCTACGCATCAGTGGACATCCCACGCAATGGAAAGCCTGTGCGGTAGCTATTCCTTCCATTCTGGATGTGCAAATAGCACATTCCTCATCGACATCCTAACTCATGTGCCGCCAGCGTGTCACTAGGTTGTCCCTATTCACCATGTCTTCTTTTGTTTCTTTCCATCTAAATAAGGTAACTAGTTGCAGCAAGAGCAAGGAACATAAGGTCCCTCGTGGGTGCATCCATCCACATAATGGTGATGTCACATTGCATGCAAGGATTTAGATCCATCATCCCCTGGTTGCCCGTCATGAGTGTAGACCATACAACGAATGTATATGAGCATTGAAAGAACATGTGCGATGTTGATTCTTCACCACTGTTACATAGTGAGCACGATGTGTCATAGTCCACACTCCATCTCACAATTCGATCCGCCATGAGTAGTCCATTGTTGTGTGCCTTATGGACTGTAGTTGCCCATCGGGGAATGTAGCTTGCATGCCAGAGTGCTTTGGCAAACATACACTCAGGTCTACATGGACGAACAACTTCCCAAAAATTAGGAAATGTCTCACTACACAAGTGTTCACCTCTATCATTGAGTGTATATAAGGCTTGGCAATTTCTATATTCGTCAACCATTCTCTTCCATGTGCATGAGAAGCCTTGTCTCATAGGTTGTTGTACATCAAGCGAGTGCCCATAGCATCTCCTCATCCATCGTGTCCATACTAAGTCGGTGTTAGTGAGAAACCTGTCCACTTTCTTTCTCATTGCCCACTTTGCCAGGTCTTGGAAATTTTTAAGCCCAAATCTGCCTTCTTCGATTGGGTAGGCCATCTTCTCCCAAGCAATGGTGTGCGCTTTACCACCCCATAGGAAATGGGCAGCAATTGTCTGGAGTCTGTCAAGAACATCGTTGGGTATGTGGCCTTGCATGACCCAGAAAGTGATAAGACCCAAGATGTTGGCTCTTATAAGAGCCACTCTACCTACAAAGGACATACGATGGAGTGACCACTAATCAATCATTGCCCTCCAACTATCCATGCATGCACCATAGTGTCTAGCATAGACCATCCCGACAGTAAGAGGAAACCCCAAATAAGTACACGGTAGCTCATGGATAGGCATGCCAATGGCTAAAGATAGCAGCTCACCCGTCTGTTTGGCCGTCTTTGAGAGAAACACCATGGATTTAGTTTGGTTGGCATGTAACCCAGTGATGGTAGAAAATCTGTCCAGTCCTTCCTTTGTTACTCATAGATTCGCAATCATCCCATCTAAGAACATGAGGACATCATCGATGAAAATTAAGTGGGAAAGCACTGGTGTGCGTCTCACTTTAAATGTTTTGAGGCTGCCCCTTCTTTCCATATCTTCTAGAATGAGCTTCAGCTGCTCCATAACAAGGGTGAAGAGCAACGGTGATAGTGGGTCACCTTGCCTTAGACCCCTATTGCTTGTGAATAAACTGCTTGGCTGTCCATTGACCAACACCAAAAAGGAGGAAGATTGGATCCACTCATTTATCCATCGTATCCAAGTGTGTGGGAAACCATAATACTCTAACAGTGCCCATAAGCTTGCCCAAACAACATGATCATATGTTTTTGAGATATTGAGCTTGATGCAAACCTTTGGCTTGTTCCTCTTCAACTCAAACCCATGGAGAAACTCCCCAGCAAGTTGAGCACAGTCACTGATGTTTCAGTCTGGTATAAAAGCTCCTTGGTTTCTTGAAACAAGTGTGGGCTGCACCGCCTTGAGCCTAGATGCAAGTAGTTTTTCCCAAATCTTGTATAAAACACCACAACAGGCTATGGGGCAAAAATCCCTCATAGAGGAGGCCATTTTCGTCTTAGGAATGAGGGCTAGGAATGCATGGTTGCATTCTCACAACATGCTTCCTCCCTCTACTAGCCACACTATTACATTGTATACATCCTTGCATTTGACCGACCATGCTTGTCTGTACCATTAGGTGTTGAAACCATCTGTGCCTAGGGACTTATCCAAACATATGGACCATAAAGCCTCCTTCACTTCAAGATGTGAGACCTTGGAACACAGACTCCCCTTTTGTGCTTCAGTAAGAATGCATTCTGGCTTCATCGTGGTTTGGTTATGTGTGCCTCCTTGTCCATTGTATAGGTTGGTGAAGAATTGTACTGCCTTTGTGCAGAGATCATCATGTACACTCACTTTCTGTCCATCATCATATATAAGTTCATGAATGGTGTCTTTGATGATCTTCCTCTTCATCGTGCCTTGGTAAAAGGAAGTGTTGTGATCCACATCCTTAATCCACCTTGTGTGACTCCTTTGGTAGAAATAGCCTTCTTCTGCTTTGGCTAGCACCTCCAGTCGGGCTTGTAGTTCCCTTTCCGCTTTAATTAGCCCTTGGTTCATAGGTTGGTGTTGAAGTTCTTTACTAACATTCTCAAAATCATGGAGAGCATCACGTTTGAGTTTGAAAACATTGCATTTTTTAGCAGCCCATCTCTTGATGCACTTCTTTGTGTTTTGAAGCTTCTTAGCCATAACGAACATAAGATTTCCTTCTACTTGGAGGTCCCATCCTTCCTTGTGTACTTGGTCATAACCATCCCACTCTAATTAGTAGTTAAGAAATCAGAATGGTTTCTTCTTGCATGTGGTCACTGGTGTGCCAAGCAGTTGTGTCACCAGTGCAACATGGTTACTTATCGCTGCAGAGAAGGTTAGGCTTACTGCCACATTCCCAAATAGCTGTGTGAATGCAACCCTTCTGTCTTCATCTTGTAGGTTAGTCTATGTGATGTCCCCCCTGCATAGGGAGTTTTATCATGCTAGATGTGGCCAAGGCATCGTTGAAGTCTAGGATAGCTCATAGGCCATGTTCGTGACCTCCTTTCTTCTCCCACATGAATCGTGTGCAGTTGAAGTCCCCCATCAGTAACCATGGCCCGCTCACCATGTTGGATATGTTGTTGATGTTGGACCATAGTTGTCTCCACTTGCTTGTTGTTGTATATCCATACACCGTAGTGATGGATAAGTCTGCCCCTCCTTTATTGTGGCAATGTGTAATGATTGTCTGGGGGTAGAGTAGACAACCTCTACCTCCTAAACCCTTGGGGCAAAACCCCAGCATATGCGTCCACCTTCCTCCTGTTCATGGTTAGAGAGAAAACTCCAACCAACTGGAAATAATGTTCTCACCTTGGCAATGTTTCCCCTCATGATGTGAGTCTCAGTGATGGTAGCAAGAGAGGAGTTTGATTCACATATGACTCTTATAATCTCACCTTGATGGTAGGATTCCACACCTCCTCTCAGATTCCATGCGAGAAGGATCATTTAGTCACTTTGTCCGCGTTGTGTTCTGTCACGCGGTAATGGTGATATGATGACCTGCTCACTGCCTCTTGCTCACATGCCTTGCCTTCCTCCTACTCACGCATCACCCTTCTTTTTTCCTTCCTCGCCTCCCTTTCTCCCAGCACGAGATCAGAAATTTCTTACTTCCCTACTCGGGTCTTCTTAGGAGGTCCATTGTTGGATCTAGGTCCCACCCATTTGTGTTTTGGGGTCTTTGACTCCGTCCTAGGTCTTGGTTCCTCTTATGTAGATCCTTTAGACACTAAGTATGTGGATTACATACTAGTAAATTGTCCGTCGAGAGGGTTGTCCCTAGGGACGGCCATTTCATCATCATCCAAGTTGAATGGGATTGTGGTCGAGTTTGGAGTGATGACTGCCCCTGGCATATACGGACATATGGTATTCAGCAGATCTTCCTTTGAGAAGTGTGGGCAATCCTCCTCTTCACTGTCCAGGGTTTCTATGTTGTGGGTCATGTATCCCTCTTCATCGTAGCATGACGAGTCTCCCTCCTAGTTAGTGTTAAGATGTGCACACCTGGCCATCGTAACTGATGTGGTCTACATAGGTCAGGGTGTCACTACCAGGTGGGCATCTAGACCCTCTTGGATCAGATCGGTAGCGGCATCTGCAAAGGGAGCGCTTCCATTAAACTCCATATCCTGGTCAAATCCACGGGCCTCATTGAAACCCCCTGGTCATTTGAATTTGCAAAAACTTGAATTTGAATGGACCCGTTTGAATCAAAATTGGTTTGGTCCATATTTGGAATACTTTCCAAATTCAAATCTATTTCAATGCGGTCATTGTCGTTAATTTCCCCCATTAATGGAAATCCCAAAGAAGTAGGAGGGTCATTTGACCCCTTGACCTCCTCTGCCACCTATGGCACAACGGGTGGCGGCACCGCCTCCTTGGCCGCCGTTTGGGTGGCGCCGTCGACTGTGGTCGTCATCCCCAGACTGTTAACACCACGATCTTGGGCCTCTGTCACCTCACCGTGATCTTGTTTCTGTTGTCACACTGGTGGTGGTCTCCTTGAACGGGATCGGCCAGCGTGCACCGAGCCAACACTGGATGGGCAGCGCTCCTCGGTGTGTCCAAAAGCTATGCAGGCTTTGCAACACCTTGGGTAATATTCATATTTCACCAGGCATGCAATAGCATCTCCGCCTTCCACCCAAAGATCAACGAAGAGCGGTGGATCCTTTTCTATAGAGAACTTAATCAGCACTCTCGTGTAATCAGAGTTGGTGCCCCTTGCCATCTTGACATCCATGCAAAGGGGATTACCGAGGAAAACTGCCTCCGTACTTAGAATTTCCACTGAGTTGAGAAATCCCAAGGTTGGGAACTTGACCCAACATGGAACAGTAGACAGAAGATCACATCCCAAGGACAAAGATGGTCTCCATTGATGCATAAGAACCACTCTTCCATGATATAACCAAGGTCTAGACGCCATAGCCCGATCTCTATCTGAGGATTCTTCAAAAGAAGCAAAGAAGAATCCGTTCTCCTTCTTGGTGATCTCCATGTAACCTGCAGGTCTCCACGAATGAAGAGCCCAAGCTTTCATTAGAACAAGGTGGGGTTTGGCGTCGATGACATGAAAGATCAGTGTCTTCTCCCACCTTCCTTGAATCTGATCCATAAGCTCTTTATGGATCATCACCATGAGATGATCATCTCTGTTGTGTACAAGCGGCATCCTTTTAAGCACAAGGTGTGGTGCGTCCGCCCCTAGGGTTTCCTCACACACACCTCCTTCCATTCACAAGGTAGGATTTGGTTTAAACATCCAAGCCCTAGGCGATCTGCCACCTCTGGTGGCCATCACCTCGGACGGGCCGTCGCCAACTGAAGAAGGACCCACCCTAGCGGTGGTCCTATCTGAGGACCGTCTGCCCACCGCAGAAGCATGTCGACTACCACGTCTCCAAGCACCCCACCTGCCACGCGAGCCACCTTGCGACAGACGTTCACGGACAGTGTGCTCCTCAGCGTTAGGGATGGAAATGTCTACCGCAGCTGCCTTCCCCTTCTCCACCCGTCTATCCTCTTCCTTCCGCATAATAGCCTCGTGAGAGCCATCTCCTGACGGCGCGCTCTGTAACGACCATGCCTCCTGATAACCTCCAATTAAGGGAGACCAAAAAGGTCAGAGCCATTATCCCAATAAACAGGATCAAAGGTTCGACAAATAATTAGTAATAATTATAAAATTCTACCAAACTATATTGAAAGCTGGTATAAAATAAAATCTTTTCATACCTTTTTCCAAAAACTTGGATATCTACTTCTAACCACAATTGGAGTCTATTCTAACTAATCCTCCTTGAACATTAATTTGTATTTTCACAATGTGCCACTTTACTGTTTGTCCTTTTCACACTTGTACCTAAAACACCGACAAAAAAACGTCAGTTAGCATATAAGAATATGCCGGTATGTGGGGACAACCAAAATTTCGAAAATATGGCTAACAATCTACATATCGCAATCAAGTTAAATAACAAGCCAATTTACGCTTTCAATGTGACATTCTCCACTGCTTTTTCCCTAACCCTGGAATACCCTCCTTAGGGTTCCTCTTTTGCCAATGACTTAAGGCCACCTTCTCAATCCCAAGCTTGGTGCCTGGGGTCACCTCTCATGGTTCCCATTAGTCATGCAATAAAGACCACCTTCTCAATCCTGAGCTTGGTGTCTAGGGTCACCACTATGGTGCCCATGAGCCTTCCCTCGTGGGCTTGACCTTTTGGCATCATCCATCAAGGTGGCATGTAGGTGCGAGAATACCCACTTCTATTATTATTGTGATATTCATAGTGACTTTATAATTTGCAAGTATGAACATCCAAACTGATAGGATGCATTCAATGCGATTAATCATTTGGAAAACCTTCGGTAAACTAATGTAGTTAATCATAATTAATCACATACTTGTCAGGATGACTTGAGTGCAGAAATAATCCAAGCAAGAAATCTAGTAAACATGCAAGCACACAAGATGATCCTAAAACATGCATCAAAATTTCCTATCATTGATCATACCATCAAGGTCTATTAAACCCAACTCGCTTCCTAGGGTTTCTAGTCTACTTTTAGGGTTTCCTTTGCAATTAGAGTTTTAGTCTCCATAACACATTGTTTACTTCTAATGCTCTTTTAGTCCACAAACCCTAATTTAAACATCATAGGCATAATTAAAACCTATGATTTCTCTTTTATACCAAAACTACCATCTTTATCCTTTTAAGTTATTTCAATATCATTAGACTTAATTATCACCTTTAGTTTCTTTCGAATTGACAACTCATATTTCATTATGATCTAATTCATATAGGGATTTTTTTTATTACTAATTCCACATTAATCCATTAAAAAACCCTAATTACCATATTAAGGGTATTTATCCACAATTAGGAACTTTTAAACTCAAAATAGCTTAGAACCATCATATTTCAGCCTTATTCATGAATTTGAACAATTCAAGCCATTAAGAGTCTTAATTACTAACATTAGGGTTTCAAGGCCCATTAAAGCTCATTTATGCACGTGGAACCCTAAATTAATCCAATTGTGTGTAAAGTTCATCCTTTTAGATCTTAATGTGTCTCTTTATAATAAACATGTTAATATCAACTTTAAACATCCATATAACCCTTTCTAATTCATTAATCATCAAAGATTAGGGTTTTTCATTGATTAAACCATTAAAGATAGAATCTTTAGATATTTTTTTGAATTGCAAGCAGAATTAGGTGTCAATTACATTTTCATTGCATTCCTTACATTTTTATGATAAAAAAGCACAACTTTTTTGTAATTTTCGGCCAAAGAACCTATTTTTAGCGAACTATGCAAGATTCATCAGTTTTCTTGAATATTCGATAGAGAAGGCTATTTACCGAATTTACTGGGCCGTTTGATTGATGGTCCACTGATCCACCTAAGGATCAGACGCCCTACGTCGCTCACCCCCACTAGCCGCTAACTTAGCTAGTCGAAACCTGATCTGTTGGATCTGCTCCCTGAGACCACGATGGTCTTCCATCCTATGGGTGCTGCTTCACGTATTCTTCCTTCTTTCAAATCTAGCCCATGGTGGCTCTACAGCGGCTCCGTGGTGGAGGATCACCAGCCACACCTCTTCTCATCATCTCAGGGTATGAGGGAGGTAGGGAACATGCCGATCAAGCTTGTCAGGGTGAGAGGAGTTGAGAAGGAGAGTTATATATTGGATTTAGGGCTCTTCTAGGGTTTCCTAACCCCCATCCTCACCTACCTTTTTAGGAAATTTGGGTGTTTTCTCTAGAATAATCCAAAGTGTTAATAACCAAGGTATAGGTTGTGCGGAATCCTCTCCCGAACTCAACCATACACTTTCCTTATCCACAGATGCGAAGATTCACGAGTAAAATTGAGTGGAAAGATCCCATTGCCGCCAACCTGTTCCTACTTCTGCTAGAACTAGAAGATGAACGGCCCTCGTTTGATCAGGATCCAACGATCCTCATCACTCGCGCCCGAACAAAAGAAAAGACTGATTTCTATTTTAAGGAAAATCCTTTTCATTTTTGGATAATTTGGAAAAATCACAACTATTAATACATGGCTCTGTTTTATCCCAAATTTTGAGGGAATCTTATTAATGACTTAGCCTACCTCTCTGCCAAAATTGGGCTCATTATCTAAAAGAAAATATACCTTTTCATTAGGTGCAAGATATTACTCAATTATGTATATTTCTCACTTATTTTCTCTTTCCTTTTCTATTAATTTTTTTAACTTGGATTCCTTGTATCCCAAGATTTTGAAATTCCTTTTCAAGGATATTTATTACCCTTCTAGATGCATCTACATCCATTGTTTCTCATTATCTTACTTAATTCTCTTATTAAAATATCTCTTTTCTAGGATTTCTCTTTATCTCTCTTTTTGTTTTCCTTATTGGAATTCCTTTTAACATTAGAAATCTTATGGATACGAAAATCCACCAAAGATAAATCAATTTTTACATCTTTCCACTTATTTCCCATATTTTATCATTGTTTTCAATTTCTTTCTTAATGAAGAAATATTTAATTGATATTTACTTTTCTTATTGCATTATTTTTGCAACTTTGGACTCCTTGGAACCCAAGAGGCATGAAATCCAACTTTGTATAACATTAATTTTCCTTCTAGAGGTTTCTACATCTTTCTTTTCTCCATTTTCTTATTTACTCATTTAATAATGGAGTTTCCTTTGTCTTTTCCTTGTTATTGGGCCCAATAGCCAATAAAGCCCACAAAACAACCAACAAGGCTATTGTAAACGAAATCCTTTTATTCAAAACAAATTATATCATTATTTTTTCAAATATCTTTAATAGGAGAAATTACATTTCTCACCAAAAGAACCCAAAAATTGAGGTTGTAACATCCTTCCCCTCTTATAGGAATTTTGTCCCCAAAATTCCACTAGGCACATAAACAAACATGATTAGCCTTTCTTATGTCCATCATGGATCTTATGTTGCTTCACCCTCTCGATGGTGCTCCCCAAGAACCTTCATCATCTCATATTCTTTCATCTTAGTTCTCTCTCACCTTGGTATATTGTACCCTCATAGGTGCCTCAGGACATTTCACCTTCTCATAAAGCTGAATAGGTTCATGGCTCAACACATGGCTTGGGTATCTCACATAGTGCTCTAGATCAGACTTATGGAATACATTATATATCATGTTATCTTGAGGGGTAAGGCTAAACATAACCATCTCCACTAATCCATCTCAAATGGACCCATGCAGCCGGGACTCAGCTCTCTTAACTATAACTTAGAGGGGTCAAATTTCACATCACATACTCTCCCACAGTGAACTGCATGTCAGTCTACTTTGCATCATCTCACAAATCATGTCGCCCCTGGGCTCTCTTTCAGCCATTGCACGATCAAAGTGACTTTATCTGCACATACTGGGGTCCTTTCTTGAACTTTGTGAGGTCCATGCACTAACATCATCTTAATGAAGTAGTGACCGACACAACTCCTTTACAGAGCTTCTTTACATCTTGATACTGGCTATGGTGGTTATCATCACATCTTGTAGAGGATAATAACTGTCTCTATGTATCACCCTGAACAAGAACACATTCTCTTATCAGACCCTCTAGTCTGGATTATACTAACCATTAATTAGGGATGATAAGTTGTACTAGTATCGAGTTCTTCATGTACCTACTTCCACCTCATGGAAGTGAACCTTTAGATCACACTCAAGGACCTTTGAACTCACATCATGGTGTAGTTGAATCATCTCTCTCTCATATGTAGTTCAATCAGATATGTCCCTTGATAATACTCTCTCTCTTTCTCTCTAAGATCATGTCATCTAGGTAAGGCGATCTACCATAACCCACATAGCATCTGGACCTTCCTCGATCCAGGGGAGACTTACCACTACATCCATAGTGATGAACTCCCATTCCCTCTCAGGGACTCTTTATGCTCTATATCAATCTTATGGGTTACTGGTGTTCACCCTTCACCTCCTGGCTTGCATGGAGACTAGCCACATGCAATTTCATCTTAGGCATCCAAAGTACTACTGCCACTTACTATCTTAATAGTACCACCATGTATGATGCACTTAAAATAATGATCTCCTGTATGTCATGATTCCTTAAGGTTGATTCCTCAAAACCCTAAAACACTCTAGTCAGGTTTCATCACCTTCTTTTCCATAGAAGTGCATCTGAGGTTCTACAACCATCTTTCTATCACAACAAGCCCTAGGATGGCTAACCAAGAAACAACTAATCTTGATCAAAGGATCTTGTTAAATATGGGTGTTAGCCAAACATATCTCCTTTTTCAACTCAGGGTTAACCTAACGACCTCTTCTAGCTTCCAACTAAACTAGGCAGCTGCATATCAATAGGAGCATCCATTTCTACCATTAATCTTTAAGTGCTAGGTAACAGTTATGACATACACCTCCTTGTATTCCACTTATCATCTCATCTCGGACTCTAAGTTTATCCTCATCAAGGGAACTCAGAGCTCATTCTCTTGGTTATCGAACTCTGCCTTGTATAGTTCATAAGTTCCACACAGCTCAAGATAAAAACATCCTCCTAAGATGACTACCTTAGTTCTCTTGGTGTTTGTTCAACATCCACACATCGTACACTCCATAGAGGCACATTATTATCTCTATCCTCATGCATTTAGCAACATTTCCACTCACATCACTAGTACATAACCGACCTTTAGTGTCGGTTATTTAAGGCCTTTAGTGTCGGTTTCTAAGCGACACCTATGTGGGAGACGCTAAAAGACCAGTCATTACGCGTCGGTTCCAAAACCGACACCAAAACCCTTCGCGCGCCAGCAGGGCACTATAGGCGTCGGTTATTACCTAAGAAACCGACACCATATACCTTCGCGCCACAGAAGGGCACCAACTTGGGCACTATAGACGTCGGTTATTAGCGAATAATCGACGCCATATAAGTCCCAACATGACCATGCTGGACAGCACGACCGTGGTTCCTGGTCCGCTGCCACGGCCGTACTGGCCAGCACGGCCGTGGTGTCTGGTCCGCTGCCACGGTCGTGCTGTCCAGCACGGCCGTGGTGTCTGGTCCACTGCCACGGCCATGCTGGCCAGAACGGCCGTGGTGTTAAGGAAATAGACGTCGGTTTCTATTACAAACCGACACTTCAACTATTTGGCGTCGGTTTTATACAAATAACCGACGCCTATTTTTTGTTTTTTTTTCTGTCAGTTTGCAGACCTGCTGTATGGTTGGTCGTAGGATGAGAAACATGCAGTTCGGTTATGAACTGCAGGTTTTACGACATCCATTGATATCAGCCAACAACAGGACACAAACCTGCAAAATTAAAAACAAAAATATTCACACATTTAGCAATGTAACCTACAGTTCCATTTGATTTTCACATTTAGAATCATTCATGTAGATAGCAATCTGTAGTTCCATTCATTTTCACATTCACACATATAGAAACATTCATATAGCAACCAACAGTTTCATTCATTTTCACTCAGACACATGTAGAAACATCCAGACATGTAGAAACATTCACACATATATTATAATTCAGAAATTCATTTACAAAATATCATTCTCTAGTCATTATTCGCTATCAATGCAACATCCCAATTATATCTTAAATCCCCCACTACTTGTATGGCTGTTTCCCATTCTTCTCTTACTTCATTTAATTCTCCCATCATATAGGGAGCATGTACATCTGGTAAGGCATTTCCTGTAGTGTGGTCAGTTGTAAACACCTGTAAAGAGAATAATGTATATATATAATTAATGAGCTATAAATAAGATTGATATATTTCATATTATCTAATGAGACTCTATAATACCTCACCAATACAATCGATGTCCATTGCGGCATATTTGATAATCATGTGCATAAATCGCATCACGTAGTATCCACATGCCCATCCGTTGTCTTGTGTGGCACACTATAAATTCAAACATACAAAATATTAAAAAATACAACTAATTAAGCATTGTTCACATAAATAATATATACATATATTGCAGTCGGGAACTTACTTTCACGTTCTTCCAAATTATTGGCTGGTTCTTTTTCTTGGGGACCTTTCCTCCAGCCTTTTTGAACTCATCAAAACCCCTACATGTTAATGTAACACCGTACATTGCATAATTAAATAGTAATGTAATAGCATATGTTAATGGATATGAAAATGAAATATTTCTCACCGGAATAATGCCATTTTCATTATGTGTCCATATTTTGTATTCAATTTACTCCCCTTAGGATCTAGATAATAGACATTGAACGTCTCGGGGACAATAACCAGTAACTCCCAATGCATACCACTAGAGGTAAAAAAGTTAAAAATTAATAACTCAAAATCCACAATAAAAATGTAATTTTCGTAAGTCCAAATTATAATAAGCAAAGTAAACTTACTCTACATTGAATGGAGCCATTACCATCATCTTCTTTTTTTGAGAAAAATTTGAAAAAGCCTCACAGAAGTATTGTTGAACTGACGGAGGGTCTTTAGCTACTAGACTAATCAAAGATGGAATCAAAATCCTACATGTTCGAATGCAAAATCTGCACATATCTTGTCTAAGTAGCTGCAAAATATGTATTAATTATGCATGCATTAATAAATAAGAAACCAAATCACCAGATCCTACACAAGGTATATGGATGTATAAAGAAGATCTCACCTTATCCATAGCTCTATCACAGATGTATTTAGCCAATCATATCGAAACAACTCCAAAATATCTTGTATAAATAATTTGCTTTCGTATGATTGACCTGCAACATCTGAATCTATAGAAACAGTTATAGGGTAGTTTATATCATGTTCGCCTAACCATATTGCCATACCCCTACAGTTAGGACCTAACGAGACAGTTAGGTCTTGTGGAACCCAACTGGGTAATGTAGGAGGTGGAAGTGGAGGCCAAGATGTTGTGGGCATCTTCTTTTTAACCTGTATATATATATAATAATTTCAGATCAACTGACATCATATACACACACTAACAATTTAACGTAATGTAAATTTACCATAAAATTTCAGTAAAGATGACATCCACTTTTAGCCACAATATCACTCCGCCTAGTGCCTCACCAAGTGTTTCACAATCTGGGTGGGTATATGGCAATGGAAGATCCATCCACTTGGGGAATATATGTACCGAGCTCACACGAATCCAACCAGCTGGTAATGGAGACCTGTGAAACAGTTCCCCTGGTAGGGATGGGTAAGCCGACGCCTCTGCAACGACATATTCATTAACTTTTAGACGGCATGGCTTCAACCCCTAAAAATTTTTGTGTAAAGAATGTTATATACATATATACATATCATCTTGAAAACATAGCATCTTGAATTAAAAAACTAGTTACTATGTCATAAAAATACTTACAGTGGATGTGCTAGGTGGTGGGTCTATAGGATTACTCCCAACCTCTGCAGTAGGAGTAGAGCGGGATGCTATGATAGGTACTGTCTGCTGAGTGGCAGTCTGAGATGTCTACCACTTTTTTAGTGCTTCTTCCAGTTTCCTATCAACTAGCTTATCTACCTATATCATGGATAAAAGAAATGTTAGCTTCTAATTATTGAATTCTCTTTTTACAGTAACATTATAAAGAAAGAATATGTTACCTCTTCTTGTGAAAGTCCTACTTTTGGGACATGTTTGCGCTGGGATGGCCCAAAAAAAGATTTGATGCCCACACCAGCGCGTGCAGCCGTAACATGTCCAGGATGCTCTGGGTTACCCAGAGCAACTGTCAATTCATCCCTTGTGCCCTCAGGGATGAACTTGCCTTGTTTCCTCAGCTCGTGCAGCTCCCGCTAATCGCCAAAACAAAAATTTGTAATTAAGTAAACACCACAAATAATCAATATTTGAACGATTGTTGTAAGAGTTGAATTTTACCATTTTTGCAGCCGCCTCAGCAGTTGCGGGCTTCCTTATTTCTCCCTTCTTAGTTTGACTCCCAGCTATCCAGATATCATGGCGAGACAGAGGTGTGCTACCTACAATGGAGGACTCCTGAGTAGTAGTAGACTGAGCAGTAGCCTCAGACTGTAGTCTTTGGTGAATGCATGCATACCCCTTTGGACCCATTGTGTGGTCATGCACATTCAGTGCACGCCTTGATCTTTGTGCCTCACTGAGGGCCTAGTTAGTATGCACATTAATGATTTGGTTAGTAACAATAAATGTTAATCTTGAATAGGTGAATACAACATATATTAATGAGATTGGGACTGACGCCTAATACCTTGAATTCATCTGTTTGTCTTGAAGCAACAAACACGTCCCATTCTTCTTTGTCCAGGAAGTTCCACTGTTCAGTGGTTGTCTTCTTCCGCTTGTCAGCTTCGTTTATGTATTCTCGAGTGAGATTTGTCCTATAGTTCCTTAGGACTCTCCCACAGCGTTGCATCACACATTTACGATGCAGCTTTTCATCCAATTCAAATATACTCTGCAAATTAGAATTGCTATTAACTAGTATCCAAAAAATTAGTAATCTACAAAATATAATTGCAAATTAATAATAACTCACGCATAAATCCCTCCATATTACGTCTTTCTTCTCCTTAGAAACTTTATGCCAAGAATCTATCATACAACCGCAATGGCTGCGAGTAACATACCCAAGATATGAAACAAATGAATTGCGATTCACACCAGATGCATTTCTTGCATTATCAAAATCCACAATAAGTTTGGGTCCATTGCCCTTTTGCGCTATTAACTTCTTCATCATAGTGATGCCCCTTCTCCTGTCAACTTTTTGGTGTTGCTGATCAAGTGCCTCAAGTGCTTCAGATGGTACATGTGCATCATCAACCTAAAATTTGACAAAATAAACATATTTACAAGATATAACTATAAATGGACATATAGATATAAATATATGATATATTTTTAAAACTTACATTGTGAGGCGGCGCATTGATGTCCTCACCCTCACGGTAATCATCATCACGGTCATCAGGAGAATGCTCAGCCATCTAAAAATTTACATTCACATTGTAAAGTAATTCAAATTCTAAAGCTCACATTGTAAAGTTCACATTCACATTGTAAAGTAATTCACATTGTAAAGTTCACATTATAAAGTAATTCACATTGTAAAATTCACATTGTAAAGTTCACATTCACATTGTAAAGTTCACATTATAAAGTAATTCACATTGTAAAATTCACATTCACATTGTAAATTTCACATTATAAAGTAATTCACATTATAAAATTCACATTGTAAAGTTCACATTCACATTGTAAAGTTCACATTCAGAAAAATAAAACATATAAAAAAACATTGTATAAACATGCCTCTAATATTGCAAATTTTTATCAATTAACAATCCTTCATTGTGATTTCCGCGCACATACAAGTCATCATTAGCTTCAATATTTGCTGGTGTTGACAACCCAACTGAGAATGGACTGGAGTCATCATACTTATCATAGTACTGTTCTTCATCTATAGGATCTTCAATGAACTATCTTTTACCATGAAGAACAACCGACCATTTATCATTTGCAGGATCATCGATATAAAATACTTGTTTCGCATGTGATGCCAATATGAATGGTTCATCCTTCTCGCCAATCTTTTCAAAGTTCACTAAAGTGAAACCCAATTCATCCACTATAACTCCTTTGGTGTTATCAACCCAATTACATTTGAAGAGCGGAATTCTGAAATCTATGTAGTCAAACTCCCATATGTCTTCAATGACACCGTAATATGACATTTTAGCTTCACGTGGACTCTTATCCTTTGCACTTGCAAAAAACAAAGTCGATGCTTGAAGGGTGACCCCACTGTTTTGGACGAAACTCTTATCATCTTGGCGCTTGTGTAATATGTGAATCCATTAATGTCATACCCTTCATAAGACATAACAGTCAATTTTGGTTTAAAGGCGAGACATTTGATAGTTTCAGTAATAACATCTGGTGTTTGAGATAGTTGATGTAAGACTTTATTTTCAAACCACTTAATAAATGTCTTATTATGCTCTCTAGCAAGCCACATTGTATTGGCTCGAGGATATTGTCTCTTGATGAAATTTGTATGTTCCTCGATATAAACGTTCACTTCATCCATGTTGTGTAAAATATACAAGTGACCTTGTTCCAACTGCTCACGGCTGATTACTTTCACACATGATCCCAAAATTCCTTTGCCAAATTGCTCGTCAATATTCTTGTCATTATCAGGAGTGTCATTACCACTGAGAAAGTCATTGCAAAAATCCATAATCTCTCTCGCCACATAACCCTCGATAATACTCCCTTCAGGCCGATAACGGTTTCGAACATCACTTTTAAAAACGCTCATGTATCATTCAAAGGGATACATCCAATGCAAGAAAACTGGTCCCAACATTTTCACTTCCCTAGTCAAGTGGACAACAAGATGTACCATGATATCAAAGAACGACGGAGGAAAATACATCTCAAGCTGACATAGGGTAACAACCACTTCTCTTTGCAATTTATCGAGAGTATCAGGGTCAATAACTTTGCTGCACAGACTGTTGAAAAAGAAACAAAGTCTGGTGATTGCAAACCTTACATGCTTCGACAATATAGATCTAATTGCCACAGGCAATATTTGTTGCATTAGAGTGTGACAATCATGACATTTAAGACCTATCAACTTCAAATCTTTCATTAATACCAATCTATGGATGTTGGATGAGTAACCCTGTGGCACCTTAACATTTACCAAACATTCACAAAAAGCTTTCTTCTCCTTTCTAGACAATGTGTAACAAGCGGGAGGTAAGTATGTTCTCCGATTTCCCATTTCACGAAATTCTATTAATTCTGACCTTATTCCCATTTCACGTAGGTCCAGTCTGGATTTTATCCCATCTTTAGTCTTACCTGGTATATTCAACAAAGTACCGATGACACTATCACAGACATTTTTCTCAACGTGCATGACATCGATACAATGCCTGACTGTCAAAGAACTCCAATAAGGAAGATCCCAAAATATTGACTTCTTCTTGAATAAAGATTTGTCACTCCGTGTGGCCATAGTACATTGTGATCTCTTACCAAATTCATTGACAAAGTCTTTTACTCTTTCATAAACAACCTCCCCTGGTATAGGTTTAGGTGCACTCCGTTCCTCATTCAATCCATTGAATGCTTTGCGCTTCCTACGATACAGATGGAATTTTGGAAGAAACCTTCGATGACTGAGATATACAGTCTTACCGCCATGTTTTATTCTTGTTGAATCAGTGTTCTCTTCACATATAGGACACTCTTTAGCTCCTTTGACACGATATCCAGACAAATTCCCATATGCTGGAAAGTCATTAATAGTGCAAAACAACATAGCATGCAAACGAAATGTCTCTTTTCGTGAAGCATCATAGGTCATCACACCTTCACCCCAAAGTTTCTTTAAGTCATCAATCAGAGGTTCAAGTTAAACATCGATGTCATTTCCAGGTTGTTTAGGGCCCGATATCAACAACGACAACATTACGTACTTATTTTTCATACACAGCCAGGGAAGAAGATTGTATATAACAAGCATGACTGGCCAAGTGCTATGTTGGCTGCTCAATGTCCCGTACGGATTCATCCCGTCTGTACAAAGCCCAAGTCTTAGATTCTTGACTTCTTCACCAAATTCAGGGTACAATAGATCAATCTTCTTCAACTGTGGGGAATCAGACGCATGTCGTAGGATCCCATCATTATTTTTCTTAACATCTGCATGCCACCTCAAATTCTTCACATCTATCAGATTGGCAAACAAGCGTTGAAACTGTGATATTATAGGTAGATACCACATCACCTTGGCAGGAGAACCAGTTTTGGACTCCCCCGAAGTTGTCAATTTATACCGTGACACAACACATTTTGGACAATCTTTCAAATATGCATAGTCCTTTTGAAATAATACACAATCATTCGGGCATGCGTGTATCTTCGTGGCATCCATTCCCATTGGGCACAACAATTTCTTTACCTGGTATGTTGAGATTGGCAGCTCGTTTCCTTCAGGAAGCATTTCTTTCAACAAAGACAACAATGACATGAAGCTTTTGTCTCTCCATCTATTGTTAGCTTTCAACTTATACAATCTCAACACAGCGCTAAGCTTCGTAAACTTAGTACAACCTATGTATAATGGCATCTCAGCATCATGCACAATGTTTCTAAAAAGGGGAGGTGGATCGGTGTGCTCTATCCCACAACTATTCAGCATCGCATCAACGATGTCTACTGGAATTGGTTCATTCACATCTACGTCATCGTAGGCAATTTCTTCTTCCACACAAGCACTGCTATTGACATCCACTAGTTTCGGGTTTGAAATCTCTCCATGCCAGTGCCATTCTGTATAGCCTTGTATAATCCCGTTGCACATGACATGACTTTTGATTTCGTCACCAGTGTTGACTTTCAAGTTGTTACCGCAATGCCTACATGGACAGTAGAACCTATCTCCAGGTTGTTTCCTATATTCCTCGGCAAATCTAATAAACTGGTCAAGACTAGAAATAAACTCTGGGGTGCAGCGATTGTGAATGGACATGCATGATCTATCCATTCTATGATCAAAGAGAAAACAAGTATATATTACAACAAGATTAGGGTATAGGGTTAACAAATACATGTGATGTCATTATTATATATAATAAATGTGTACCATCTATCCCATTCTTGAACACCTAATCTCACTAGTAAGTGTATAATGTGTATTGGGTTTTCCAGAAAATTTCGGCAGCATTTCCCCGATGTTCTCCAAGTACATATGTACTTAGAGAACAAACGGGGAAATGCTGCCGAAATTTTCTTGAAAACCCAATACACATTATACACTTACATCCTAAGTGAGATTAGGTGTTCAAGAACAGTCCCAAACCGGGGACTAATCTTGGACGGGTTTCTAGGCCAATAAATAATGTGTTGTCATTCTTATACCTAAAATCCTAGTTCTTCAAGTTAGGGTGATTATTGATGTCTTTAAAAGCATGATTGGCAATTTAGGGAAAAGTTCATCATTTACATTCAAAGCATGTCACATGTGTGCATTACAATTCATCATTAAGCAAGAAGGGTGATTAGGATTCTCACCAAGAATGGGTTTTGATTTTCTATACAATTTTATAAAAAGTGCACATGTATGCATATATATACTATACTTTTTGGAACCTTTATACATATCTGAACACCCTAAATAACCATAATAAACACCCAAATACTTTATAACACAACTATAAAACAAGGATTATAGCTAAACTATTAAACAATAGACTTGTCACACATAAAACACCCTATACAACTATAAAACAAAAAATTATTAAGATATGCATGATACAATAACTATTTTGCATCACATTACAGCAGACTTATCATTCATACCTTACTAACTTATTGCTACATTTACATATCATCACTTGATCAAAAATTACAGCAGTACATTTAACCAATGTATGCATTCTAAAATCTATGTCATGATTAGTTACATGTAATTTACTTGGATATACAGCAGTACCCGATTACTATGTCTTACATACAAAGTATGCATATTAAATTAACTAAGGCTTATCATAGAACATGTATTGTATATAAGTTCAATATATTACAGTCAATAATTATTTTACTTTCAAAAATTACTTAATGTTACAGGCTTGCAACTCTAATATAAAGAGTGATCAACTAAGGCATTGCCATAGATCAGTGTATATGAGTTATTTATCAAGTTACCAATAAGTAAATAACTTAAAAAAAAAATAAAAAAATGCCCAGAAACAGCCTGGGTAGCACGGTCGTGTGGTCAGCCAACACAGCCACGGCCATGCCAGCCCACACGGCCGTGGTTGTTGTTGGTAAGGAGAGGGAGAAGAAAGAAGAAGAGCAGGGCAGAGCAGAGAAACAAGGAAGAAGGTCGTGGTTGCCTTGGCACCGCCCAAGCAGCCGCCGGAGCAGAGGAAGAAGGAAGAAGGCAGGGCGGGCATACCTTGAGGGAAGAGGAGAGCAGCGGCCAGAGCAAGGAGAGGAGGAGCGGCGAGGAGCAGCGGCGGACGGGAGAGCAGCAGGAGCGGCGGTGAGGGCACGGAGTAGCGGCGAGGGCACAGAGCAGGATCACGACCGTCGGTGAGCACAGAGGGCAGGAGCAGGAGCAGGAGCACGGCCGCCGGTGAGCAAAAAGCAGCGGCGAGGGCAGGAGCAGGAGCACGGCGGGCGCGAGCACGGAGCAACGACCGGCGGGGGAGAGCAAGAAAATCGCCAGACCTAATTGAAATTGGGAATGAAACAGGGAAAGGGGAAGGGTCGCTCGTGCTGGTGAGCTATTAAGTTGACAATAAGCGTCAGTTATTCAAAATAACCGACAACTAAACCAACTTTGTCTGTTCTTTTCCAACAACCGATGCCTATACTAGATTAAATTCGTCGGTTTTTAACTAAAAGACAACTGACAACTATTCCTCTCCCGCGAATAACCTTTAGTCGTCGGTTATTCATTTCTGAACCGACGCCATATTTCAAATGTTGGAGGTAATTTTTTCGCTGGAATTTTGGTTTTGGCGGTTGATTTTAGGTGTCGGTTTTTTATTAATTAACCGACACTTAATAAAAGTGGTATCCGTGTCTGGTCGACCTTCATAGATTGGATGTCGATTTATGTTATCAACCGACACTGTAGAGTTTAGGTGTCGGTTTATGTATACAACCGACACCTTGAAAAGTGACTTTATAAGCCATTTCTGTAGTAGTGCATCATCTTTATCTTTGGTGTATGTCATGCGTACTGTCCTATCTCTCACCCCCATAACAAGAGGAAATAAACATTTGGCGGCTGTCCAAACACAAATTTCTTCCTGTTCCAAGAGTAGAGATGGTACATCCCACATTGTCAGTACACCTTCAAATCTAAGTTGAAACGTGCAACACATGTCTCTACATCATGAACATCACAACATTAAAGTTACTTCCATGAAAACTGGTCTCAAACCCACTTGGGTCACCACACAATCCTTGGTCATCCCCTCTAGGTCTATAGGGTGTCCGCACTTTTGGGGTCATCCCCTTCCCTTATGCATCCATAGAGTGCCCTCCTGATCTGCCCTTTGGGTCCCATGAGTTCATGAAGGTGATCAATCTCCTAACCCATGGCCCTCAGACAATGATAGTTGTTACCTCCCGACCCTATGATCATGTGCAACTAAGGAATTAGGCAACTCCTACTACCATCAGTCTTATCTGTACCTGACCCTAGGATAGACTTAGAATTCTAACATAGTACATGTCCAACTTAGAGCCTTATCCAAGTCTCCATCATCTCTCTCTGCATTCCTGGGCTGACTTTCATCCTTTCATAGGGGTCATGGCGACCTGCCTACCTTGGTCAGGCCCCATATCGATTACCTCCTTGGTAACACATCCACATGCACTTAGAGATGATAATCTATGGGTCTACAGGTTCATTCTTATACTATGTACTCTCCACTTAGATTCTGAAGATTCTATGAGACCTCTTAGGGTTTTCTCAAACCCAACAAAAGATGATTCATACCGTATAAAAAGGTCCTTTCCCAAGATGGTAGGAAACTATCTCTTGATAGCAACAAAGGTCACAAATGTCCTAGGGTTTACATCAACATGAGTATACTTAACCCTGTCAAACTACTAAGGCACATAGCTAGCCAGTAGACCATTTACTAAACTATGTTAGGTCTCCATTGTATGTCCCACTTGTTCTCATTCCTCAACATTGGACCACACATGTCACCAACCCATATGTGAGAGGTTCAATAAACCTACGCCTCAATCCAAGGGGTTTCCCCTTCCTCTAAACATGAGGAGTACCCTGCTCGACTCTATAAAAACTCAAATCTCATCATGAGCATCAGGTACACCACTTCCCCTCTTAGGCCTAGGAACCCTAGGTTCACTTTTCTGATGTCCAACTGTCTGCTCAACTTTTTAACCACGAACCAAACATGTACAAGGTATGACTTTCACATCAAGTTATCATTCCACTTGAACAACACCTCAAAGTGGAGTCCTCCTCAAGGACAACCAACTAAGTATAAGGCCTCACAACTTGTTACTAAACCTCTTCATGGTCTAATGAACTCTCCTTCTTATCTTAAAAGGTAAACACCTATACCATGGGTACCACCAGTCTCATCCTCCCTCTAGGGTTTGGTTCCTTTAAAGGCAACCAAGATACCATCAGCCTCCAGGGATCATGCATAAGGAAACCACAACCATTCACTTAGGTCGCATCATCCTCAGCCCCCCATTGTTCCTCATATCTCGGAGTCTAAGCTTCCAATCTTCTTGCTTGGGTCCCACTCTCTCTCTAGTGCTATCAAACAGCCGCACTACCAGAGGTCCTCTCTTCATGAAGGTGGATCAAGCTCACAAGCATACCCCTACATGGGTGAAGCCTATGTTCAAACTTATGTTCGCTCAAGATTATCTAGAGTTCCTCATGCTTATCACATAAGCCATCCAACATACTCTCCTGGCCAGAGTTTCAACCTACTGCCTGCACTACTGACGTACTCTGGGTGCATGTTATGCCCTACTCCCATAAGCCCATAGGGTTTCTATAGGTTCTTCACTAACCTCATCATTGAAGGAGCTATCCTTCACTCTAACATGCATGACCCTTTCTAGGTTTGGGTCGCCAAAGGTACTAGGTCATTCAACCTCACATGGCTCATAACGTCATGGGCATCCAAAAGCATGTCCACACAGCTGGTCTATCATGACATCTAACTCATCATGCCATCTCTCTCTCTAACCACCACTTAGGGTTAGGGTTAACATCATCCTCAAAGGATGTACCAGGTCTCTACTTATAATAGAGGTCTCTACCTCCAAGACTAACTCTCTCTACTCATCCTCCTGACTAGAAGGTCTAGCATCAGGTCTCTCCTGAGGGCATGACAACATATGTCATACGACCTAAGCATGCAAATATCCTTTAGTTTACGCTTAAAACTATAAAGCTTTATGTCCATGACATCTTATTTACATGACTTTCATTAATTTGGTGGAGGATTCAATAAACTTTATCCTCTTTACCCATACCTCAAGTGGGTGAGGAAGAGAGAGAAACCCTAATCCTTAAAATCCTTAACAACATTTGAGTTGACAAGGGATGAACAAGATGAGAGAGTCCTAAAGGTATCTTATTTCGAGTCAAATCCTGAGACATTGGCCAGACAGTCGCACAAATCCGGGAGTCCTCATATTCTGACTAGCGGTGCGGAGGTAAATATTGCCAGCCTGCGGACGTGATCCTTTTCTAGACACCTCAGTCTTTTGGAAAATCCTCTAATAACTCTCTCGGTTCTATGGAATTTGTAAAATTCAATAATTATTAAAGATTAAATGAGGAACCGATGCTCTGATACCAAATGTAATGACCCCGCCTCCCGGTAACCCCCAATTAAGGGAGACTAAAAAGGTCAGAGTCATTATCCCAATTAACAGGATCAAAGGTTCGACAAATAATCAGTAATAATTATAAAATTCTACCAAACTATACTGAAAGCTGGTATAAAATAAAAACTTTGCATACCTTTTTCTAAAAACTTGGAAATCTACTTCTAACCACAATTGGAGTCTATTCTAACTAATCCTCCTTGCACCTTAATTTGTATTTTCACAATGTGCCACTTTACTATTTTTCCTTTTCACACTTGTACCTAAAATGCCGACAAACAAAACATCAGTTAGCATTTAAGCATATGTCGATATGCGAGGACAACCAAAATTTCACAAATATGGCTAACAATCTATATATCACAATCAAGTTAATTAACAAGCCAATTTATGCTTTCAATGTGACATTCTCCACTACTTTTTCCCTAACCTTGGAATACCCTCCTTAGGGTTCCTCTTTTGCCAATGACTTAAGGCCACCTTCTCAATCCCGAGCTTGGTGCCTGGGGTCACCTCTCATGGTGCCCATTAGTCATGCAATAAAGACCACCTTATCAATCATGATCTTGGTGTCTGGGTCACCACTCATGGTGCCCATGGGCCTTCCTTCTTGGGCTTGACCTTTTGGCACCATCCATCAGGGTGGCATGTAGGTGCGAGAATACCCACTTCTATTATTATTGTGATATTCATAGTGAATTTATAATTTACAAGTATGAACATCCAAACTGATAGGTTGCATTCAATGCGATTAATCATATGGAAAACCTTCGGAAAACTAATGCGATTAATCATAATCAACCACATACCTGTCAGGCTGACTTGAGTGCCGAAATAATCAAACTAAGCAAGAAATTCAGTAAACAGGCAAGCACACAAGATGATCCTGAAACATGCATCCAACTTTCCTATCATTGATCATGCCATCAAGGTCTATTAAACCCAGCTCACTTCCTAGGGTTTTTAGTCCACTTTTAGGGTTTCCTTTGCAATTAGGGTTTTTGTCTCCATAACACATTTATTACTTCTAATGCTCTTTTATTCCACAAACCCTAATTTCAACATCATCAACATAAATAAAATCTATGATTTCTCTTTTATACCAAAACTACCATCTTTATCCTTTTAAGTTATTTTAAGATCATTAGACTCAATTATCACCTTTAGTTTCTTTTGAATTGACAACTCATATTTTATTATGATCTAATTCATATAGGGATTCCGTTTATTACTAATTCCACATTAATCCATTAGAAAACCCTAATTATCATATTAAGGGTATTTATTCACAATTAGGAACTTTTATACTCAAAATATCTTAGAACCATCATATTTCATCCTTATTCATGAATTTGAACAATTGAATCCATTAAGAGTCTTAATTACTAACATTAGGGTTTCAAGGCCCATTAAAGCTCATTTATGCAGATGGAACCCTAAATTAATCCAATTATATGTAAAGTTCATCCTTTTAGATCTTAATGTGTCTCTTTATAATAAACATGTTAATATCAACTTTAAACATCCATATAACCCTTTCTAATTAATTTATCATCAAAGATTAGGGTTTTTCATTGATTAAACCATTAAAGATAGCATCTTTATATTTTTTTTTAATTGCAAGTAGAATTAGGTGTCAATTATATTTTCATTTCATTCCTTGCATTTTTATGATAAAAAATCACTACTTTTTTTTGTAATTTTTGGCAAAAGAACCTATTTTTAGTGAATTATGCAAGATTCATCTGTTTTCTTGAATATTCGATAGAGAAGGCTATTTACCGAATTTACTGGGTCATTCGATTGATGGTCCACTGATCCACCTAAGGATTGGATTCCCTACATCGCTCACCCCCACTAGCCGCTAACTTAGTTAGTCAAAACCCGATCCATTGGATCTGCTCCACGAGACCACGATGGTCTTCCATCCTACGGCTGCTGCTTTACGTCTTCTTCCTTCTTTCAAATCTAGCCTGCGGTGGCTCTACGGTGGAGGCTCGCCGGCCACACCTCTTCTCGTTATCTCAGGGCATGAGGGAGGTAGGGAATAGGCCGATCTAGCTCGTCAGGGTGAGAGGAGTTGGGAGGGAGGGTTATATATTGGATTTTAGGGCTCTTCTAGGGTTTCCCAACCCCTATCTTCACCTGCCTTTTTAGACAATTTGGGCATTTTCTCTATAAGCATCCAAAGCGCGAAGAACCTAGGTATTGGTTGCACGGAGTCCTCTCCCAAACTCAACCATACACTTTCCTTATCTGCAGATGTGAACATTCATGAGTAAAATTGAGTGGAACGATCCCACTGCCGCCAACCTATTCCTAGTTCAGCTAGAACTAGAATATGAATGGCCCTCATTGGATCAGGATCCAACGATCCTCGTCACTCGCGCCTGAACAAAAGAAAAGTCTTATTTCTATTTTAAGGAAAATCCTTTTCATTTTAGGATAATTTGGAAAAATTATAACTCTTAATCCATGGTTTTGTTTAATCCCAAATTTTGAGGGAATCTTATTAATGACGTAATCTACCTCTCTACTAAAATTGGGCTCATTATCTAAAATAAAACGCACCTTTTCATTAGGTGCAAGATATTACTAAATTATGTATATTTCTCACTTATTTTCTCTTTCCTTTGCTATTAAATTTTTATCTTGGATTCCTTGGATCCCACGAAATCCCAAGATTTTTAAATTCCTTTTCAAGGATACTTATTACCCTTCTAGATTCATCTACATCCATTGTTCTCATTATCTTACTTAATTCTCTTATTAAAATATCTCATTTCGAGGATTTCTCTTTATCTCTCTTTTTATTTTCCTTATTGGAATTCCTTTTAACATTAGAAATCTTTTGGATACGAAAATCCACCAAAGATAACTCAATCATACCTCTTTCCACTTATTTCCCATATTTTATCATTGTTTTCAATTTCTTTCTTAATAAAGAAATATTTAATTCATCTTTTCTTTTCTTATTGCATTATTTTTGCAACTTTGGACTCCTTGGAACCCAAGGAACCCAAGAGGGACGAAATCCAACTTTGGATAACATTCCTTTCCCTTCTAGAGGTTTCTACATCTTTCTTTTCTCCATTTTCTTATTTACTCATTTAATAATGGAGTTTCCTTTGTCTTTTCCTTGTTATTGAGCCCAATAGCCAATAAAGCCCACAAAACAACCAACAAGGCTATTGTAAACAAAATCCTTTTATTCAAAACAAATTATATCATTATTTGTTCAAATATCTTTAATAGGAGAAATTACATTTCTCACCAAAAGAACCCAAAAATTGGGGTTGTAACACGCTCCTACCTCCACCTCGAGCCGATCCACCTCCTCTGCCTCTTCCCGCACCCCCGCGACCTCCTCCACGAGCCACCATGTCATTCTTCTCCAACACTTTTTGCCGCTCCACTGCCAATGTGAGATGGACACCTCTCGTCCCCTTATCCTTGCCACGCTGGACTATGTTGGTAGCAACCACTTGGCAGGCGCTAGGTAGTCGGTAATGGGTGGGCGTCACCTAGTAGGGTGTTGGACAATGAGCACCGTTGGGCACCCTTGTTCTAGAGAGAAGGCAAAGCCTCACATATATAGAGAGAGAGGCACGCGACTCCCCCTGCTAGGGTTTCATCATCATATTGTGTGTCATTATTACATTCACTAGATGTCTCTACCACGGTGGTTATGCGTCATATATCATTCATTTTCTTACCACTTCATTCCCACATTGCTCTCATTAAGGAAGATATGAAAGAGAGAATGATTTTGAGACTTAGAATTCTTATCTTCAAACATTCAATAATACATTTCTCATATGTAGGTTTAACTAATTATCAACAAGGATACTTGACTCATTAGCACTTTCTTGAATCTTGCAACCTCTTTCTTTTATAATCTATATTACTCCATTATGTTTCAAACCCATATTTACTTTCCATAATCCCCTTACCATATACTACTATTCCACATGTCATCTTTAACATCTAGTTTTCTCTTTTGATCATATTGCTTCTTTCAGGTGTATGATCATATATACCATGTTGCACATATTTCTTTTTATCCTTCTGCTAATGTGAGGTTGAAATGCTAAATCAATAATCTCTCTACTAGTATCACCTCATGTTTAATACATTACATATCTTTCATTTTAAATCAAACGACTCATGCATAGGTGAAACATAGTTTCTCTTTCAATCAAGTTTTTTTTTCTTCCTGAATAAAGTCTACCTTTGTAAGACTTATTCATTTATTTAGCTACACTTTTGTTCTTCTTTTAGAAACTAGTTTGTTGTTCTATAGAGACTTAGAATCCAAAGGCAGTAAGAATGAATATATTAAACTTATAAATAATGGTATACATTCCATGCTTTCAATTATATCATAACCATCATTCCTTAATCAAGCTCATTATTTCCAACATTTCTCTTTGTTTCAACTAAGTTTCTTATCCTAGTTTTATGATTTACATGCTCATCTAGTTCTCTTCACTTTAACTCTTTTGAAGACTCTTCACTTCTATGTACTTATTGTATACTTAGCTCTTTTCTTCTATTTTCCCTTTGCTTTGGAGTACATAAAAACATTGTACTCGGTTATATAATCAATTCCTCATGATTGATTCTTACTATCTTGGCCTCTTACATACTAATCTCATATCTTTTCCATATTTCATATTTAGAGTTCATATAATACTAATAATTAAATTTAATCTGAACCTTATGCCGTGTTCCTTTATTCCCAATTAAGGGTTTCTCATATGAGGCGCCAAAGTTGGATCTCAGATATCAGTTCCAACTGATTCTTAGCTATCCCAGTCTTTACCTTATACTTCAAAATCTTAGAGTATGTACATTCATACTAGAATTAGGATCTAATCTATCCATAATTTACTGTTGTTATGTTACTAATAGGAGTCATTCGATCCAAGTAATGCATCCTGCCAGCCGGACCAGGCCAAACCTGTAGTCCTGAAGCTAAGAGCTACTCAGGATTACTCAGCTCCTATTCATCTCAAATGTGTGGAAGAAAACTTATCCACTTAGGAAAGCTCATTCAAAGATCATTTCTAGTCTACTTGATACAAAGAATGTAATCAATAAATGCTACAATTGTATAGTGTACAACAAATCTAAAAGACCCATATATATTTCAAAATACTGAATATCTTAATTAAAACATATAAGAGCTTTTCTATTCATCTCCAATAAAATAAAAATATTAAATGAAAGTTCTATCTCATTTTATATTTATGCTCTTAATTTATGTTACTTATCTTGTTTCTAACCCTAATATTTCTAGGGTTCCTCTCTAGACCATCCTTCCACTTTATACCTGGTCAGGGTATACATGAAAGAATAGATAGAGTAGCTTGATACTGGTTGATCCAAGTACTCAGATACCGGGCCAGGATATCCAAATACTCAAATCCCTAGAGCTAACATCATAACATCTCATATCTGCCACACTTATGACTTTAACTTACTAACTTAATGGTCCCTGACAACTCAGCCTAAGCTTTAATACCAAGTTGTTACACCCCGATCTTACAATTACCATTAATCATGAGATTAGGGCATAAATTGAGGAGTTAACATAATACAAAGATCACCCTTAACTTTTTCTTCTTTTTCAAACTCTTTGTTTTCTCGCATTGAACCACATAAACTAACTTTACAAGGGAATTAAACCTTGATTACACCAATCTTATTTCAACAGTAAAAATGCATGTATGAACATTCATTATGTTTCTCATACTTTTAAGCACATAAGACTTGTTGATTCACATATATTTTTTGGTCGGTCAAAAACGTGTGTTACTATAAATACCAAAACTTTGGGCACTGAGTACCCCATTACATCAAAAGGAGCTAATAAAGCTCAGTAAGGATCAAAATCCCCACGCATGAGGAACAAAAAAAAATCTACATATCAGATACCCCTCGCAGGGGGTAAACTGAAGATCACTAGATAAAGGCATGGAAAAATACCTATTAAGTTACACGAACTAAAGACCAACCATTCCTTCTAGGAGGAAGATGATTCAACCTGCAATTGCATTCAATCAGCCCACCCACAAATAGCAACGCAAACCAAGCCTTAGCTACCTCCAGCTTCACTGCCTGGCTCTAGCTTTATGGAACCTTAGGTCTTTTATGACCTTCACGATCTTAGGATTCTATATGGGTTGAACACCCAAGAAAGAACCCATGGTCAACTCTGGAAGACTGAAATACGACTCATTAGACAGGCAGCAACCTAAGAAATCTTGCAGCAAGGACCAGTAGCAAAGAATATCACGTTCAACCTTTCAATGCTATGCGCATTACCAACTATCTTATACATCCACCCACAAAGTGTGACAATGCGCACAAAAATATAGATCTCCATCAATCGACTTCCCTGACAAACGTCCCTGTTGATGTCCTACGAAGGATCTAACACCATCTCAACTAGTCAGAGCAGCTCCTGGATTCCCAGAGGCAAAACATCGAACACCTGGAGGTGCACACAACACAGGAGAGCCAAAGAAGGAGAAGAAAACTGCCCCCCTTGACCCAGGTCGTGTAGTGCCATGTGGCCAAAGGCCATCCACCAGCAAAGCAGAAGGAACGAATGCGAGGGCCCAACCACCTCCACCCTGAGCCAGAGCAGAGAATGAGGTAAACGATTAAGGAACCCAACCATCACCTCCAGCTGAGCCACCTATAATAGAAGTAACCATCGTTCACCAGTCAGTCGAAGCTGAAGCCATGGTTAGATACCAAGTCAGAGAAGCAGAGACCTGTCTCCAGTGTTGTCGAGCAAACTCGGAGTCGAGGAAGACCCCAACGCTAGAAGAAGGAGAGCCACCAACTACCACCAGCCATCAAAGTCGTTGAGGAGACTGAAGGCAAGGATGAGGGTCCTTCATCAACCTGGTAGGACCAGGTCTTACTCTAAATATGAGGAGGAGATGTGAGAAAAAGGGAAAACCCTCTTTCTCTGACACCGATGTGGAATAGTAGCAAGAGATGAGACCGGGTGGGAAAGCTCTTTCCATCTGCCTCACCTGGGTAAGATGGAAGTCGACCAGTCGACACCGCAATCCATAGACCCTGATCTCGCTCCTCGCAGCGCTCTGCGAATCGTACCAGATCTACATAGGAGAATCCCCGATGACCCAGCCACCTTGCTTCACTCCACCTGGATCCGCTCCACCCTTCGCTAGATACGTTATTGTGGTCATTGAGGGCCAGGGAGAGGAAAGATGCTTGGGATGCTTCCTCCCCCCAGCGGTGGCCGCCGGGAGGGAACTAGAAAGAAGGGGGAGTGGGAGCCCTAAAAGGACCTAGAGTGACATATTGCTAAAAGAGGATTAATATTTTACATCATCATTTACAACTCTCTCTTATTTCTTTACAAGGACCTAGAGTGACAAGGACTGATTGAACTTAACTATACTCAGACTTAACTCTTGTGGCAGATCTACTCTGATGCAATGAACTTCTTCAAGTCCACGTGGTTTCCCTAAAAATTGTGAGTAGAGGGGTGAGCCAACTCACTCAGTGAATGAGTACTTCAAAGAAACAGTCTAAAGCACTAATATAATTATAGATATACTTTTGAGCAACTGATATCAATTATAATAGTAGTAAGCTTTGAAGAGATTGATCATTGACAATCATAAATATGACAGGATACTCTATATATCAACAAGAGCAAATCAATATATGAGCATGCTTGATTAATTTCAAAGAGAACAAATAATTCAGAAACATACAAAGAATAATTGCTGGGAAACTGTACTCGAATCTTTCTTAGCCATATAAGAAACTCTTTAAACCTATATGAACCTATTTTAACTTATGCCCTGATCATATGCAGTGTACTCTACATATGAAGACTCGTAGTGAACTACGATCTCACCGTACAAGACTTAGCTTAAAACTCGGGAAGCTAATCTTAGAACTGAATCTGATTCTTCTTGACTCGAACCGTCATGTCTGACTAAGGTGGCTAAATAGCTGGCCTTTAACTGGACCTCTCCTTCTAGGCTGAGTACACAGGCAGAGGGTTTGAGACGCTCTGTGGGCCTCATCTTGGTATGCTCTTGGGTACCTCTGGGTTATCACCGGGATCTCCGGTGCATGTTGGGTAACCTATCTTCTCTTAGGAGACTTCCTCAAGGGCTTTGTCTCCCCGCACTCTTTGTGGGTGCAATATGATCCCCGTATACTAGTCGCTTTGAGGGTGGATTGTTTCCTCCTTATAGTGTAGACATCTGTAGGGAATCTATGGTGTTCACGACTCCTATGTCTATTATTTTATAATTCTTAGAAAGCTCTTACTGTATTGTATCTTTTGCCTTACTTATACTTGACTCTGGTATCTCTATGGTACCGTGTCTATTTATTTGAAGTTTATAACACAACATGTATATCATTCTAAACTTGGCAGAGAAATATACTCAAAACACTATAATATACTGAGAAATCAACATTTGATACCTGCAGGCAGACAAAAATTCTTAAATAATAGAATACATGTCCACTTGATACTTTATACACTAGAATCATGCAATTAAACTTCTTAATACACTGATAAAAGTTATTTACTTGACATACGAGTAATCATCATTTGCACTTGTAAATTATTTGTACTTTCTTGGAAAACGTGCACCTCAACCCAAATCTTGAGTTGTGCATCACATTACATATCTTAGTTTAGCTCTATGAACCACTAATTTCATAGACCATCTGATAAATTTACCACAACTAAACTGTTAAACATCACCACATCTCATACTGAGAACATTGATATCAAAATACTTGATTCATTGAACATCCTATCCTTAGGGTTTCATTTACCCCATTCACTTATCACATGGCTCTCATAAGGATTTCATGCGACATAAACATTCACTGAATAATGACTACTATCAACAAATCATATAAAATCAATATATGTATGAAAACTCAAAACTGATCTGAATTTGATTATCCATTCCAATCACCGAGATAACATGCATCAATAATAAAATTGAATAAATAAATTCTATCATGTCAAGAAAATCCGTTCAAATGGATTTCACGATATCTATTCGCAAATATCCAACTTTCCTCGCATCTAGGGTTTCACCCTCTTTACTGAGATATCAAACAAACACTATTCACCTTAAATGAAATACAAGATAGTATCTGACATATATGTACTATGAATTCAGATAAACAATCATTCATAACCAAGGGAATCCAAATAAACAAATTTCTCTATTTAATTATACAACAATTTTCAGTCATAGACAAGTTCCCTATATTTTAGTTTACTCTTATAACCTTTGTGAATACTTAGGGAATTCTGATTAGAATGTATTTCATACATTTCTAATATGAATTTATCATCTGAAATTCAAACAAATAGAGGAAGAATCCATTTCATATCATTTTGCAACAACTTAGATCAAACAGTCAATTTAGGGTTTGTAGTCCCATACTAAGCAATTAAAGATTTTGGATGAATTAACCAATTTTCATGCAATATATTGTTTAAAGGAAGTTTCCACTCACCCTAATGTGTGAAAACACCTTAAAAACGTTGCTCATCCTTGAAAATCTCAATCTCATATCAAATCCCTAGCAATTCACCCAATTCTTCTTCCTTTCTACTCGGAAACCCTAAAAATGAGGGATTATGAAGAAAGAGTGATAAAAGGGGAATTTTTGATACCATTTTGGATCAAATCAGAGGAGGGACGGAATTTGGACATGTGAGAGAAGATTCACCATGAAACTATATCCAGAGAAGCTAAACTTACATGATTTTATCATTCCTCATACCGCAAAACCCTAGATCAACATCTCCATCAATTTCTCCTCTCAAACCCTAACTCTCCCTCTCTCTAGGATTTCATTTCTTTGGAATGAATCACGAATTATGAGAGATTCTAGTGTGTTAGGTTGACCATATAGAGCAATTGAGCTGCTTGGGTCAATTGCACATTGACCCCTCACTATGCTTTTTCTTATTTCAGCAGATTTTTTTGTCATAAACAAGTTTCTGTAATTTGTGTCTTTCAGAGATCAAACCTTCTCCAAAAATTATTAGAATTTATAATGTTATTTATAATTTAGTTACAAAACATTATTCAAAATTTGAGATCATTACATGCTTCCATTAAATAAATAACAATCAAATAGTGCACTGTTATCTAGAATTCTACAGAAATGTTAGTTACTGTAATTCATTTACTGATAAGGTCTAAATGCATCCAAAAATTATGAAATTTTTTTATATTTTTTTATGATTGAGTTTAGGATCACAAAATAAAATTTAAGATCATTTGGAGTTATCAATAAATAATTAAAAATAAAACACTACACTACTAAAAAGCACTCTGTCAGCATTTTGGTCAAAATATATCTCAACTGAGAATGACTTTTAAAGAACATCCAAAATTTCTGAAATTTTTTACTGAAATGCACGATTGATTTATAAATATTATATCCAAATTTAAATTAAATCCAAATTACATAGAAAATATGATAAATTATTTACTATACTACTATCTTGATCAAATTCGATACTCATGTACCATCAAAACCCTAATTTCAGCCAACTAGGGTTTATATTTCTCAAAACATAGAACACTTAACGTTCTTATTAAGTTTAAAACATCATAATTGAATTATCATCATTAATTAGATTTAAGAAATGATCAATCCAATTAAGCATATAATCATCCAGGTAAACCCTAGTTTACCAATTAAGCTCGGATACGGTCATAAAAATACTCATGTACCATCCAAACCCTAATTTCAGCTAACTAGGGTTTATATTTCTCAAACCCTAATTTCTCAAACAATAGAACACTTAACATTCTTATTAGGTTTAAAACATCATAATTGAATTATCATCATTAATTAGATTTAAGAAATGATCGATCCAATTAAGCATATATTCATCCAGGTAAACCTTAGTTTACCAATTAAGCTCAGATACGGTCATAACAATATGACCCTCAATTCACTTTTAGGGTTGGTGCCCCCACCTGGGGTTGGTCAACCCAATATTGGGAAAAGGTCTATGGGGGAGGCAAAACCTTAAAACCATGGGGTCAGGTTGTGGCTAGAAAGCCAATCCTCCTCCTCTAGGTCTAGAAGACACCCTAGGTTAGGACCTTCCATAGAAGGTGAGTTGACAAATATCATGTTAAGAATTAGGGAAACTTTGGACGTCCTTTAAGGACCTGACCCTAAAGGGAATGAAATAAATGGTATTGGCACAAGGCATGGAAACCTTTTCCCCTACCTTATCAAACAAAGTTGTCAAATGGGAAATATATTTCTAATGCATGTGAACATGAAAATCTTGGTTAGAGAATTCCCAGGGTAAACATATAATGGAAAGTAATTTACATTAAAGAAAATCATGCATCTCAGGTACATAACCCCTACGGTTATCAAGTCTAAAAAAGAAGAGTGTGCATTCAGATTTGTGCCCTGGATGCAGAAATATAAGAATGAAAACTTTAGTTTGAGATATATCAAGTAAAATGTGTATTATGAAAAGATAAGACATTGGAATCAAATCCTATGAAGAAAATCTAAGTAATTCCCAAGTGAGGCACAAAGTAGCCCTATGTAGGGAAGAAGATAAAGTTAGGATCAAATTATCCCTAGGTAGGGAAGAGCTTTATGTTAGCCCTATGCAGGGAGTAGGTGATCCATGTATTAGCCCTACGGAGGGAAGAGTTGAGTCTCGCATTAACCTTATGTGGGGAAGAGCTTATAAAAAGCCACTTTCTATGCAAAGAAGGCCCAAGGGGTCAAGTGGCAAATAATCAAGGTAAATAATGCATGAAATGAAGTTATGACATCTCAATAAACCCTAAAGATGGTACAGATCTACGTCAACCCTAGGGTCAAGTAGGGATGATTAAGGGTACATAACACCTATGGGGTCATGAGGTGATCATGATCTAAGTGAATAGGGCCCAAGGGGTCTGCATCTGGACACTCCATGTGCACCTAAGGCCCAAGGGGTGAAGTGGAAATGGAGCTCCATAAATGCATATGGCTTGAGGGGTCAGGTGTATACATGAGACCTTTTAGGGCTTGTGGAGATCACTCAAAAGGTCCCTATACCCCTGAAGACCTTAAGGGAATGACAAGGCTAATGAGATGTGAACATAAGGAATGAAGAACATATGTATTGATGATTGAAATAGAATTTTACCGGTAGTTGTGCAGAAAATCTTGGGTGAGAAAGGTGTTATCCCTGAGTCCAGGTTATTTAGGGAAAATTCGTGGAATTTGAAAGCATTCATGGTGAGTAGTCATTATTCAGAGTGACTCAACCTAAAATTCAAAAATATAAGATGATGTGTGAGTGCACTATCTATGCACATGGAATAGGTTTAACTTTGTATTTGGACAAGAGCCAAATTCTTATTTCATCTTATTGTGGGTGTTAGACATAGGGTAGCCACATATGATACATGAAACTGACACATGAGAAAAAATATGCTAGGTTGAAATTGATGACATAATCTAGGGTTTTGAGGTGTTACCTCACCCTTACACAAAAATAGGTTAATAATAGGTTTGAAACATAGTTGAAAATATGACGGTCAAGTGATAAAATCATGTAATTAATGAGGATGTGGAAATAATGAAGTTATTGAATTAGTGTTCCAACGTGAATAATATGAGAAATTTTCGTACCACTAGAATTATTAAAGATAATCTAGCTAAAACCATCTGGGAAATGTTATTACCTAGATGTTAGAATCTCATGATAGTGAACATTCACTTCGGTAGGTTTGAATTAGGGACAAATTCAATTTTAAGGAGGGGTGAATGTAAGATCCTCAACTTTGGTATAAATTCAATTATAATGCATTGATATCCAATTTAAGGTAATCAAATTAATGTCAGAATGAATTATGAATCTAATCCCTAGACTTTGACTATACTTAGGGAAATGATGTGATGTGGAGAAAATATGACTATGTGAGACTTCAATTAAAGTAGTTGATGAGAAATGCCTTAATTTCATAATTATAAAGATAATTAGGCTTGTGGAGCCATTGGAAGGCCTAGGTTTGAGTTATGGGCCTTAGAATCCAAGTTAAGCCCATTTGGGTTATTTGTATAGAAAATAGAACCATTAAAAGATAGGATAAAGAGAATTGGATTTCATGCATAATACGATGTAATTAATCTTGGGAAATGGTTAATAAACTCATGATGAAATAATCAGCAAGTTTCTAGAATAATCCAAGAAGATAAATGACTCAGACAATTAAATGGGCCATTATCTACTCTTTAATTGGATTCTATGTATTCAAATATCAAATGAAAGTATTATGACCTAATACTTGATATACTATGATATTATGAGTAAATGGAAATAAATCTAAGAGTTGAACCATTTTTGTGAATATATGTGACCTAGGTAACTAAATTAGTGAAATAATCAAAGGGAATGAGAAAGGTATTTATCATACTCCTTGTGATCTGAAACCTTGCCTAAATGTAGATAAGGGTGAATTAGAGATTCTAAAAAAATTTGGGCTCCCTCAGATAATCCTACTGACCTATAGGATTTTTGGGTGTTTTTGATAATAACCTAAGGTGTGGGTATTATCTTGGTTATTGATTTATTTAATGTCAGTCATAGTAAGGTCTGCATATATCAAAACCTTTGGCATATGACACTTGATGTAAGCTCAGATCTCATCTATTGACCTGAGATGGGATGACTAACAAGTTGCCTTTAACCTCGGGCCATGAGGACAACAAGAAGGGGACTCCTCCTAGGTCTCTCCCTCACTCCTCACTCCTCCAATCGCTCAGAATAAATTCCCTACAGCTTCGAGAGAGCTATCCAAACCAAATGAACTCTTATTTTTTCCATTACCGCATCCCCAAGAGATAATGCCCAAAACAAGGGCGTGCTTGATCTCCATGGCCATAGAAAGAGGGATGTTTTAAACCCTCACACCTAATAAAGGATGGAATTAGTTCTGTCACTTCTATTGGAGGGAGAACTCACCTTCAATTGCACTTCTTCAACACCAAAACCATCCCCTCTTCTTCCTGCTTCTGCTTCTCTAATCCAGTGTGCAAGTTCCACTGCCCTAACCACCATTCTTTATGACAAATGTGTCAAACAAATTTTGGGAACCCATGTGAAGGTATGTGCAGTGTCAGATTATTCACCACCACCTGGGATCAAATAGTCAACAAACAGCTTGACCCTGATCGTGGAGTAACAAGTGTCAAAGTGTGTGAATGGAGGAAGAAGATGATGGCCGGTGAAATTACAATGTTACCCCAAGTCGCACACTATAAGCTAAGGGATAAATATGACATTTTCTTTCTTTCTCTCGCTTAGCCATGTGGGTGTGGGGTGCCAAAGTGGCATATCCCATTGGCTCAGGTCGACCCCACAGCTGAGCTGGATAATACACCTAGCTATCAGCATGGGCTTTTTTAGAAGAATCCAGGAGAGCTCTTATTGATCCCATTCTCCTATAATGGTCTAAACGCATAAGTTATCTACATAAACATCAAATTTCAAAGAAAAACTAAATTGGGGAATATTATTTCCTTTACATTGATCATAATTGAAAATGCAATCTATATTATGAGTTGGAGGTTGATTATAAATACAACACTCCATGTTATTTTGGTGTTGTTTATCCAAGCTATCAGCAAGGAAATTGGCTTCAAGTTTTACATGAGCTATAGCAATTCTATTCTCCACTATTAACATTTTCTTTATCCCTCTGATCCAATACGGATCCAATGGAAGTTGATCTTCCTTTCCTTGAAGAATCTCCATAGCCACCTTGCAGTCTGTCTCTATAATGCACCTAGGAATTTCCAATAGCAAAGCTTGCTTGACACACCAGTAGATTGCCTCCATTTCTCCCATAGTTGTTGAATGACATGAAGTGGTTCTTGGCCACACAGTAATCCAGTTGCCTGTGTGATTCCTTAACACTCCATTGTATCTTGTTTGTGTGGGCTCCAAGGCTCGTCTATATTTAGTTTATACCAACCTTCTTCAAGTGTGAACCAGTGTTGGACATCCATGAGTTGTGTTCTGGCAGATGACCTGGTAGCATCAGTGTTTATCTCCTTGATTTTCCACTCCAAGAGATGTTTTGATTGATTTGACTAGTAATCAAGGCCTCCTTATTTTCAAAGACTTCATGATTTCTACTCAAACATATAATCCAGCAAAAGATCTCCAGTTGCACCTGCATAGAGTTGTACAGTCTCAAACATGCCTCAAGCCAGTTAAGAGTACTAATTTGTTGTAGTTGCAAAATGCTTGATAAGGATTAGAGTTTTGCCTACACTCCACAAGCTTTAGGACAATCTCTCAGTGCATGGAGGGTGGATTCAACCACACCTTTACATCTGGGACAATTATCATTAATTATGAGCTTATGTTGATCTATTCTTCTATTAGTTATTAGAGCATCACAACCAGCCAACCATAAGAGCATTTGTATCTTGTTAGGAATCTTTATTCTCCAGATTTTGTGCCATGTAGGTTTAGGAGTTCTGCGATTACTTTGAACTATCATCTCGCAAGCTGAGTTGTACTAAATCGACCATTAGAAGTTAGGTCTCAAAACCAGACACTAACATCATCAATAGTCATAGGTTTGGGGTTCTGTACTATCTTATCAACTGTGTTCAAAGGGAAGAATTCTTTAAGGAACTCATTGTTCCATCCCCATTCCACGTCCAACCATGTGTCAACAATCATATCAAGTAATTCCATAGGAACCTCTTTGGATACAACCTATATAAATGGCTTGTTAATAGAGCACCAGTTATCTGTCCATGCCATAATTTTTTACCATTAACCACCACTTTTTTGTAGTGTGGGCTAGCTTCCTCCAGGAGTGGGTAGACGCCTCTCCAAAAGTTTCTATATCTGGGTCCTGATTGTTGTTTGAAGCTCTTATATTTCTCATACAACCCATTCCTCCATGGAAATGCCCTATGAGTTATGAATTCCCTGGAACTCCTCGTCAGTTGAGATTTACTCCAATCTTCCATACATGAATACCTAATCCTCCATACTTGTGGTGTTTAGTTACTTTGTTCCAAGGGACTAAGGAAAGAGGTCTCACCAATCTGCCTCCACCTCATAAGAATGATCTGATTGATCTATCTAGGCACTCACACAAGCTAACTGGAAGACTACATGTTTGCATCGAGTATGTAGGCATAGTTGTCATTATAGATTTGATAAGGCATAAGATGCCTACCTTGATGAGTCTTCGATGCCCATCCTACTGTCTTACTTTCTACCTTCTTAAGAATAGACGAATATGTCTCCTTGTTCACCCTTTTATGCAGAATTGTCACCCCTAGATACATGTAGGGATGTTGGGTGATCTGAATGCCATCTCTACTTGCAATTATTCTTAGCAATGACTTTTCCATGCCATTTGAGAAGAAAACATGTATCTTTCCCATGGACATAGTTTTGCTTGAAGTTGCACCAAATTTATAAAACAAAATCATGATTTCATCTATTTGAGCCACAAAAGCCTTTGCAAATAGTATTATGTCATCTGCAAATGCTACATGCAATATTCTTGGACCAACTTCTGAGAGCTTGATTAGATTCCAATGGCCAACCTCAACTGAACCCTGGATCATCTGGCTCTAACACTCAAGACACATGATGAAACGATAAGGAGACATAGGGTATTCTTGTTGCAGTCCCCTTGTCATTTTGAAGGATTTAAGCTTCATACACTTCCATAGAACCATGATGTGCCTCCAGCAATAGAATCCATCATGAACCTGATGATGTTATCTAGCCATCCATCCTTTTGCATCATATCTAGGACAAGTGGCCAGGCCATACGATCATAAAACTTGGCTAGATCAATTTTGTTACCCATGAATGGAGCTACTTTTGCCCTATGCATGTTATTGATTAAATCTTGGAACAGGATGATGTTATCATTGATTTGTCACCTTGGTACAAAGACAGATTGAGCCTCAAATATCCATCTTGTCATATGTTGCTTCAACCGCCCTATATGAACTTTTGATGTCAGTTTAGGGATTGTGTTGTTTATGGAAACACAATTGACTGCATGACTATGGGTTATCAACTTTCAAAATCAGGGCAATGATTGAATCACATAATGAACTAGGCAAAGGGAATACTTTAAATGCACACCTAATTTAGATAATCACAAAATTCTTGACCATATTTTAGTTCTTTTGAATGAAACCAACATCCACTTTGTCTGGGCCTCCGACATTGTTTGGGTTCATTGACTTCAGAGCTGCCCATATTTCAGACTCATCAAGTGAATGCCCAATGTGTCTCATCTATGAAAAACCACTAGAGGGGGGTGAATGGGTTTTTTATAAATATTTTAACAACAATGATAATTCAAACAATCAAACACAAATAATTAGACAAGGGGTCACAAGGTTTAGAGTGGTTCTACCCTTAGCAAATACTAAGGGATTCAGTCCACTACCCAATTGTTTCCAATTGGGATTTTGAAAGCACCTGTAATTTATTACCTCGCAAGGATGTTACATAAAATACAACTACCTTCCCAAACCCTTTGGAAAGCCTTCACCCCGAAGTCATCTCACCAACTTTGAAGCAGCCTTCACTTGAAGTAATTTCAAGATCCCCCTTGAAGTAGCCTTCCTCCTTGAAGTAGATTCCCGTTGAGACCTTCTAGAAGTAGTCCAAAGTCCACCTTCTCCTCCAGGAAGACCCTTCTCCACCTGAGAAGATAAACCCTCTCCAATATGCAGCCTCCAACCTAGGAGTAGCAAGGAGAGTAAAAAGCAGATAAGAAGGAACAAGAAAGGAAAATGGAAATTACAATTATTGTTATAGCACAAGGCTTGATTTCCTATATCAAGCGTTTTGATCTCCTAACCAATGTGTGTGAAAGTGTAAGTATGGTGGAAAGGATATTCTAGCCTATAGGACACGAGCTTGTAGCAATGGGAAAGATTAGCAAGTGTAGAAGTTGCTCAATTGCTCACAAGAAAAAATTGCCAATTGCAAGTATGTATGCTCAAGGATTGCACAAGTGTGTTTTGGGTGTCCTAAGGCATGTCCTATTTATAGGAATGGCCTATGAATGCTTAAGTACATTCTAGACACTTTCTAGGGGGTTCTAAGTGCTCAACTAGCCATTAGGTATCCACTAATTGCTTTAGCAATGGCTAGTTTATTAATTCTGAAAGTGCAGACAGACACCTTCTCGGTCGAAGACTTTCTCGACCGAGAGTCTCTCGGTCAAACTCTTTGTCGACCGAAGGACGGTCTGGAGCAAGTGTATATAACGTTCGATTCCAACTCCCAACCACCTTGTCTACTAAGTCGAATGGTGATAGAACCTATTAGAAGGATTATCCTGGGAGACTCTCGGTCGAGAAGATATTTGACCGAGTGTGTCTCGGTCGACAAATAGTTCGACTGAGAATGTATCTATTTTGGTGGTTCTAGATAAATACTAAGTGTGTGTATGAGTGTGCAGTTGTGACACTATTATAGGGGATGACCTATCTAAGTGTTGTGAATGGCTAGGGAAGATCTAAATGCTTGATTTACATGATATCTAATTACTTGTACATTATATACTTGTACAAGTTTTTACATTTGATTTTCAATCATAAAAGTAAAGAATTTTGAGCATGTAGATCTTCCAAAGGTTAGTCATCCACCTTGTTCCTGCAACACTCAAGTAGCACGTTAGATCCACAAGAATGAAATGTTTATCATTATCAAAACAAAGGGATTTAAATGATGTCCATTTAGCCAACAATCTCCCCCTTTTTGAAGATGACTAACATTTCCAAAATATAAATCAAGGCAATATAAATCATATGAGTTTCATACCTGAAGTTTACCTTTTGTAGCCATTCTCTTGTTTGCAAGTGTGTGTTGGCCGAGATATTATGAAACTCATTTTATTTTTTATTATTTCTCCCCCTTTGTCATTTCAAAAAGATAATCATTAAGTATGACTTTTATTATTCCCCCTTAATTTTATTGCTATGCTCCCCCTTAAGAAGATATTCTGTGTTTAAAAGTAAGGTATTAATATGAATGCAGCCTACATGTTGTCAAATTTAGCCACAATTTATTTCTCAATCATTTGCAAAGGATGTTAAGCCTTGAAATGATATGAGATCATTTTAGATTCATGGCATATGTGTTTTGATTTCTCATCCATTTTTCAAGGGATGTTTAGCCCTGAAGATGACATGAGAATCCTTTAAGCTTATAGTAGAGTACATGAATGTATCTCTAACCAAATACACAAGATGTTAAGCCCAAATTTGTTTAGAGAACTCCATTAATAACAAGATATATATCACATTCCTGAATATTGTAGGCTCCTTCATTTTCATAGCCAAGATTACCTTAAAAATACTAAGGTCATAACTTGTTTAAAATTTTCTTTAAGATGTTTGCAAAGTTTTTTGAACTCCCCCTTAATCTTATAATCAAGATAATTTAAGGATTTTAAGGTCATAATAAGCATCATAATAAGTTAACCTTTTATGAGAATTATGTACTAAAATCTTCTTTTTAATATACTAAGATTGATTACAAGAAAATGATTTACAAATAAGCATTTGGTCAAGCTTATTTTAGGTCGACCTTGACTTTGACCAGGGCACTCCTCGATCGAACTTTATTTCGACCGAGAGGAGTTTTCTATAGATTTTAAATTTAAGCATTCTCATTGAGTTACACATTAATGTAAAAATATGTGAAACATAAAGTCTTTATGTAATATAATCAAATGTATATCAATTTGAAGCACTTTGAGTGATACCTATTTTGAAGAAGTTTTATCAATTGAAAACTTAATATAGACATCACAATGAAGTCTTTGTTCTTGATTTTCTTAGAGCAAGTTATATACTAAGCAAATTTTTAGAATGTATGTTCTTCATTAAATAAGGAATTTTGATATCCATAGTGATTGTTCTTCTTGCAAAACAGGAAATTGAACTACATCTACAACATGTTCAATCATAGCAAGAATGTAGCTTTCAATCATTTATTTATAAGCAAGATTATTTGCATCCATAAAAATTTCCATAAGTCATGTTGCCACCATGATGCAAATTTATATCCTAAGAGCAATCCTGTGTAAATTTTTAAGGAATATATGAATTTAGTACCTTGCTCTTGATTTGGTTATAATAGATTTTAAGTGTAACATTGAAATAGCTCTCAAGTCTCTTATTTTAAACTTATTTTTAGATTAACTCTTTAGAGTCAATTATCCTTTAAGAACAAGTTTTATATCTCATAGAACTCAAGTTCTTAAAATCAAGTTTTTGCTTTTGATTACTTAGAACAAACAACTAGATAAGACATTAATATTCTTGTTCTAAGAAACAAACTATTTAGCTTGCCATAGTGTCATCTAGAAAAATTCATTCATTTATTAGACGGGATGATACAAGTCATGCACACGATAATCATTATCTATCATGTTAAGATGCATTTGTGCCATAGAGTTTTACTGTGATGCAAAATGGCATTTTTAATGATAACATCATCTGTATATGTAATGAGCTGAATCACAATGATCATTTAAAAACAAATTTCAAGACACATTGTTTTTATATAGATAGATCAAGGAATACTTAGGACAAATCATGTGGATTATGATAAAACAGTAATTTCCTTGATTAAACCAACATGGTTCATAATTTTCAATTTAAGACAAGACATGAACATGCTTAATCATTTCAGTAGCAATTTAGGGTTTTACAATGTGTGCATTGATTTTAAGAGAGCATTTTGGGTTTCTATTTGCATATAGTTTTGACCATATAATTAGTAAATTTATAGCATGATAAAGATATCATATAGATCATGATGCAAATTATCAATATGTGATTTGAGATTTGTCTCCAAGATTCATTCTTGATTTGCAGATTAAATCAATCATTAATAGCAAATTGATAGCAAACTGAATCTATTAAATAGTTTCAGCAGAACTTGATTCGGTCGAACTTTTCTTCGATCGAATTTATCTCGGTCGAAGTTTTTCTCGACTGAGTATTCTTCTATTTGTACATGTTTTATCAGATTTTGCAAGCTTAAAAACAATAACCTACTCGGTAGACTAATTCTCGACCGACAGTGTCTCGATCGAATAATTTCTTGACTGAGTATGTTTCTGTATTGTTTTTCAGTAATTATTTTCAAGCAAAAGGTAATATAATTTTGGAAGAATATATTTTTTGTTGAGATAAGACATTTGAATATCAAAGAAATGGTTTAGGTCAAATCTCAACTAATCAAATTCAAATCTCTAAGTTTTAGGAACCCAAACTAGATCATCATTCCTTTTCTTGTATGGGCATGAAAAAGAGTAGTGTCTAAGATGCAAGCAATAGTGACAACTAATAAAGTCAATCTCATTTTTCTTTCTAGGAGTTGAGTTGTTTTTGGGTGCATACATAATCTTTGCCTTGGGTGCTTGTGTTCTTCTAGGTTTAGGTTGATAGGATTTCCCTTTTGAAACATATCCTAAACCTCTCCTTCCATTATAACTAGAAGAATTATTCAGAATTTTATCAAGAACATCATTGTTTCCCAAGCTATTAATTTCTCTTTGTAACTTGGTAATCTCATCCATTTTCTTTTTGATATCTAACCTTGCTTGATATAGATTAGATGATAACACATCTTTTTCCTTAACAACAACATCATAATCTAGATGATTACATAGGATAGGTTGAGTCTGAAAATTATGCAGTTTTGCAAGCAAATCAACCTTTTCTTGAGAAAGAAGATCATGATTTGTTTCTAAAGTAAGCAACTTATTAGTGCAATCATTTAAAGATGATTTCAAGGTAAGATTTTCAGAAACAATATTGTCCTTTTCAAAAAAAAGATTATTTAATTTAGCATACAAATCCTCATTATTTTTAGTAGCTTTCTTCAGTTTCTTTTTGCAATCAACATATTTCTCATGTGTATCCTGAAGACTAGCAATTATTTCTTCTTTTAGAAAATCAAAAAGGCTTACCTCTTTTTCTTCTTCATTTGTTGTAGCAATAAGGCACTCTACTTCTTTTTCTCCATCTTCACTATCATCACTTGAATCATCCCATGTAGCTTTATATGCTCTTTTTTTCTTCTTGTGAGATGATTTCTTTCCCTTCTTAGGTTTTGGACAATCACCTTTTAAATGTCCCTTTTTACCACATTCAAAGCACCTGGAAGAAGAAACACTAGAAGTTTTGTTAGTTTTAAAACGTTTATACTTCTTACCGTTTACAATGAGAGTTTCTTCTTCACTGTCATCTTCACTTGTGTCATGACTAATCTTGGTTAATTATTTGAATGCAATGTCCTTCTTTTTTCCTCGTTGAAGTTCACGCTCTTGTCTTTCTTCCTCCACCAAGATTGCCTCATGTGCTTCTAAGTTTCCAATGAGTTGCTCCATCCTAAGTTGGGTGAGATCATTTGTGTCTTCAATAGCAGTTACCTTGGGCTTGTACTTGGGAGGATGAAACCTAATAATTTTTTATACTTGATCTTCTTCGCTAATTACTTTACCTAAATCATTTAAACCATTCACAATAGAAGAAAATTTTGCGTCATTTCACTAATAGACTCATTTTGATCCATACAAAATTGTTCAAACTTTTGTTTAAGCATTCTAATTTTAGAATTCTTAACTTGAATAGTTCCTTCATAGGTTATAGAGAGTCTATGCCATATCTCATATGTTGTTTCATAATTTGATATTCTATTGAATTCACCAACGGAAATTGAATAATAGAGTATACTTACAGATTTTGCATTCATTTAGGCTAATCTTACTGTATTAGCATCCCAAGTTGCATACTCTGTTTGAGGAAAGTCATATGGATTTGACACCATCCTCCAGAGATCCCAACTAATTCCCTGGAAGTAGAACTGCATCCTCCTCTTCCAGTAGGTGTAGTTGGTGCCATCAAAAGGTGGAGGTCTAGCCACGAGTGTCCCTTCTAAGTTGAGGTTGTTGAGTACCCCGTCACCCATTCTTCAAGACTTTGTTAGAGTTCCTTGAAGCCTTGCTTTGATACCAAATGAAAAACCACTAGAGGGGGGTGAATAGGGTTTTTATAAATATTTTAAAAACGATGATAATTCAAACAATCCACCACAAAAGATTAGACTAGGGGACACATGGTTTAGAGTGGTTCCACCCTTAGAAAATACTAAGGGAGTCAGTCCACTACCCAATTGTTTCCAATTGGGATTTTGAAGGCACCTGTATTTTATTACCTCGCAAAGATGTTACATAAAATACAACTACCTTCCCAAACCGTTTGGACATCCTTCACCCCAAAGTCATCTCACCAACTTTGAAGCAGTCTTCACTTGAAGTAACTTCAAGCCCCCCCTTGAAGTAGTCTTCCTCCTTGAAGTAGCTTCCCGTTGAGACCTTCTAGAAGTAGTCCAAAGTCCACCTTCTCCTCTGAGAAGACCCTTCTCCACCTGAGAAGATAAACCATCTCCAATCCACAACCTCCAACCTAGGAGTAGCAAGGAGAGTAAAAAGCAAATAAGAAGGAACAAGAAAGGAAAATGGAAATTACAATTACCGTTATAGCACAAGGCTTGATTTCCTGTATCAAGCGTTTTGATCTCCTAACCAATGTGTGTGAAAGTGTAAGTATGGTGGAAAGGATATTCTAGCCTATAGGACACGAGCTTGTAGAAATGGGAAAGATTAGAAAGTGTAGAATTTGCTCAATTGCTCATAAGAAATGATTGCCAATTGCAAGTATGTATGCTCAAGGATTGCACAAGTGTGTTTTGGGTGTCCTAAGGCATGTCCTATTTATAGGAATGGCCTATGAATGCTTAAGGATGTTCTAGACACTTTCTAGGGGGTTCTAAGTGCTCAACTAATCGTTAGGTATCCACTAATTGCTTTAGCAATGACTAGTTTATTAATTCTGAAAGTGCAGACAGACACCTTCTCGGTCAAAGACTTTGTCGATCGAGAGTCTCTCGGTCATACTCTTTGTCGACTGAAGGACGGTCTGGAGCAAGTGTATATAACGTTCGATTCCAACTCCCAACCACCTTGTCTGCTAGGTCTAACGGCTATAGAACCTATTAGAAGGATTAACCTAGGAGACCCTCGATCGAGAAGATATTCGACCAAGTGTGTCTCAGTCGACAAATAGTTCGACCTGGAATGTCTCCATATTGGTGGTTCTAGATGAATACTAAGTGTGTGTATGAGTGTGCAGTTGTGACACTATTATAGGGGATGACCTATCTAAGTGTTGTGAATGGCTAGGGAAGATCTAAACGCTTGATTTACATGATATCTAAGTACTTGTACATTATATACTTGTACAAGTTTTTTACATTTGATTTACAATCATAAAAGTAAAGCATTTTGAGCATTTAGATCTTCCAAAGGTTAGTCATCCACCTTGTTCCTTCAACACTCAAGTAGCACGTTAGATCCACAAGAATGAAAAGTTTGTCATTATCAAAACAAAGGGATTTAAATGATGTCCATTTAGCCAACAATTTGTACGGCTGTTAGCTGTTTAAAGTACCCATGAACTTGTTTCATGTCCTCTGTTGTTGGAAAACAATCTTCCATGAGTTGGTTCTTGAAGATCTTCATCACCAATGCAACAATATCCTGCTCGTTCTCAATCCAGCAATCCTCCTCCTTTTCAGCTTGGCAACAATATTTCTTCTTGTCATATTCTAAACATTAGCATGAAAGTAAAGAGTACTATTGTCCCTTCTTTCATCCAATCAATCCGAGATTTTTTCTTTCAGTTCAGCTCATCACTCCAAAGGATCCCAATGAGAATGTGTTGCTTATTGTGCCACATCTCATCAAATTGTTCAACATATCGCTCCTCTAGCTTAGCTTGTATGTCAGATACATATTTCAACAACTTTTCTTTTTCCTTATAATGATCACGTTCATTCTTTTGGTCCCATTTCTATATTGTCGGTTTGACAGACTTAAAAGCCTCAGCAAAGTCTAGATTTCATTCCCAATGCTCTTCAACTATACACTTGAATTCTCTATCATGATTCTAGGAAGATTTGGTGCAAAAACAAAAATCCTTCCTGGCTTGTTTTCCCCCTTTAAAAAGGATTGGGTTGTGATCAGAAATTACTTTGGATAAACATAAGAATGAACTGGATGCATTCCATAGAAACCATTCATCATTGGCAACAACTCAGTCCAATCTTTCGAATAACTTCCCACTCTTATAAGTGAACTTCGGGCCATTATATCCAAGATTAGAAAGACTGACGCTCACCAAAGTTTCCTAAAACTCTGTGGCTTCACAACGGTTAAAGAGGTTGCTCCCTTTGTTCTCATATGAGTGAATGATAGCATTCAAATCCCCTAACATAAGGCAAATACCAATCATTAAATGACTGGTATTCTTGATGTGCTTCCAGATCCATTGACGTGCCAAAGGAATTGGGCTTCCATACATGATAATTATATATTCATTTTCATTAACCGAACAATGTAAGAACTGTTTGTGGTTCACAACACTCGAACTTTGCACTTGTTCTCATCCCACAATTGCCAAATGTCGCCTGAGAAACCATAAGCCTAAATTATGTGAGAATATGATAGCCCTATTATATTAATATCTCTATCAGACTCTTCTCTTGATATTCTTGGCTCAACAATCGCAGACAGGTCAGGCTTATACTTGTGTATCATATCTCACAATGTATCACTGGTGGGATCGTTGCCATTCTCGTGATCATTCCAATAGACTGTACTAATCATTAATACATATTTACAGAGTTGGTTGAAGCACAATCTTATAGACCTAAATTAGACTATTTATTTTTCAAACATCTCAACATATACCTAGGTGGTGGATCATGAGTTTTCTCTCCATAGTCCATTGTCTTGTCTTTCTTCCCCTCTATGTTCGGTGGAACCTTCTGAGACATTACATATCATTCACTTATAGCCGAATTAACTGTATTTTTTTAGCCTCATTTCTCATTGGAGATACCCTCTTCCTGTCTCCCCATTAAAACCTCAACCCCATGAGGATCTTGCATTGTGTGTGCCTCTTATGCTCCTTCCTTCAAATTTTTTGTAGTAGCACCAACACCGTGCCTTTTTTCTTCTATATTTCTTAGCTAGAATTACTTCTTTTATTCACAGACTCCTGTTTAGTGTTAGTTGCATGCTTCTTCTTCCAGTTCCTTTTCTAAACCTTAGGTTGTGACCCTTCATGTGTAGTTCCTCCTATGACCTCATTCTCAATGGTGGTTGTCTCTTGATTACTATTAGGGTTAGCCTCATCCTCCAGATCTTCAAACCTATTGGCAAAGCTCTTATGTTGGATTAACCCTTGTTACCTATGTTTCCTTCACTTCATGCCTAGTGTGAATACTCCTTCCTAGTATGGTTGTGTTCTCTCCTCTTTTGCTACCCATCTCACTCCCACATCAACTTCTTCCTCCTTCTGTTGGTCCACCACATTACATTTTTTTATCAGGTATCCAAATTTCCTACATGCTAGGTAAATTTTAGGAATTGACTTATACTCCAACTTGTAGTCTATGTCGTTGATCAACACTTCAGGCTAGATTGGCTTTGACGTATCAAGTTCGACTACAAGACATGCAAATCAGCCTCTTGTTCTCTTTAGGATGTGATCATACACCTTGATTAGGTCACCAATTGCATTCCCTATCACCTCAAATATCCTTTTGTTGTATGAATGATGTGGGAGGTTGATTACTCTCATATAAGTGATAATATGCATAGGAATGCCCGTTGATGGTTGGAATGAGGAATAACATTGCCACTCCATCAAGGGGTATCCGAACAAAGCCTAGGGAACCCCAATTAGGACCTTTTTTTAGTCATCCTTGCAAGAAATTTGCACTGTGAAATACCCCATGCCATATTCATAGATGATGAATTTTCCTTTTAACTTCCATATGAGCTTGAGTTTGTCCCTCATAGTTAGAAACCCAAAGTCTAGGCCCACCAGTTTAATGATGACCACAAACTTAAATGGTTTCTCCAGTATCTTTTTAGCTTCGTGCACCAGATATACCTCTAGCAACCGACATTCTCTGATGACTTATATTTCATCATTATAGATCTAGGGTTCTTCTTCATCATCAAGAATGAAACCATTGGGATCGTGAATCTGCTTAGTATTATGCCCTCTATTCTAGACTAATTCATTTATAAGTGTCACATCCTATTCATCCCATGTTTCCTCACTTTCAAATCTAGGGTTTCCTTTTCCCACATCCTTGGAAAAAGGTGGGAAAGCATGCTGAAAAATGGGTCTTGTTTCTCTATAGTTGGAACTGAATATTCTTCTGATATCTTTATCTAGAGTTCTCTGATTACTTTGGTTTCCCCTCATCCCTCCATACATTGGGTTTATCCCCAATACTTTCACACTAACCTGTACGAGATCAGGTCGGTCACCTTCCATTGTAGGAACGTAGCCTCTCAGTCTTCAATGTCATGCATCATCTTCTCCACCCCAGTCATGGTTACTTTTCCCTAGGGTAGCGCCGCCACAACTATTTCCTATCACCCCTGTACTCCCCCGTGCATCCCCTAAGTCTGTATACTTCTTACATGGGCTCTTGTGATTGGCTCAAATATACATATTTTGTAATTAGTGTAGATATTAAAATGTAGCTCAGATGATGGTCAAACTACATATGGTTTTGATTAGAAAAATGCATAGATCATGAAAAAAATAGATTCAAATTTTGATTATGCTTCTTGTTCCTAAAGTGTAGCTCATACATGAATGTAGGGTAAATACTACATATAAACCCTAGATCTAGTAATTAAAATATTGAATATATGGAATACATATATCTTGCAACAATATGCGATATTCTTGAATAATAATGATACCAAAAGATCATTGTAAGGGGCAGGGTGATGATAATGATCTTTTAGGGTGCTAAGCATTAAATAAGGAAATTAGGTTTAGAAGCTAATGTTCTTTTTTATTGTGATAATAATTAGCATGACCTAATCTAATTACTGATAATGAATTAACATTCTTAATATGATGATTACAGTTACATCTAATGTATGTTTAAGGATTCCTAAATCATAATGTCCATGAACTTGGTAATATTAGGGCTTTGAAACCTAACCCTAATTACGACCTAAACTAAGGAAAACCAAACACTAGTCTAAGACCTTGGTTAGATCTAATTAGAATTAATATGATCAATTTGAGACATTTTAGGGTTGTATGTAATTGTAGATCATATTGATTGATTGGATGCATGTTTGCTTGATGAATACACTTGATGACTAGATTGCATAAAGTACACTTGAAGTATAATACATGTCTTCTACATGATAAAGGTATGTGATTACGCTTAGGTATACATGTATCAACTTTTAAAGTTTGCTGAGGTTTCTCAAAGTTTGAATGTGACTATGAGTATCACATAAATAGACTATGATATATATACCCTGGGATATACTGATCAAGGGGTAATGCACATAAGTTCAATGATGCACATTGATTACACTTTAGATAGTAGACCAAGAACAAGTTAGAGTATCTAATGAAACCACAAGTTCATATATGCCATAAATGATTGTTGATAATATATATAAATATATATACATGTGATGTTTTCGATGAACCCACATACCAATATAGAAATATGCTGACTGCATTTTGTTTTTGTTTTTCGGTATTTTAGGTATTTGATACTCACGATAAAGGACATGAAGATTAAGATTCGAAACTCTTGAAGATATTGAAAATAAGGAAAGAAGGATTAGGTAGTTTAATATTTCTTCTCATTTTTGTACAAATTATTTGTTGAAGTATTCATGTAACACCTTCAGGTGTATAATTCAACATACGTACTCAATCAAGTTCAAAATAATTGAAATAATTTACTATTCTTTATTATTTGTTAAATCTGATCCTAGAAATGTAGGTAATGATCCTCAACTTTAAGGTCTTCTCTTAAATGAGGGACACTCAAAAGTGGGGATCATTACATTTTATATTAGAGCCCATATTTTGCAATTAATATTGAATAGTTTATAATTTCAAATTATCCATAGATACATAAGGAAAATTATGAAGGCATAACCTAATGGTAATGGTGTCCAAAAAGGGTCACGATTTTAGGGGTTGGCAATATTTCCTATGCACCATTATGTTGGTAAATGAGGACTCCCTTAGAAAATGTGATATCTTCTTGGTCAGATGCTAGGGTTGTGTGTGAAATAATGTTTGTTTTTTAGGTTTCTCATCTCTAATTTCACCATTTCTCATATTTTTGGTTAGTAAAACCTCAAGAGGAACTTCCCTCCTCATCTAAAGTTTGGGTTTTGAGAAGAAGTAGGATTAAGGCATCCTCTATCAAATAAAAAGTAATGTTAATTAAAGAGATAAATGTAAATTATGTGACATATAGTGAATGTTCCCCTAGTGCAGGTAAACCCTAGAAAGATGTAAGTATGGGTAAACCCATCCGTCCCTGAAGGATTGGGGTTGGGATAACCCAATATGGTATGAAAATCTTAGTGGGTTGAGGGATATCTAAAACCCTAAGATGTAGGGTGCAGTCCCTAATCCTAAACCTAAACCCCAATCTTGGGTAATGGGAGTAGCATAGATGAAATAAAAATCCTACTCAACCAAAATCTAAGTAGGGATGAAGGAAAGAGGAAGCCCAACTGGGTTTGGGTAATTTAGTTTAGATACCCTAGTTTCCCAAGCATGTAAGTACATGGAGTAATGCATGCATGATACACATAAAGGGTTTTGAATATAATTGAAACATGAAATCAGTGAAGATATAATGTGAATATAGGACCCTCAATTCACTTTTAGGGTTGGTGTCCTAACTGGGGGGTGGGTCAACCCAAGATTGGGAAAAGGTTTATGAGGGAGGCATAACCTTAAACCTATAGGGCCAAGTTATGGCTAGAAATCCAAACATCCTCCTCTAGGTCAAGAACACACCCTAGGTTAGGACCTTCCCTAGAAGGTGAGTTTAAAAAAGAATAAAAAACCATCGTTATCCTTCACTTATTTCGTTTCGTTTATGAGTTCTATTTTAGGGAAACTTTAGACTTCCTTGAAGGACCTGAGCCTAAAGGGATGAAATGAGATGGTATGGAACAAGGCATGGAAGACTTTTCCCCTACCTAATCAAACAAAGTTGTTAAATGGGAAATATAATTCTAATGTATGCAGATATGAAAATCTTAGTTAGAGATGTCCCAGGGTAAACATATAATGGTAGGTAATTTTCATTGAAGGTAATCATACATCTCAGTTACATAACCCCTAAGGCCACCAAGTCAGAAATAGAAGGGCATGTGTTTGGATTAGTGCCTTGGATGCATAAATATAAGAATGAAGACTTTCATTTGGGAAATATCAAGTAAAATGTGTAATATCAAAAGATAAGACATTGGAATAAATTCCTATAAAGGAAAATCTAAGTAATACTCAAGTGAGGCACAAAATAGCCCTATGTAGGGAAGAAACTCAATTTATGATCAAATTAGCCCTAGTTAGAGAAGAATCTTATGTTAGCCCTATGTAGGGAAAAGTTGAGGCATGTATTTTCCCTATTGAGGGAAGTGTTGAGCCTCACATTAGCCCTATGTAGGGAAGAGCTTATGAAAAGACACTTTCTATGTATCTAAGGCCCAAGGGGTCAAGTGAGGAATAATCAAGGATAATAAAATAAAGTAATGGCATCTCAATAGACCCTAGAGAGGGTGGATACTTATATAAAACCCTAGGGTAAAGTAGTGATGATTAAGGATACATAAGACCTATGGGGTATGTAGGTGATCACGATCCAAGTGCATAGAGCCCAAGGGGTCAGGAGCTGGACACTCCATGTGAACCTAAGGCCCAAGGGGTCAAGTGGAAATGGAGCTCCATAAATGCATAAGGCCTGAGGGGTAAAGCATATACATTAGGCATTTGAGAGAACAAGGAGATCACTCAAAAGGTTCTGATACCTCTAGAGACCTTAAGGGAATGACTAAAGATAATGAGATGTGAACATAAGAAATGTAAGAACATATCTACTGATGATTGAAATAGAATTTAAAGGGAGTTATGTACAAACTCAAGGCTGAGAAAGGCACTATCCATGAGTCCAAGTTATTTAGGGGATTTTCATGGAATTTGAAGGAATTCATGGTTAGTAGCCTTTTTTGAGAGCGACTCAGCCTAAAATTCCAAAATGTAAGGGGATGTGTGAGTGCACTATCTATGTGGATGAAGTAGGTTGAACTTTGTATTTGGACTGGAGCCAAATGCTTATTTCATCTTATAATGGGTGTTAGAGATAGGGTAGACACATATGATACATGAATTTGACACATGAGAATAAATAAGCTAGGTTGAAATTGATGACATAATCTACAGTTTTGAGGTATTACCTCACCCTTGAACAAAAATAGATGAGTAATAGGTTTGAAACCTAGTTGAAAATATGATGGTCAAGTGATAAAATCATGTAATGAATGAGGATGTGTAGATACCAAAGTTATTGAACTAGGGTTGCAACCTAAGTAATATGAGAAACTTTCATACCAATAGAAGTTCATAAAGATAATCTAGCAAAACAATCTAGGAAAGGTTACTAGCCCAGATGTTTGAAGCTCATGCAAGTGAACATTCACTTCAACTTCAGTGGGTTTGAATTTTGGGACAAATTCCTTTTTAAGAAGGTTTGAATGTAAGATCCTTAACTTTGGTATAGATCCAATTATAATACATTGATATCCATTTAAGGTAATCAAAGTAATGTTATAATGAATTATGATTATAAGCCCTAGTCTTTGATAAATGTTAGGAAATAATATGATGTGGGGCTAATATGACTATGTGAGTCTTTAGTTCAACTAGTATGATGAGAAATGCCTAAATTTCATAATTATAAAGGTAATAAGGCGTGTGGAGTAATTGGAAGGTCTAGGTTTGAGTTATGGGCCATAGAATTCAAGTTAAGCCCAAATGGGCTATTTGTATAGAAAATAGGCCCATTGGAAGATAGGATAAAGATAATTGGATTTCGTGCAAAATATGATGTAATTAATCTTGAGAAATGGTTAATAAACTCATGATGAGATAGCCAGCAAGTTTCTAGAATATTGCAAGATGATAAATGACACAGCTTATTAAATGGGTAATTATCTACTCTTAAGTTGCATTCCAAGTATTAAGATATCAACTGAAAGTATTATGACCTAACACTTGATATACTATAAGATTATGAGTAAATAGAGATAAATTTAAGAGTTGAACCATTTTTATGGATAGATGTGACCTAGGTAATTAAATTAATGAAATTCTCAAAGAGAAGGAAAAATGTATTTATCATACTCCTTTTGATCCCAAACCTTTCCTAAATGTAGATTAGGGTAAATTAGAGACTCCTAAAATTTGGGCACCATCAGATAATTCTACTAACCTACAAGATTTTTGGGAGATTTTGATAAATAAGCTAAGGTTTGGATATTATCCTGGTTATTTCATTTATTTAATGTTGGTCACAGTAAGGTCAGCATATATTGAAAGCTTAGGTGCATGAAACTTGATGTAAGCTCAGATCTCAGTCATTGACCTGAGATCAGATGATTGACAAGTCATCTTCAACCTCGGGCCAAGAGGCCAACATGAAGGGCACTCCTTCCCGATCTCTCCCTCACTCATCACTCCTCCAATCTCTTAGAGAACGTTCCCAACATCTTCAGGAGAGCTATCCAAACCAAACAAACTATTATTTTACCATTATCACATCCCCAATTAGTAATGTCCAAAATGAGGCTGGGCTTGATCTCCCTATCTAGAGAAAGAGAGATGTTTTGAACCCTACACCTATATAAGGATCTAATCTGTTCCATCATGTCTGATGGAGGGATAACTCACATGCAATTGTACTTTGTCAACACCACAACCATCCCCTCTTCTTCCTACTTCTACTTCTCCAATCCAGGATGGGGTTAGTGCTTCCCTAACCACCATTCTCTGCCACAGATGAGTCGAACGAATACGATAAACATGTATGAAGGTTTGTGCAGTGTTATATTCATTACAACCACCTAGGATCAAAGATTCAACAAACAAGTTGACACCGGTCGTGGAGCAGCAAGAATCGAAGTGTGTGAGCGGAGGAGGAAGGTGATGGATGACAAAATTATAGAGTTACCCCAAGTCAAAAAATGTAAGGTAAGGGATAAATATGACCTTGTCTCCCTTCCTTTTGCTTAGTCACATGGGCATGGGGATCCTAAGAGGCATGAGCCCATTGGCTTAGGACAACCTAACAGTTGAGCTGGGTAATGCACATAGATGTTGACATGGGCTTTTGTGATTGGATCAAATATATTTGTTTTGTAATTAATGTCATATTAAACTGTAGCTCGGATGATGGTCAAAATATATATGGTTTTGGTTAGAAAAATGCGTAGATCATGAATAAAATAGATTTATGTTTTTATAATGCTTCATGTTATAAAATTATAGCTCATTTATGAATGAAGGTAAATGCTACATATAAACCTTAGATCTGGTAACTAACATGTTGAATATATGGAATACATATATATTGTGATAATATGTGATGATGTTGAATAATATTGATTCCATAAGATCATAGTAAGGATTAGGGCATTGATAATGATATTTTAGGGTGTTAATCCATAAATAGGAAATTAGGTTTAGAAGATAATGTGCTTTGTTATTGTGATAATAGTCGACATGACCTAATCTAATTACTAATAATGAATTAACATGCTTAATCTAATGATTAGGTTACATCTAGTGCCTATTTATGGATTCCTAAAATTTAATGTCCATGAATATGGTAATATTAGTGCTTTGAAAGGTAACCCTAATGATGATCCTAAATCAAGGTAAACCAAACCCTGATCTAAGACCTAGGTTAGTTCTCATTAGAATTAATATGATCAGTTGGTGACACTTTAGGGTAGTATGCAATTACAGATGTACATTTGCTTGTTGAATACACTTGAAGTATACTACATGTCGTCTACATGACAAAGCTACATTGTTACTCTTATGAATACATGTATCAACTTTTGAAGTTTGAAGTTTGAATGAATGATAACTGTTAATTGTTTATTTATTTCATGTAAACTATAAAGCCACTATGAGTGTCACATAAGTTAACTATGATATGTTGTACCCTAGGATATATTGATTAAAGGGTAATTCACATAAGCTCAATAATAGATAGTGATTACACTTGAGATAGTAGACCAGGCTTGGTTTAGAATATCTAATGAAAATACAAGTTGATATGTGTCATTAAATGATTTTTGACCATATATATACATGTATTGTTTTTTATGAACCCACTTACCAATTTAGAAATATGCTGACTGCATTATGTTTGTTAGTGTTTTAGGTAGCTGATACTCACGGTAAAGGACATGAAGATAAAGATTTAAATCTCTTAAAGATGGTAAAGATAAGGAAAGGATGATTAGATAGTTTAGTATCTCTTCTCATTTATGGAAAAATTAGTTCTTGAAGTATTCATATAACATCTTCAAGGTGTATAATACAATATATGTATTCAATGAAGTTCAAAATAATGAAAATTATTTACTATTATTTATTATTTCTTAAATCTAATCCTAGAAGTTTAGGTAATGATCCTTGACTTTAAGGTCTTCTCTTAACTGAGAGGCAGTCAAAATGAGGGCCGTTATAGTAGTGGTGGAAAAAGGGTGGAGTACATGATGTTGAAAGGTGATAAGGGGAGGGCAGAAAGTGGTCGATGGTGAGCAACAAAACATCCAAAAGTGTGAATGGGAGATGATACATCGTATGCTTTAGATGTGACCTTGTGAACAATTGTGGAATGTAAAATGTACCTATGTTTCAGTGTGTCTGTGTTTGGATGGTAGAATGATACAGTTGTGTCTTCCTTAGATGATGTCATGTTAGTAATCTTAAATGAATCAACTTGAAGTGGGTTGAACTCTGATCTGAGTGGGGCTTGGTATACATCTCTGATAATAGTTGGTCTCCCAAATTAGATCCAGAGATTGTTGAATCACCTAACATTCAGAAGAGAGGTAGAAGCTCAGTAGGGGTTTATATAAAGGAGCCCGCCTGTACGTATGTTGACCAGAAAGTTATTTTTATGAGGTATGCATAGTTTCAACCTCATTTTCGTATTTTCGGGAGATAGTGGCGACATAGATGTAGCTTTTTAGGTGATTCGTTGAGATGTTCTCGATACAATGAGAACTGATGGTGATTGTGTTCTGTATCATTTATCCTAGGGTGGTGACTAGGGAGGAGTTTGTCGAAGCTAAATCCCCCCTCCCCCAACGAAAAGTCCTACTTATTAAATGCAGATGCGTTAATTAGTGTATTTAGATCAAGATGGCTGCTGCAAGTTCGTTCAGTTTTTTTCTAGTTTGGTTGTTGTGTTATGGTGTTTATGGCGATGTTTGGTTCTCTGTTTGGTTGGGCGTGTTTGCCCTAGCTTCTGGTTGGGGTGTTTTCTCCCCTATCTCTGCTCAGTGAATGATGAGTCTTGGTAGATCAAGCTGTTGGATTGCCTTTTTTCTGCTGCTTCTGTTGGTTGGTTTTCTTGGCTGATCTTTGTAGGTCTGCTGCTCTCTCTCCTTTCAGTAATGGGTGAGACTTGGTCAGTTTTGCTTGGCTTTGCTACATTATCTCTTCTGGTTCGATGAATATAGTTTGGCTATTTTGCTCCCCTCTCAATGGTAGAGATGGTTGAGTTGGTTAGCTCCATCTGTTCGGCTTGCTTCATCAGCCTTGCTTAGTTCTGCTGGTTATGGCTTTAGTTGTTGATCCTTGCCTTGGAAGGTTTCATGCTGACTCCCTATTGGGTTGAGATCTCCTTTTTTGTCTGGGTGTCGGTGCCTGCTTGCCACACTATTGATGAGGTTAGCTCCCATATCACTCTTGTGATGGTTGAGTCTTCTTCTATTCGTTGCTGCATCTGCTGCTATACGTCTCTGGCTATGGTTGGCGAGTGTTGTTTGAAGTTTTATGTCCTTAAGTGCTAAAGTGGCGGAAACATTGTTATATTTTTCTTCTTGAGGCTACACCCCTATTCTTCTGTCCTCATTCTTTTGTACATAGCTTTTATAGCTCGTTTCCTTTTTTTCTCTACCTTCTCGGAGGTAGTATGCATTGTACAGACACTATAGAAAAATACAAAAAAGCAACACGAGTTTTCACCGACAAAAAAAAATAGTCTAAACTATTACAATTTCATTACTAATTCTATCATGCAATTGAGTAGATGGAGTTCCGGATCACCTGATTTTACATTTGGAATTACAGTAAGTGTGGAGGCTGAAAATGCGAAGAATGAGAAAAATCACTCTCATTACTATGTGATAGTTGATGAGTAATGATATAGATAACACTTCTTCCACTAAATCTCACACCCTATCTTCAATTAACATAAACAAAAAACACAAGACATCTTTCGACACTATACAAAGATTGTGTACAGTGCTAGAAGTTGAAAAGTCTCTAGATATAAGAAAGGACAGAATAATATACTAGTACTTATAATTAGTGATAAAAAAATATGAAAATTTCATATTTTAAATTAAAATTGTACTAATGAAGGTGTTAGTCAGTGATGGGCATATCAATTATTTTTTTAATCATTTTAGTGTATAAGTCATATATTTTTATCAATAATATTTGTATAATATATATTTATATATCCTATACTGAGCATTTTTTAAAATAAATAGTGTTCACAAATAACTATTACAGATGCATTACGTATTTTCAAGACAAACAATGTTGGTTCATAGATATTACATTGTCTATTTTAGACTTGAACAATGCTAACAAAACATGTACAAATTCTTGTGTAACATTCTCTCTCCATTCACTATCTATTTCTTTATATTTAATACACTTCCTCTCTCCATCCACTATCTCCTGATTCCTATTTATTACATCTTCTCTCTCCCTCCACTGCCTTCTTTTATTTATTACACAGTCTCTCTCCATCCACTTTTTTTTTATTAATTGCAGACTCTCTCTCAATCCACTAACGAGACACACTGTGCTAATAGTATTTTTGCGTATTCCCGAAGTAACATGTATATTTTTTTTATGGAAGTGGTGTTGGATTAATAATTTTCTATAGTTAATTGATAGAATGTGTTATCAAGACTTGTTCGATTTTTCACGATCCCAAGAACACATGCAACTAGGTATGAAGACGCCACAAACATATTCATAGAGTTTGAGCTGCCGGCAACATCTTCTTTTTCAAAAATATTCATCAATGATTAGATAAATTAAGAGAACAAAAGAAAATAGTGTAAATTTCTCTTATCCTATTCGGAAGGAAAAATCAGTATCAAAAGCTACATACCGTCAGCCAACTTAGAGAATTTTTAATAAATTATAACATTATATGATCAGTATTTTAAGGTTGACATGACATTTATCGTATCAACAAGTTTGTAGTAATGAAGTTAAAAGGGTGTAATCCTGATTAGTCAACTAATAAATCAATACGGCACTTGTAACAAATTCATCTAATGTGTTAATATTTTGTCATCCTTCCTCGAAAATTTAGCCCCACCTATTGTGATTTTCTGAATCCACCACTAATATTATGGTTTCCTGAGTATTCAATACCATGCATCAAACCGTTCGGTTGTATATTTCAGCAGACGTAGCTACTGGCGAAAAGAAGTGGTGTTATGTAAAAGTTGTATTGAAGTAGATGCAGCGATTCCGCGTTGCGATGGCTATGGTGTAGCGTAGCTGTTGACGGCAATTATTGTTATGTTGTAAGACAAAAATGTTTCAGAGGATGGGATGCTTTTGTTGTTGGTGTTGAGAGAGGTTGAAGTTTTCTCTTATTAGACTCTAGAGGAAAACTAGAGCTCTTCAACGTCATAGCTATGGAACCATGAGCTGTCTGTTAGGTTCATAGCTTGATCTTGGTGAGTTGAATTGAGTTGAGTTGTTTAGGGTGCTTCTTTTATAGTGGGGTTTTGTTGAGAGTTGAGCCGATTTTGTGATATTCTTGATTTTTCCCTATTAGGCAACGAGATGTATAGAATTCTACTGTGGTTTCTAAAAGAATTGGAATGTGATTATAGAAGTTTATATCCATGACAGTTTTTAGACGTTAGCACAGACCTACTTTGGTTTCTGCTCACCGTCTCCTGTTTGGTGGTCGGCGAACAGACGACGGCAAGTTGAGTTCTGGTGCCCAGCATGATGATCAAGATGAAGGATAGTCCATCTTAGGGCAAGACCAAAAGTGCAATATGCATTAATTGCCGGTTGAATGCATGTTAATCAACAGAAGAAAGGTGCCGCGTATGTACCAGCTGCCTAGCTCCGACAAGTGTTGAGCAGGACTGTTGCTTTAGTGAGACAGTGGCCAACAAGGCAACAACATGATTAAGGTCCTTAGCTCTTACAGTGATATACACAGAAGATGAACAGGATAATTGCCCGTACGTACGTGAGAAAATTCAAGTAGGTATCATAAATTTCCTGTCCATATAACAAGCCCCGGCCTAAAGGACATTCAGAAATCAGAATCCGCGAGACCACATAACAGGGTGCCCGCGTGCAAGGTGAGCCTGACATTGCTGTGCATGTTGAGGATGTAGGGCTCATTCTCCACGACATAGGAGGCCGGGAATTTTCACATGCAGCCCCACTCCTACCCTTCTGGCGCGCCAACCCCCCGACTGTAACATATAGAGAGCAGGGACCATCTGCGGCCAGCCAGCCGGCTGCCCAGTGCGGTCTGCGACTGCCCGGGGACCTCTGTTGACTGCTTGCTTGTTGGAGCAACCTGGTGTGTCCTCGCCCAAGATGACAATCATGTCCGGGGGGAAGACAAGGGAGGGAGGCCTTATCTCTGTAGCGTTTCTAGGGTGGGGCTTCCTCTGGTTGCGCCATGATGATTCGCCGTTTTTGAGAATTTGAAAGGATAAAGGATTACAAAAGCCACCCCCACCTCTTGCACCCATTCCTGAGGCCAGGGGACCAGCGAGGTGTGAAAGTGGGTGGGTGGAATATTATAGGGTCTTTGTTGTCATATTGTAGGGGTTGCCCATCGGTCTTGATTTCATGGAGGGACTATTACTACCGTACCCACCCTAGTGTCACCCTTTCCTGCTCACGTTTACTGTTTTCAGTTAGGTGTATGAGATTCGGTCTTGATGCATTCTACTGAGGACAAAGATATGTTTGGACTCCTACTCCCACCCATGTGCACGCCCAACTGTGTTTCATAGTAATGGATTCTGATGCTGATTTCCATCTTTCCATGTGTGTTCTTACGCAGCTTCTTGCCGAAATCAAGTGTCGAATACGTGATCTTCGAATCAGGCAAAGAAGAATATCCTCGAATCCACCCGGATTTGGATATTTATTTGAACGTGGCTGTCTTTGCTTTCTTTTTGATAACGTCAACAAGTCAACAACTGAATATACACTTTCAAGAAAGTTAAAACTGATTCCACCATTTCAAGTATGCCAACTAGCTCACGTCCTTCATATACACTCCTTGATTTCATGACAAGAATAAAGTAAAGATTGTTTGACCTTGAGATTCATGATCCGTTGCAGAAATACAATGGTTGCATGACTTGAAAACCTAAAACCCATATCTCGGTCCAGCAGTAAGCCTTTTTCAGCTCAATGTTATTTTTTTAATGATAACTAGTTATTGCACGTGCTATGTACATGATTTCTTCACATAGTCTACAAAATACTCAACTCAAAATGTGGGTAAATGTGTCCATCATATTTAAATGTTTACTCATTAACTTACATAATGAATTTGCATATATTATGATTCATAAACATTTATTTTGACAACTTACTTTGGTGTTTATAAGAAGAAAAGGTAACTTAATAAGACTCATAAGAGCAAGTTAACTACATATCTAATTCCACAAAATGTTAAATGTTTTATGTAACATAAACATCACATGCTCAACAAAGTGAATACAATTGTGTTGTGTTTAAAAATCTTAATGAGACTTGATAAAAGTTTTGATCTTTTGATTAAAAAATGTATTTGGAAGCAAGTGTGGATTTTGATGTTGTAAAAATGACAAAACATGTTAATTGAGGTGTGATATGAAGACTTCATAGTCATTAGGAATTAGAAAACTATTTGTTGATGAGAAAAATATTATGATTATGATAAAAGGCCATTAATGACGTCATTTGGTATTATTGTCTCCTAATATATCAATAACATTGAGACAAGGCATGATACATGGGAGTATATATCCTCCTCATGCAGTGGAGGATCTCTTGTAACACTAGAGGGGGACACACCCCCAAGATTATAAAAAATTAATGCATATGGTTGGGTTAAAGTTGTTAATTAATCTACTTTATTACATTTGACCATTTCTAATTTGATACGCCCCCCAAGAGTTTTTCATTGATGATTCTTTTATACTTTTTAAGTCAAACATACAATAACATTCTCTATTATTTGAACTTCTTTTTGAAATTTACTTGCTAAATTTATGTATTCGTAGATTTCTTTTCAGTTTGTGTTACTTTTCAATTATGAAAATAATTTCTTGTGTTATTGTCTATTACAATTTTTGTTCCATTTTGATTCTTAAAAATTAATGAATATAGTTTGGTTAAAAGGTGGTAATTAATCTATTTTATTGCGTTGATAGTTTCTTATTCCCCCTTAAGAGTTTTTGTTGATGGTTCTTTTATACTTTCCCAGTTAAATAATGCAATAATTTTTTTTTATTATGTTGGACTCCTCTCGACAATTACTCAGTAATTTAATGCCCTCATAGATTCCTTTTCAGTTTTGTCTTTTTTTACAATTACTTGTGCTATTGTCTTTTATAATTCTATCCCATTTTGATTTTTTAGTGAATTTTTCTCTTTCTCCTATGGTCTTTTGATAATTATTATTATCCAAAACAAAAAACACAAATAAAGGAAACAATCGAGCTTTATGAATCTATCTGTAAACTTCCAACATTGAATGTGTCAAACTCAATGTTTTGTTAAACAAGTGTCAACATGACCTAGTAGATATTTGTAGGCTTGATTATTTTCAAACATAATTTCACATCATCACTCAAACTTCGCTTTCACTACTATTTAAGCGACCAACACAATCTTTAAAAATTGGTTGCCTTTTCCTTTTTTGAATGTACTTAAGTGTGCTCAACAACACATATCAAAGAGAAACAAAGTCGATTCTTATGTCCAATTCTTGGCTAATTTTTTTCATTATTCACCATCCATGTATCATGGAGTGAAGGAAACATCTCGTAAGTCATCTTGTCATTTATTTTATTTATTTATCATACATGTAGTTTTATATAACTTGCTTATTTTCCTCTAAAACTGTTGAAATTTTACTTATATTAACTTTGCATGAAAGTAGCATAACTTACAAGATAAAATTATTGAAAGTTTGTCTTTTTTTTTTAATATTACTCATTTGATTTCAATGATCAAGAAAAAGTTGATTTGGGATGTCAACTTTGTCATTTCATAGAACATGCTCCTACCAATCTAGAATTCATGAACCTTTTGATTGTTTTAGATTTATAGTGTACTCTTACAAAAACTAAAAAGAAAAAATTCACACATTGCTACATATTTCTTGATAGATTGATCCATCTGACTTTAACTCTTCCAGTCTACATAGACACAACAGAACTGAATTCTCAGTGATGAAACTTATTAACAAAAAATTAAGCAACAAAATAGAAGATGAATTTCTCACTTATAATCTCATTGTCCATTTTGAAAGAGGGATTGCAAAGTCATTCAACACTAATTCTACCATTGCAGACTCCAAGAACATTAAAGAGAGAAATGCAATGTTTTAAAATTTTAGAATTATATTATATCATTAATTTTATTATATTTTCTTTTGTAATCAAATCTATCATTGTACTTGAAGTAAAAAATATTATTTTCACACTTAGTTTTTTGATATTTTGAGATGAATACACTTGACTACTTCATAGTACACAATGGCTGCCCAATATTTCACCCCAAGATCCGCCATTGTCCACATGTGATGTCAGAATCAAGGGTTTTCTTTCATTTTCAAAGTATAACTATGTAAATAGAGACACATAAGGCATTTTAATTCATGTATGTAATGATACAATCCAAGTGAAAAACATCTCACCTTTAGTGTCTTTTAGTTCCAAAATATTATCATGCTTGTAGGAGTTTTATGGTGGAACATGTGACAACAAACATGTAGTGGGTATGCCTCCTTTATTGTGGTTGGATACTATATAGTTGTATACTTATATTTATATTTGTGGATCATTTTTCAAACCACTACTTGACATGTAGAGATCTATGTAGGCACGGATAAAGAAATTTTGATATCCAACATGACTATATAGAAAATAGATTTTTGTGAATTTGGATTAGCTCTTCATTCTATCAATTTAATTCAATGTAACCTTTGCTATAAGAAAGAGTTAGTTTTAAAATGTATTCTATTGTGAATGGAAATATATGGCAAGAATGCATTTTAACTGTTGTTAAAGAACATAATGTACAAAAATACAATTTCATAAGCTTCAATATTATCATCTTCTCTTAGATTTGATCTGCTCATGAGAAATAAAGAACCAGTGATTATTTATGTTTACCATAAATTCAACAAGCTGCTCTACAACATAATCATTCATGATCAATTATAGTATTTATTATAAATTCTACATGAATACTTTGTATACATAGGAATGTAGAAATGCTATTGGATTGCAACGAATATATTACTTTTACTCAATATTAGGAAAGGACAGAAAAGGAGCTCATGTAATTACCTTTGAGTGACGGTCAGGAGAATGAGATCTACAGTTGCTTTACAAAAATCAAACCAGAATACAAACTTCTTGGTCAGGAGTATTGGGCTTCTACTTTATGTTTGAAATGGTATGAAAAAATATTATTCAATCTACATGTTGATTTTTCTACCTAATAACATGTAATTGTGAATACTTGCATGGGTACCCAAATAAAACAAACAATGAACAATATAAAAAAATGAGAGCATTTACCTTGAGTTGAAAATCCTCACCCTCTATGGAAACTACAACTGATTGAAATTGTGCATGGGAGGAACCCAAATTTCAATGACTGGGATAATGAGGCGTACGGTGCAATTTGGTTGAACATGTGATCCATTGATATGTCCTGGTCTATGGAAAAATTGTTGTAAGATCAAGCAACATGCAAATTTTCAAAATTAGGTGGAACGTAATTGAGAAAAGTGGCAATTCAAACATCAAGTAACCTAACCATCAAGAAATGAAAGTTGTATCCAACTACATTTGGTTTATCTGAGTTTTTATACTCCATCCTCCTTTTATTTTCTGGCACAAAATTATGTCAATTTTCTACATATCCTACGTGCATGTACATGTACTTGTTGTATGTGCATGTCCTTAACATGATGGTGTGAACCTTCATATTATCAAAGATGTATAAGTCATTGTCTTCAAACTACCCAACAAGGTAGGACTCAGTGAAACCTTGGAGGGTAGAGATATTGGAATTTTTCTAGAAAAAGATTATTATTAAAAAAATTGATCATATCATCCATATGGCATTGTAGGGGTGACATGCAGATCATGAGTTGGAAGACTTCTCACACTTGAAGATCTTACCCAACCATAGGCACCTGCTTCTACTTGAGGAGGCTTGTAGATGATTATTCAATGAAAAAAGATGGTAACAGCTGCTACTAAGGAGTCAGTTGGTTCCTCTTATCTATATTATGTAGCTCAACATAGCAATTTTATAAGGATGGGGCATGACGAGTGTTTCCTCGTTGTCCAGGACGGTGGGCAAGTGCTAGATTGATTCCAATATAGTACCACAATTTGAGAAGTACAAGTTAGTAAATAAGTTAATTCAAAAATAAAAAATTTACTATAGATGAGGTGGAGGTCAATGGGTTATGGGTTTATGGTGTGGAGGTGGATGGGGTTGATGGAAGGAGAAGGGTTGATGATAGGTTGATGGATGGATGGGTCGATGGGTGAAAGGTTGATGGATGGGAGATGAAGAGTTGATCGATGGCTAGAAGATGAAGGGTTGATGGGTCGATGGATGGTGGAGGTCAATGGGTGTAAGAAGAACGGTTGGTTGATGGGTGGAAGATGAAGGGATCAGTCAATGAGTGGTGGAATTCAATTAGTGGAATATGAAAGGTTGTTCGATGGGTAGAACATTAAGGGTTGGGACAATGGGCAGTGGAGGTCAATGGGAAAGGAGGTGATGATGAAGGTTATGGATGGAGAGGGTGACTAGATGGTGTGGATGGTGGAGGTGGTGGATATGATGGAGGTAGTGGGGGTCAATGGAAGTCGAGGAGGTGGGTTGATCGCTTAGGAAGAACCTATTACATTTGATACCATATAGAATAGAAAAACTTTTATTTAATATGTCAAAACAATTACAATGCACTCTCTTTTATAGGATAAGAGAGGAAAAGAGATACAACACAGGACAATATGGGTTAAAAGAAAAGCTAAATACACGACAAGTCGAAAGCACATAACAAAAAACACATCATAAGATAACGCATAACAAAACATGTAACACAAGATAAAGCATAAAGAATGACATTCTACATTAATGTATTTGTAGAGGCATGAACTACAAATTGGATTGTCAATCCTTAGTAAATGAAATACATAATTTATCTATTAACCATACTAGCATTCTGAGTGATTTATTTAAAATTTAACACGGTAATGTTATGTCTACATAGCAATGGCTTCTCCTAGAAACTAAAAGAAGCGTGGGTTGGTACATCATGCATCCTCATTCCAAATAAGATCTACATGCATAACATCTATGAACTTGTTAAATCTTGGGAGTCCACAATCACATCACATGATCAACGCTATATTAGAAAATAGTCTACTAGTCCTTAATTGTAATAACCTAAATACATGATTCGTGGTTGATGCTTACGGGTCATAGGGGAGATTGAAGTAGTCTGGAATGTTGTCAATGTCGATGATCCAGGCATTGGGGATTCCATCCCCATCTACTAACGCATTAGCCAAAGGAAGATCTTAGGGATGGACTCCCTGTTGGCAATGTCGAAATAGTGGATTGTACTGCGATGACTCACAGACGCCAGATGAGACCATGCCCTCATAGTCATCCTTAGCAACAAAACTACACTCCACCATCACTAATTGTTGAGACAGGTACATGTTGCAACTACTATTTTTGTTGAACGTGGTTACATCTCCACATACCCAAACCATTGCCCTGATCTGCCTCATGGAAAACTATTGCCTAGTGACTCCATCCATCTTTGTAATGGAGAAGATGTCCATGATTCACTATTTTTCCCTCGTTCATCTTTCTATATATGCAATACCATTGATCACAAAGATTTTACACTATGGAGAGAGACAATTAATGAAGGAATTTCCTTAGTACTTAGGTGTCAACACCTCATGCTGACTATTGTATACAACCACCTATGCCCCCTCCCTTTGATGTTTTGAGTCTTGACGTTGGAATAGGTGCATTTATATGGAGGTCCAGTATCTAGAATCTATGGGAACCCTTATGTGTGACTTGCAAAGAGTCCATCTTTTACACATGCTAAAAGCAACCATGAAGAAAAGGATGTAAAGAGCCCAACTGGTTCTTGTAACTATGTAAATATGAGGGAAAAAATGAGTAGTGGTGTTTAGATGAGTAGAATAGTAGATGATCACACCACCCCAACTAATTTGCATTGGTATAATCAAACCCAGTAACCATGGTTTGTCATTAGGTGACTAGCATTTAACAGTGCATTTCCTAAGAGATGACCCTAGAATTTTAAAATATGCTATATGGGAACAATTTTGGGACTCAAAATGTGACTCATTTTTTCATTTTTACACAAACAAAGATATAGCAATTACAATACTTCTTCTTGTGTGGTGCAAAATGACACGAGTTCCATATTCAATCCTAAAATGAGTTCACATAGTACAACCCTAAAATATCTCCCCACATTGTGATTTGAGCCTAGTATATCCTATTTATTAGAACATCCAATTTATCACTTGTGCAATACTTGAAAAACAAATAAGAACCTTGAGTCTTGATTTTAAGACATGCCTCATTGTCAATAAAATATATAGAAACATTCAGTCCTCTATTGATAGTGACAATAAGTGGATACATAATTTTATCTTGGCTTTCTAGTATCTCACTCTCAGATAATGGGATGTGATAAGGAGTTGTTATGCACCTGAGAGTTGTCATCGACATTTTGAGTTTTACCTTTTTGTGTTCATGTATTCCTCATTGCATGTTCGTGATAGCTTCTCTGTGTTGAAGATATCTACATCAATTTTGACAATGATGTTTTCCCTTCAGGCTCTCTTGCAAATTGGATGACCTCCAAGTCCTCTAGCTTACTTTTCATGCATAGATCTAGAATAGGAGTCCCCTCATTGATATTCATGTCAGGAATGACAACTTCAGCCAGCTTTCCTACTCTATCAAAATATTCTCCTACATGTATCAAAGATCCTAGTTGGTGCATTGACCCTGTTGAAGAGTAGCCCCCAAGCATACATGTTGATCTACCAAAAACCTTATCGAAGCTTTGATCTTATGCATCAAACCTAGCCATAATTAAGTTATCTATATCCAACAATTGAGATTGAGTATTGAAAAATAGATTAGTAAAGACCTAATTATGAGGTCTAAAGGATCATCTATTCTAGACATTCATTGACGTCTAAGAGAGACTGGGAGAGGAGAAAGCTAGTTTCTCATGTGCATCTGGAGGACAAATCATCTGGTAGAAACTTCCTAGAGTCATCATCGATGTTGTTGTTGGAGTCTTATATGGAGTTTCTTATTTATATCATGGTATAATGTTCATTTTCCATGGGCAAAGCCTTGATCATTACGAACTAATCCACTATTCCTTAGGAACCAGAAGCATTCTTGTAAGATATTGTTGTTATACTTTTGATTTATATTTAAAGATTCATAGTTTCTTAGATTCTATGGATTAGTGAAAAATATTGTTTATTTTGTAATTGATCGGCATTAATGATTTAATAAATAGGGGTTGTGATTGGAAAATGCATCTCCTATAAGATTTTGTGTGTGGAGGTAGGTTAAGAGAGAATGGTAGTATCCTCATTCTTAATAATCTTTCTAGTTGGAGATGTAAATTTTCTTGGTTTAACTAAGTCTAAATAAAAATAGAAGTAGAGTCTTCCTTAGTTAAATAAAATGACACTAACAAATCGATATTTGGCTATCATGACTCTACAAACTATAATGACATGTTTGGTTTGCAGTATCATGGGCATGATAAGATTTAATAACCATCAATATTCCAAATCACATGTTTGTTTGCCTAAAGTTGCACACAGATTCTAATCCGTGCGTGATAGAAGTCCATGTTTGATAGGATTGTTGAGCTCTACACCACCCTTAGGTATTGGGTGGTATAAAATCTCACACACCTCTCTATCCTCAAAACTCTAGATTTTTTCACAATGGCGCCTCCAACTCTTTGCTCCCAGCTGTTGTCAGTGCACTCTGGGTCACTGATGAATCTATCATGGATGACTTTGTTGCCACACTCTTGATCACCAACGAATCTGCCATGCTCGACTTCATCACCAAACTCCTAATCATCAACGAATATGTGGTGGATGATGCTTTCACTACACACCCAACCGTCGACATCAATAGATTCTATTACAGACTCGTCACTTCCATCTAATGGAATGGACCTCAACCAAAAGAATCTATCATTAGTTAACAAACTTCACCTCTTTGGCACTGTGTCTTCCCTGTCGACATCCACCTACACAATCTAAATGAAGACCACTTTGCATAACATCAACCATCATTGCATTGTTGAGTTTAAAAACATCATGTTGGTGCATTAATGAATTCAGAATCATCTAGTATGCTTTTGTCCTCTAACATGAGTCCTCACCAATGACTTCCACGGTCACGATAGCATGTGCTTCAAAACCTTATTAAAAAAAAACTCCAGATTGAATGAGTTGCAGACACTATTTATATAGTTGATATGTTTTTTGAAATGAAGCTACATTTCATATTAAATGAGTCGCAAATTTTGTTAAAATTGTTAGTATGTTTTCTAATACCAAATCCAATCAAGTAGGTTGTTTATTCCTTTGTTTTACAAAAAGAATGAACAAAGAATATACAAACTTGTATGAAATATTACCATTCAAAATTTATTTATTTTCTACAACCATTGCCATGCCTAATGCCTTGACCCCATGGATTTTTTTTTGTATATATTGTAAATTTGGCAATTTGATTCTTATAAAGTTATTGTTTGCTAGAAACGATTAAGGTGAAGTCCTCAATGATCTGATCGTACGCACATCCAAATATAGGATGGAATCTGCTAACCTTCCATCCTCTACGTATACCTTCCTATGCCATCCTCTTGTGCATCCCATCGTAGTCTTTTCCTATGAACCAAGCATGTCATAATCACATGATTAGGAGTCTAGTATTCTTGGATCTTTAAAATTTACCAAACAAGGATAGATCTAAACCTTAACACTCATGCTTGTACCCTAATGAATATTTAATGCACATAACTTGCACACCTCAATGTGACATTGAACAAGCTTTTATTAAGTAAACCCTGATAAGATGTTGAGTTAGATATATGGAACCAACCTTAGAATACATAAATGTTGATAAGGTGTATGTAATATAAAGTGATCATGTTGACCTAAACCTTAGGTTGTATCATCTAAGCCTAATCTAGACATGTCTTGTGCCTATATTAGTGCATTAGTAACATTAGGTGCTTCAAATAATAGAACATGTCTTAATACAATTAGTGTGGACCTAGTGAGTTAGATACACCTTAATAGGAAAATTGATCCCAATACTTGTAACAAATTTTAGATATTTCACTATTAGTACATGTAATGATTGAATGTGCATAATTGGTAATATAATGTGAATAAATATAAGTGAATGATTCATGTGGACAATAATGTGACTAGTAGATATAATGTGACAATAAATGGATGGTTGATGTAAGCAGAAGCTATTAATGTGCCATTGTTTGAGTTAACATTAAAATTAATGAACATAATGAAATTAATAGGTAAAATGTCATAATGCATATACTATAATATCATGTGACCTTCATGGTAGTAACATGATGGTAATTGGACTTTAAATCCTAAATATTGAGGAGAATTTACGAATGTAGTAATAAATAATGAGAAAATAGTGTTAAACCCTAATTTTACTAAAGGTCATACAAAATAATATTAAAAATAAATATAAGTTTATAAATGAACTCTTTGGGTCCTAATTAGTCAAGATATAAAGTTTCATCATATTTTGGAACCTACAATTACTCTAACTAATCAATATAAGAAAATGTGTGATAATTTGAATCCTTGTAATAATAGATCTAGGTTGTAATAAGATGTATCTCAAATTTCCTAGTTTATTCTAAGTTTTCCTATCACACTTAGTTTTACCAAATTCCCTAAAGTCGTTTTGTAATAATTAATTATATACCTTACTTTGTTCGGACTCTTTATGAGCCATCATATTTGCATCATAGGATCTTTATTTTATCTTCTTCCTTGACTCTGTGGTTCACTGGACTCCTCGCACACTACTTATTTCTTGTTTCCTTCCTTCTCCCAATTTTCAATATCTCTCTTCTCTCCTCCTCACTCCAATATCTCCTTTATCCACATTCCTCTTAGGGTCCTAGAATAAGAGGCCCCAATTATGGTGGGACTCCATTTTCCTAGCATCCAGTCAGTGAGGGGTTCCTACGATCCCTTGTGTCCCCTATGTTTCAGACTATCGACCAAACCATGGCATCACACCTACAAATACCCATACATACACCATATTTCAAGAGCTAGATAGAAATCCCATTGGTTTTATTGATCCTAATCGAGTTCATGTATACCTACCCAAGTCAGTTGTTGTGCCTTGATCTTATACAGCTTGCCGCCTTGCTTAGTTTTACCCTGAGTGTCTCTAGTGGTATGCATCAATCCTTCCTTCATCAAAGAAACTTTATGTTTACTCAAATTCAATTGACTCAAGGTCTAAATTCACTAAACCCTTGTTTTTATGATGACTAACCATTTAAATTATTTGTTTCTTATGCTTATACTTGAGTGATTTCAGATTAGGTATAGACACACTTCAAATGCCTTAACTTATGCATCCTAACTTGGAGAAAAGACAAGTCAGAATCAATGCAAGTGTACTTTTGTGGAATATGGTGGATCTCTATTAGAATCGTGTTGTAAATCACTTGCAATGATTGTATGACTTGTAATTAAGCTTAGAAAAAATTAGGATCACTTAATTCAAATATTCAAGCACCTTAATGACATTTTCCAAAATTCATTACCAGGCATTTTTTGGTCAAGTTTCTCCTGTGAATAACTCGACCGATCCTCTTGATGCATTTTGAGAATGTCTAAGTTTTATCGAGTTTCCTATACACAAAACTCTATCGATCCTTGCACTGGGAAAAACTAAATTTAAGCGATCGTCTAAATTTCATCCCGGATAAACTCGACCGATGCTTCAAATTTACTTTGTTGAATAGCACAAGTAGTCGTTTCCCAAAAGTAAACTTGACTAATCGCACTGTATGAAAAGTCCATAAAATGTGTTTCTAGTAATTAGAGAATTGTAAAACTCAAAAAGTATCATTTGTAACACTCCAAATGGCTAGTATTCATCCTTAAGTGTTCCCAATGGATAAGAGGCATCCCCAACTATAAATAGGACCCCTTGGGCTTCATCCCATGGTTAGCCAAGCACTATGAAGGTCCCTATATAATAGTTGAGTGCCTCCAATAGCCTCCTCTCTCTCAAGATTAATCACTTACTACATCCATTAGAGTGAGTAGGAGATTTGTAAGAGAGTTATTCCTACATTTATACCTTGTGAGGCTCTATCTTCCTCCACCTCCCAATCTCTCATTTCTACCATGAAGATGAAGATGAAGATTCTCTCTTTTGTCTAAGAGAGGTGAATAAGAAGAAGGGAAGGTGTCCCTCAGTGAAAGCATCTCCTTGACGGAGGTGAAGTCAAAGGCGAAAGATCCAAGAAGAGTGGGTAATTCCTCAAAGGTTGATGACTTGTGCAAGAGTGGGTAAGCCCTTGATGAAGGCAAAAGACTTGTTGCAAAGTGGGTAAGTCCTTGATGAGGTAGAAGAATCTTGGTTGGATAGGTAAGTCATTTAGTAGGTTGTTGGCTCCCTTCTCCTGAAAGGGAAGGATGGGTATCCTTGTCCCAGAAAAGGAAGGTCATTTGATGTATGTCTTATAATGGAATATAAGTATGCCATGGTTGCAAAATCCTAGAGTTGACCTCTCTAGGCAGTGGACTGACTTACTCCTAGTTTGTAGTATGAATCCACTCTACATAGCTTGTGTTCTTGTGCTTGTTAAATATCTCTCCCTTTCTATGTATATTTTCATTGCACTCAAATTCCTAATTAGAAACCTTATCTTTTGATATATATTAAAGGTCTAATGAATTTTGTTGAGGTTCTTTTAGCTATATTCAGCCCCCTCCTCTAGAGCCCATCCTATATCTGACAAGTGGTATCAGAGCGGGTCTTCTCCAAGCATACTTCCACAAGTAGGAGAATATAGGTGATTATCAAGGTGGGAGGTACCTCATAAACATTCCAATCATTGATGGGATCAATTTACTCTATTGGATGAGAAGGATCCAATACTACTTCAAGGATCAAGTCTTGAGATATGGAGAATGGTTGACCTTCCATACAAGCTACCGAATACAAAGATATAAGATTGGGATGATCCTACTTTGAAGAAATCAACCTTAAATGAAAGAGCCATCAACATTCTCTATGCCCCCATGTCCCCCACCAAGTTCAACCGGATTTCCTCTTGTAAGACAACCTTTGAGATATGGAGAAAGCTATGCATCACTTATGAAGGGACAAAGAAAGTGAAGGAAAGAAAAGTCTACATGCTCAAAGGGTTTCTTAAAAACTTCAAGATGGGAAAGGAGGAAAGGATAGTCGAGATGTACTCAAGGTTCAACCCCATTGTGAACGGTCTTGTCGTTTTAGGTCATCCTATGGATAAAGGAGAGATAAACTCAAAGATCCTTAGAACTCTCCCCAAGAGGAAGGAATCCAAGGTGACTTCCATTGAATAAGCAAGGTCTCTTGGTGACATTCCCATTGAAGAACTCATAGGAAATCTTCAAGCTCATGAAGTTACACTTGGCAAGAAAGAGGAAGAAGAAAAAGCTCAAGAGAATGAAGAAGGATGAAATAAAAGCACAAATTGAGGCTATTGTTGGTCAAGATTATCCATCCTCTCAAGTTGAAGAAGATTCCATGTACTCCAAGGGAATACTCTACAAAAATGGTCCCCCTCCATCACCCGATGCTTCAAAAGTGGAAAGAAAGGTCACTTCAAGGAAGATTGTCCAGAAGGCAAAAAGACCCATCATCATAAGAGAAGAGAAGAGAAGTACAAGAAGAAGGAGAAATGACACTCTAGCTCAAGTGACTCGTCTAACGCAAGATTAATTGAAGAATCAAGTGGAGGATCTAAATCAAGCTCTAGTGAAGATGGAGAATGCCACTTTGCTCTCATGGCCTCAACAAATGAAGACTCAAATGAGGAAAATCTAAACTCTTTGGATAAAAAATCTTTAATTGCTATTATTTATGTTACTCGTGCCTCTCTTGAGTCTTCTAAAAAGAAAAAGAAAAGTATTGCTAGAATTTTTAATAATTTCCATTTAGAAAAAGATGATCTTGAACATGATAATATTTTCTTGCTAGATGAAAACAATGTTTATCTTAGTCAAGTAGATTCTCTTAAACTTGAAAATGCTAATTTGGTTGATAATAATATATTCCTAGAATCTAAACCTTCAATGACTACTACTAACAAAGAGCATAGGTTATGAATTCTATCATGCTAGATATTGATGTTCTTATACTGAAAATGAGGACAAATATTTTTTTCGCAAGGATTAGAATATGAAAATAGTGTTGATCTCTCTAAAATTGCTTTGCTTGAAAATGAAAATGTTTCCTTGCTTGATAAAATCAATGTTCTTGAATCTTTCTCTAGTTCTACTAGTAGAGAGAATAGTGTTGTTGCTCTTCATATTGATAAAGATTCATATATGACCAAAGGTATTTGCTTAGAAATTGATGTTTTTCATGCTAGAGATAATATCAATCAATTATTTTCTAATATTACTTTTCTTATGCATGATAATGATAGTTTGACATATTCTATGAAAATATTCTTACATGACAGAAAGAATATTAATCAAATACTAGACCATACTATTGAACAAATGGGTAGGGAATGTATTGGACTTGATTCTAGCCAAAGGAACATCAAAGACAAAGGAACTTCAATTTTCAATGAAGGATCCTCTCATTCCAAGGCTAGGAGATCATGTAATCATTGCAATGAAATTAATCATTATTCTAACCTATGCTCTGTATGATCGCACTGTATGAAAACTTGACTGATCGCACTGTATGAAAAGTCCATAAAATGTGTTTCTAGTCATTAGAGAATTGTAAAACTAAAAAAGTATCATTTGTAACACTCTAAATGGCTAGTATTCATCCTTAAGTGTTCCCATTGGATAAGAGGCATCCCCAACTATAAATAGGACCCCTTGGGCTTCATCCCATGGTTAGCCAAGCACTATGAAGGTCCCTATATAATAGTTGAGTGCCTCCACTAGCCTCCTCGCTCTCAAGATTAATCACTTACTAAATCCATTAGAGTGAGTAGGAGATTTGTAAGAGAGTTATTCCTACATTTATACCTTGTGAGGCTCTATCTTCCTCTACCTCCCAATCTCTCATTTCTACCATGAAGATGAAGATGAAGATTCTCTCTTTTGTCTAAGAGAGGTGAATAAGAAGAAGGGAAGGTGTCCCTCAGTGAAAGCATCTCCTTGACGGAGGTGAAGTCAAAGGAGAAAGATCCAAGAAGAGTGGGTAATTCCTCAAAGGTTGATGACTTGTGCAAGAGTGGGTAAGCCCTTGATGAAGGAAAAAGACTTGTTGCAAAGTGGGTAAGTCCTTGATGAGGTAGAAGAATCTTGGTTGGATAGGTAAGTCCTTTAATAGGTTGTTGGCTCCCTTCTCCTGAAAGGGAAGGATGGGTATCCTTGTCCCAGAAAAGGAAGGTCATTTGATGTATGTCTTATAATGGAATATAAGTATGCCATGGTTGCAAAATCCTAGAGTTGACCTCTCTAGGCAGTGGACTGACTTACTCCTAGTTTGTAGTATGAAGCCACTCTACATAGCTTGTGTTCTTCTGCTTTTTCAATATCTCTCCCTTTCTATGTATATTTTCATTGCACTCAAATTCCTAATTAGAAACCTTATCTTTTGATATATATTGAAGGTCTAATGAATTTTGTTGAGGTTCTTTTAGCTATATTCAGCCCCCTCCTCTAGAGCCCATCCTAGATCTGACAAGTGGTATCAAAGCGGGTCTTCTCCAAGCATACTTCCACAAGTAGGAGAATATAGGTGATTATCAAGGTGGGAGGTACCTCATAAACATTCCAATCATTGATGGGATCAATTTACTCTATTGCATGAGAAGGATCCAATACTACTTCAAGGATCAAGTCTTGAGATATGGAGAATGGTTGACCTTCCATAAAAGCTATCGAATACAAAGATATAAGATTGGGATGATCCTACTTTGAAGAAATCAACCTTAAATGAAAGAGCCATCAACATTCTCTATGCCCCCATGTCCCCCACCAAGTTCAACCGGATTTCCTCTTGTAAGACAACCTTTGAGATATGGAGAAAGCTATGCATCACTTATGAAGGGACAAAGAAAGTGAAGGAAAGAAAAGTCTACATGCTCAAAGGGTTTCTTAAAAACTTTAAGATGGGAAAGGAGGAAAGGATAGTCGAGATGTACTCAAGGTTCAACCCCATTGTGAACGGTCTTGTCGTTTTAGGTCATCCTATGGATAAAGGAGAGATAAACTCAAAGATCCTTAGAACTCTCCCCAAGAGGAAGGAATCCAAGGTGACTTCCATTGAATAAGCAAGGTCTCTTGGTGACATTCCCATTGAAGAACTCATAGGAAATCTTCAAGCTCATGAAGTTACACTTGGCAAGAAAGAGGAAGAAGAAAAAGCTCAAGAGAATGAAGAAGGCTGAAATAAAAGCACAAATTGAGGCTATTGTTGGTCAAGATTATCCATCCTCTCAAGTTGAAGAAGATTCCATGTACTCCAAGGGAATACTCTACAAAATGGTCCCCCTCCATCACTCGATGCTTTAAAAGTGGAAAGAAAGGTCACTTCAAGGAAGATTGTCCAGAAGGCAAAAAGACCCATCATCACAAGAGAAGAGAAGAGAAGTACAAGAAGAAGGAGAAATGACACTCTAGCTCAAGTGACTCTTCTAACGTAAGATCAATTGAAGAATCAAGTGGAGGATCTAAATCAAGCTCTAGTGAAGATGGAAAATGCCACTTTGCTCTCATGGCCTCAACAAATGAAGACTCAAATGAGGAAAATCTAAACTCTTTGGATAAAAAAACTTTAATTGCTATTATTTATGTTACTCGTGCCTCTCTTGAGTCTTCTAAAAAGAAAAAGAAAAGTATTGCTAGAATTTTTGATAATTTCCATTTAGAAAAAGATGATCTTGAACATGATAATATTTTCTTGCTAGATGAAAACAATGTTTATCTTAGTCAAGTAGATTCTCTTAAACTTGAAAATGCTAATTTGGTTGATAATAATATATTCCTAGAATCTAAACCTTCAATGACTACTACTAACAAAGAGCATAGGTTATGAATTCTATCATGCTAGATATTGATGTTCTTATACTGAAAATGAGGACAAAGATTTTTTTTGCAAGGATTAGAATATGAAAATAGTGTTGATCTCTCTAAAATTGCTTTGCTTGAAAATGAAAATGTTTCCTTGCTTGATAAAATCAATGTTCTTGAATCTTTCTCTAGTTCTACTAGTAGAGAGAATAGTGTTGCTGCTCTTCATATTGATAAAGATTCATATATGACCAAAGGTATTTGCTTAGAAATTGATGTTTTGCATGCTAGAGATAATATCAATCAATTATTTTCTACTATTACTTTTCTTATGCATGATAATGATAGTTTGACATATTCTATGCAAATATTCTTACATGACAGAAAGAATATTAATCAAATACTAGACCATACTATTGAACAAATGGGTAGGGATGGTATTGGACTTGATTCTAGCCAAAGGAACATCAAAGACAAAGGAACTTCAATTTTCAATGAAGGATCCTCTCATTCCAAGGCTAGGAGATCATGTAATCATTGCAATGAAATTAATCATTATTCTACATATTGTCATTTTCAGAAAGAACCCAAGAGCAATAGGACTTGGGCTGCTAAGCTAACCCATCTGGACCCAAGAATGATTGGGGACCATTTCTTCTTGTAGGTCACTTACTAATGGATTGACATGAGGTATGGATTTGTAAATTGACTTTTCAATCCACATGAAAGAAGATAGGTGAGATGTGTATGGGGTGGAAACAAGTGGAACAGAAGCGGTAAGAATAGAGGTAATGTTACAATCATAATGTGTTTTTTACAAGTTAGTATGTACTATACATATGGTGTTTGAAACCAAAGTGATATATTGTGATTCTCATCACTTTCTTGCTCAAAAATCACCTCTGGTTCTTTCATAGTGCATTACTAACTTTCTTAGACATGTTTGGATATGGTTTATATTTCTATCTAGCCTCTAGATGTGTTTTCTTTTTTGAAAAATATATGTTTTTGACTACAACTTTTGTCGGTCGAGTTTGTCCTGATAGAAACTTGACCAACAAGCACCTATGGGTGTTGCCAATAGTTGTCATCGGTCGAGAAGTTCAACTCAAAAACTCGACCGACAACACTGTGAACTAAATATCCATATGACTTTGTGGAAGAGAATTTCCCTCTCAACTAGATTTTCTCAACCACAAGCCTTATTCTATGGCACTTTGTTTGGTACCTCTAAATATGCTTATTTTCATGATTTAAATTTCCTATCGTGCATACAACTCTATCTTTCTAATCGCTATAATTTGGTATCCCACAAGCGGTATCTCTATATCTTGTAATTACTTGTCTTGAGTTGTTATGTAGGTTTTTGATGATGATCTCTTTTGATCTCTTGATTGTCTCTTAAAATGCTTCTGTTATGCTATATCTTGCTACATATATCAAGTTGTATATATGTTGTGATACAACCTTGAGGTTCATTGTGGTAATCAACTTTTGGTAATGATGCATATTTGCTAGTAATTTATATCCTTTCATGCTTCCGAAAGTGCATATCTCCTTGTTTGGATATTCCTCTACATCTACTTGCAACTTCGTTCTTTAACTTATGCATCTTTAGCTATGACCTAGATCCTACTAGTAGTCCTAACTTGTGATATCTTGTGATATCATCTACTAGTAGTTCATCTAGATGTAGTTGTAGTCTTGTTCATCAAGTGTTGACTCTTTCTTGGTTACTAGGTCACCTCATTATCTTTAATAGGGCATTCAATTTTGTATTCCCAACCTGGCCCCACTTGTAGAAATCTGGCTCTCATATCATGGCCTAGACAACCCTATCACTGATACTGAATTTGTACTGTGAGCTCCTGCTGGTGGAAGAATACGACCTCTAACTTTACTTGGTGACCACTATGTCTGTGCACTTGACCTCTATTATGCTGGCGGTGTCAAGAATCTAGGCATCTCAAAGCCTCTAGAAGATTGTCCCTGATACTGAGTCAGCCTCTTCTTGGCACTCTTCTCACGCTTCTCAACCATAGACCATTCGATACTCCTGATATACTCCATGTCCTGATATACTCCACCAACATGGAGAACTTCTCATGATTCTCCAAAGAAGCCACTAGGGTAGATATCTCAGCATTCAACCCCTTCTCAAAACATCAGATCATCTCCTCATCTATAACAGGCATATGATGACAGAACCTCAAAATCCCCATAAACCTCACCTCATACTCATTGATCATCATGGATCCTTGCCTGATCTTCTCAATCTAGGATATCTTATCATCTAGATAGATACGTGGGAAGTACCTACTGACAAACTATCATTTGAACTCCTCCCAACTGATCATAGTACCTCACATCTTTCCCTCTTCTATGGCCCACCAGTGACCAACACTCCCTTTTAGAAGGTACACAACATGCTTCACTTTTTCAGCCTCAGCGATAATAAGGATCTTGAAGGCCTCTTCCAACTCCGTCAACCAAATGTCAACATCCTCCAAATCAGCTATGCCAGCATACTCTGTAGCCCCAAAACATCTTAGCCTCTCAAAGGTCTTCCCAGAACCTGAAGATTCCACATTGGGGACTACTGCTATCGCTTGAGGAATGGGCATTCTATCTTCCATATGTGTAATTGTGGCCATAAACTATCCAAACATGGACTACTAAGCAAGGTTTTCCAACATGGTCGGTTCAACCTGGGGTACTCAGGTGCTTGATCTTCTCTCCTCTAATCCCTTGCAACACCTCCGGGGGCAGCAACACTGCTCTCTGTAGTGTGTTCTTCATGTTCTCCAGACATTTTTTTCTAATCTTCTTCTTCTTGTACATAAGCAAAAGTTATTACAAGATATACTGGAGGGAACTAGAACAAACACAAACCCTAGTCCTAGGTCCTTGTAGACTCAAATAACCTAAAGCTATGATACCAACTGTGGCGACCGTCTCGCGAAAACAAGATCAATGAATTTAAAATAATGCGGAAGCGTTTCGTTAGCAGCGGAATTATTGAAAATCACAAAATTTTAAAACTTTTTGTAAAGAGATATACAAACTATGAAACTCTTTTATAAAGAACCAAGATAAGTTATTTACAAACTGATTCACCATTACATCTCTGTAATATCACATCTCGAGAGTCACAACATCAACTACCATGTTAACTGTACAAGGCAAGATACAAAAATCTCGAGGCATTACGCCAAAATCTCAGATCTATTTAAAATATCTAAAGACTCCTAGGACCTGAGAGTACAGAGACAACACATAGGACATTTCTATCTATAAGACTTGACAGACAGTGTCTCCACCTGAGGATCACTATTGTCCCTGATGTTGCTACTACAACTGTTGCTGCTCACCCACTAAAGGGTTCCTTCATCCTCGACGTCTACCTAAAAAGTCGAATCCCACAAGTGTGAGATAATTGAATAATTGTACTAGAGAGAGTTATAACTCTTCGCCAGAAGCATTGTTATTGCAAATAAATGAATAACACTGAGCAATAGAATTATAAATACTCAACAGCAGGAAATTTATTAAATAAGCTAAGTAGAGAAGTATTCTCTAAGCAATCATTTCAATTATAACTTGATTGAATAACAAGACATATATTAATAAGGAATATGAAGAACATGTATATTATTTGTCCAACTAGGACATTATAAACAATGTATCATCAATCATTATTTCTCGTAGTTCAACCTAAGCAATTATGCTACACGACTGATTATGTTTTTCAAACATATTTATTCCCTGAGGAGATGAGATATACTGCTCATACTCCAACCGACCATTATGAAATCGCAATCGGTACCATACATAGGTCATCAAAAGAGTCGGATTCCTATGACCTCATCTTCCTCAGTCAGTGTGAGGTACAACATGCAAGACATCTTGTGTCTCTACTATAATAGCTTTCCAGGGTATTCTGGAAACTTCGCTATTAGAGTTACAGTGGCATGATGTACTCTCTTTGCCATCGAGGGATTTCTTGTTTATCTCTCATCGATGCGGCGTTAACAACATCATCGGGAGATTAGTGATACATCATCCCGGCATAAACATATAATGAAGGATTGAGAGATTTGATGTTTATCTCACATCAATTCCTCCATTAGAACGTAAGGATATTCGCGTCCATAACCCCCACATACTCAAAAGTATGCTCTCCAGGAGTTCCCTTAGGAAAACCTGTTTCACCATCATTTAATTTCTGACAATGATGGATCTATGGTCAGGGCTCTACATGATATCATTATACTTGATTATTTAAGTACATTATAGAATTCTTTTTTCATCATGCATGTTTTGAATCATAGACCAATAAGACAATTGCTATAAAGAAAGAGTACTACTTGTATCAAGTTTATTTCACATCTTGTTAACATTGGGATATCAATCCCTAACCATCTTATCATTATGATTCATGATTATGGGTGTTAAAACCCTTATATTATCAAAACACTTGTTACCAAGTAACATATTTCCATCAAGTCATTTAACAGTATGAATATGATTGTAGCAATGCAGGTATTTCTCATGGCTCATACAGCCTATCAATCTCATATGTTACCTCTCACTAGGCAACATAGCATATCATTACTTTCAAAGCTTATAAAATGCTTTCAATGAATATGACATCACAACCCTTACATGGCTATGCTCACTTCTTTATAAAGACCTACATGACTAACACAGTTGATAACATGCATATTATATTTGTATCAGTACAGTACAAATTATTTCCAAGTCAAGTATAGAACACCACGGTCGTGCTATCTTGCACGGTAGTGCTACAGAAGATTACCATGACTGTTTTACATTACCACGACTGGTTTCTAGGGTTAGCATTTCCTATTCAATTCAATTAGGGTTATCCAACCCATTTAGCTTAAAAAGGCATAGTGATTCCTCATTTCATAATTCAATTAAAGAGCTTCATGCTATAAGGCATAACCCAGAATTAGGGTTTCCTATTCATATCATCACATTACCCTAGATTAAGGTTTACTATTCATAATACATCACATTACCCTAGATTAGGGTTCACTATTCACATTATAATGAATTAAGATGATACCATCATCACGTATGAGGATTATTTCCATTAATGCCCTCAAATCAGGGCTAAGATTCATTAACCATCTTAATTAGGGTTTTCATGATCTCACTATAAAGAATCATACCCTAATTACATGTATTTATACATATTGGAAGTTTATTACTTGATTATCATTCATATAAGAAGTCTTCTCTCTCCTCTTTCTATCAGATGATATTTGCATCACCCTTGATTAGGCTAAGTCAATTCAACATTGACATCATGGGTTGTATCATTACTATTGTGATTATTAAGTCTTACTCATCCAAAGAGTACTAATCTCTCTATCCCATCAAGAGTACCTTTATAATGATCACCACTGTTAATAACATGCATTAATCAACTAATTACTTGGTCCCTTAATCACTTTAGGTATCTATGAGGTTTAGGTTAATCAACCATTAAACTATCCTGACCACTAAGACATCAAATGATCTTGACCTTCATAGACCTCAAACGGTCTTGCATACTAAACCCCCAAATGGTCTTAGACAGACCTTGAAACCGTTTGGTGTTGAAGACCGTTTGGTCTTGTTGAATTTTGAAACCGTTTGGTAAAGTGCACACTCAAGACTGTTTGACCACGATGGGGTGAAGACCATTTGCCCAAGATGGGGTGAAGACCGTTTGGTCATGAAGACTATTTGGTCAAGTTTGACTTTGAAACCGCATGGACATAACCAGCTTTGAAACCGCATGAGACCAAACAGTTTGGGATCATTTGGTCCCAAATGGTCTTGAGACCATTTGGGCTCAAATAGTCTTGAGACCATTTGGGCTCAAACGGTCTTGAGACCGTTTGGTCCAAACCACCTCAAAACTGCAAGGACCAAAAAGTGTCTCAACCATTTCAATTGAGTTAGGGTTTCCAATGTTGAACTCCTCAATAGATCATGTACTTATTAGCCACTCATCAATTGAGTTAATTAGGTCAATCCTCGACTGATTTGACACTCAATTGAACCTCAATTGATCATCAATTACGGCTTGGATCAATTGGATTAGGACTTGAAAATCGATGACCCTTCAACATACTTCAATGTGAGTCTAATTGATTTGAAATCATTGAACCATCAATCAATTTGGTCATGACCTGACCCCAAACGGTCTTGGGATCATTTGGATGACCTCCAAATGGTCTTGATACCGTTTTTCCAAGTCAACACCAAAAACTAGCGCAACCAATTAAAGTTTAGCTCATTGGATTGATCATTAGGTCAACAATCAATTGTACTTTAATTTGTTACCTTTAGATCTTCAACCACTTGACCATAGTCAACCTTAGACCTCCAAACGGTCTTGGGTTACCCCCAAATGGTCTTGGGATCATTTTTATACCCTCCAAACGGTCTTGAGACCGTTTTCCCATTATTTTATCAAAAACCAAGTCATTCAATTAGGGTTTGGATATTGGAATTGGTCACTAAAATCAGGAATCGATTACTCATCAACTTGATATTATTGTATCCTCAATTGATCAACTATGCTTAACCATAGACCTCCAAACGGTCTTGGGTGATCACCAAACGGTCTTGAGACCGTTTGGGTGATCCCCAAACGGTTTTGAAACTGTTTGGGTCACTCAACCCAAACTTCAACATAATACTATTATTGAAATCAGCAAATGACCCGATTAGAGTTTAGATGATTAATGGGCCTTCAATTGGTGATTCACTTGGAATTAATTGATGATATTTGATAGGTAATTAGTCTACATTATTCAGAATAGACTTCCAAATGGTCAATGCCTGGTCAACGCCTCCAAACGGTCTTGGACTATTTGCTTCTATTCGGTTTGGTTGAAACCGTTTGCATTCAAACGGTTTGAAACCGTTTGAGCAAGAGTTGGAGATCATTTGCTAAAGTAAATTTTTGGATAAACATAGGAATTAACGTCATCATCTTCTACCTCATGAATAGAAGTTGTTCTTCACAGAAAAGATAGCAAGACCACACAAATATGTCTAAAAAAGAAGTATAAGCAACGATTTTAGGAAGGAAGGTTGCATTAAAAAAACTTAAGGGTTAGAGTTATAAAACCCGCCTATAGGACTGATCCAGAGCTCCAAGCTTCATATCTTTAATGGTGTATGAATCTCCAGTAGTTGTCCAAGGTCCGTTCTTCAAGTTTTGGATGGAGAAGATGGCTAGAAAGAAGAATCGTGTGAAAAACACCAATAAACCAACCTTGTTTTATGGTTTCCATCATGAATTCGAGGTAGATGGTGATCAAAGCCTACCAAACTAGCTTGGTCGTCCTTCTTCTGGTCCAGAGCCTCTTTCTTGGTCAGCCAAAGCAAAGTGATGAGAGAAAGAATCTAAGGAACGATCCTTTGATGTGTAGAAAAGGTTGCTTATATATTTATGGGTATTTTCAAGGAAAATGGAAAGAGATAGATATTTCCAATATATATCCACCAAGTCTTCCTCCATCCTTGGCCACGTTTCCACCTCCTATCCTCATACAAAACTCCCTCATTATCCAAGGTTAAAAGGAAAAGAAACAAAAACACCTTAAAGAGTTGTATATTAATATCCATCTTTATTGGATATTACTTAATATACTATTATTGTGGGTAGTTTCCACTTCTACCATGATCATTCAAATGAGGTGCCCCTCTCATTTTCTTTGCTCAACTTTATTCCAAGAAACATGATATATCCTCTAGAGGGTATATTTTGCATGTTGGTCCCTAGATTTTGGGTAATTTACACATTACACCAAAACTAGGTTTTTAAAGCACAAGGATTGCTCTACCAGCTATATCTTGGTTCTCAAGCTTGTGGAATCCATACCACCACATCACACATCATAGGAACATCTTAACATGTGCAATTTGCAAGTTAACCCCTCTACTTGGTTAATTTGCACTTTAGTCCAAAAATTAACAAAACAAAGTTGCAACATTATTCAAAAAGGACTAAAATAGAAATATAGGTTCCTCAAAATACTTAATTACATTTCACAGGATAAACACAAGTATCTAATCACTTAATTAAGCAAAACACCTAGGGTTAGTACATAACCCAGGTCAAGGATGTTACACCAACCTTAACTGTGACACCTCGACGCTCCACAAATGAGATTACTCAAAAATAAACATGGAATTAAAACTAGATATGTAGATTACCAGAGAACACATGAAATTAAAAACCAATTTTCTTAAAGCACACAACCCAAAAAACTTATCACATATAAGTCCCCAGCAAGACATATATATTACATAACACATATCTCATGGTGCTTATACAATTGTGCATCAACCTATAACATGAGATATATGTTCCACATATATATACATATACACATACCATATCATACATATATGGATCACAAGACAAAAGCATTGTATCGATAACTTATCTACAAAACACTTTGAGCACACCCCAAAAGACCAGAGTGTACAGGGACGACTCTAGGACTCTAACACCAAAAGACTAGCAGCACATCTAGCCTTATCAGCTACTGTTCTTGTTACTGCTCTTCCTCAGATACATGATCTCTACCTCTTTGTGCACGACCACCTAAAAGATGTGGAAACCCATGGGGTGAGACCAAACGTCCCAGTAAGAGATGTAACTCTTCCCCAACATCTATTAAAGCACAAATAACTAAGTAGGTAGATACAGTACTAAGCATGATGAGCATATTCAACTAAACGATATGTATCCAATCAATAAAGTAGATTAACCAAAACCAGATAGTTATCACTGAGCATTACAACAAGTAATATTCTAAAAAGGAATATTAAGAACATGTATAACAGTTGATTTCTCTTATCACCTTATAATTCAAGAAATCAGTAAAAATCTAAGGCAAAGGGGAACCAATGTAATTTGTATTTGAGCCTAATGCAAGATACACTACATGGATATGTTACATCTTTTATTATTTTCTTGAGGATTTCAGTCGTACCATCCAAATCCAACTGGCCACTACTAAGTCAAAATCAGTGCCATACAAGGTCAATGGAAGAGTCAAAATCCATGACCTCCCCACACCTCTTGGTCAGCATAAGAGAAAACACCAGAGAGACATATCAGTCAACTACCACAAAGACATATAGTCAAGCTCAAGGATTGGCTCACACATGGCCACCCACATATATATTCACACCTATCCCACCTAGGTATAGGCATGGTGCTAGAAGAATAGCCTCACGCACAACCATTCCAAAATAAGGATTGTCTCACTCATGGCCATTCATATCACAAGGAGAGCAGCTCACGCATGGCCATCTCACACAACCTGTAATTGTGGATGCAAGGAGATACTCGACTTGTACCCCCGCATATTCAAAAATATGTGCTCTGAGTTATACTCGTTTTAGTAATCCAACAATTAAAACTGACACTGGAAAGGATATATGGCACATGGCACCTACATGATTAGGGTTCCACTTGATTAGTTAATCTAATTGGGTATCTTTTAGCATCAATCAAGTTACAATGTACAAATCAAAAACAAACTCTACAATGTTAAGGGAATAGTGCAACTCCAGAAGACATAAAATGTTTAAGGTGTGAAATATTCACATCATCACCACATGATACTTGTAACACTTCCATTCATAATCCCATCACTAATATTACATCACTGTGGAATATCAATCCCTCAATCGTATCACTAGAGGATGTCACCTCACAATAGGCATTGAGGCATCACTAGGTCATAGACCCATCACATTTCTATGATCTCATCAAACTCATAGACATCACCCTGTATGATATAGCATTCAATATAGAATTCACATAGCTATGTTATTCAAGTTCATATCACCTACAAGGTTAGGGATTATAAACAAAAGAGAGAAAATAGTATAATGAGACAACCACTACAAGAGAGAATATCAAACACTTCATATGACCCAACAGTAGGGTTAGGGATCCATTCATGTCCATTTAGGGTTTTATATTTATGTTCAATCACCAAACCCTAGGTACACTGCCTCCCACTTTCTTCGAGCATATTAGGGTGAAGGGACATTATTAATTAACCATGCTTATAGAATCATGTCAACAACACTAGGTATCTCTATCATATGTATGTATATGTGTATCATCCTGTTTTGTGTGCATGGGTTACGACCCACCATCACCTATTTATTTCGAACACACACAACACAAGGGTCACAACCGTGACACTCCAGCTAGGTTGCGACTGAGCCACACCATGCTCATGACTGAGAGGCACCACCAAAAGCCTATCCTGACCCAAGCAAAAAACATGTCTTGACCGTTTCACTGAGCAGTACAAAAAGTAATATTCTAAAAAGGAATATTAAGAACATGTATAATAGTTTATTTCTCTTATCACCTTATAATTCAAGAAATTAGTAAAAAGATAAGGAAAAGGGCAACTAATGTAATTTGTATTTGAGCCTAATGCAAGATATACTACATGGCTGTGTTACATGTTTTATTATTTTCCTAAGGATTTCAGTCATACCATCCCAACTGACCACTACTAAGTCAAAATCGGTGCCATACAAGGTCAATGGAAGAGTCAAAATCCACAACCTCCCCACACCTCTTGGTTAGCATAAGAGAAAACACCAGAGAGACATATCAGTCAACTACAACAAAGACATATAGTCAAGCTCAGGGATTGGCTCACGCATGGCCATCCACATATATATTCACAGCTATCCCACCTTGGTACCGCTATGGTGCTAAAAGAATAGGCTCACACACGGCCATTCCAAAATAAGGATTGTCTCACTCATGGCCATTCATATCACAACGAGAGAAGCTCATGCATGGCCATCTAACACAACTTGTAATTGTGGATGCAAGGAGATACTCGACTTGTGCCCCCACATATTCAAAAATATGTGCTCTGAGTTATACTTGTTTTAGTAATCCAGCAATTAAAACTGACACTAGAAAGGATATATGACACATGGAACATACATGATTAGGGTTCCACTTGATTAGTTAATCCAATTGGTTATCTTTTGGCATCAATCAAGTTACAATGTACAAGTCGAAAACAAACTCTACACTGTTAAGGGAATAGTGCAACTCCAGAAGATATAAAATGTTTAAGGTGTGAAATATTCACATCATCACCACATGATACTTGTAACACTACCATTTATAAGGCCATCACTAATATCACATCACTATGGAATATCAATCCCTCAATCATATCACTAGAGGATGTCACCTCACAATAGGCATTAATACATCACTAGGTCATAGACCCATCACATTTCTATGATCTCATCAAACTCATAGTCATCACCCTGCATGATATAGAATTCACAATAGAATTCACGTAGCTATGTTATTCAAGTTCATATCACCTATAAGGTTAGTGATTATAAACAAAAGAGAGAAAATAGTATGATGAGACAACCACTTCAAGAGAGAAGATCAAACACATCATATGGCCCAACATTAGGGTTAGTGATCCATACATGGTCATTTAGGGTTTTATATTTATGTCCAATCACCAAACCCTAGGTACATTGCCTCCCACTTTCTTCGAGCATATTAGGGTGAAGGGACATTATTAATTAACCATGCTTAGAGCATCATGTCAACAACACCACGTATCACTATGATATACATGTGTATGTGTATCATCTTGTTATGTGTGCATGGGTTATGACCCACCATCACCTATTTATTTCAAATACACACAACACAAGGGTCACGACCGTGACACTATAGCTAGGTCGTGACCGAGACACACCATGCTCATGACTGAGAGGCACCGCCAAAAGCCTATCCTGACCCAAGCAAAAAACATGTCTTGATTGTTTACATAATCAAGCATTGCGACCACTCTCAAATAGGTGTTGCGTCCAACACCAAACTAGTTGTCTCAACCACCACCAAGGGAAATGTCTTGACCTTGACACAAGCAAGTTTCGACCGCCCATCACAGCAGGTGCCACGAACCTTAGAAATGGTCACAACTAGGCTCAAAATAGTAGCAACATCATGACCCAAACCACAATGCAACTTTGTGACCAAAATCACAACACAACGTCTTGAAAGAAACTAAAACTTTGTGTCTCGACCCAAGGAGAAAACAAGGATGTATGTCTCAACCCAACACACCAAGAGATCACCAGTCTTGACCCAAAACATCAAGTGAACTTACGTCTCAACTGCAACAAAGGTCAAATAATAGGAAAGTGAACTTCACTAAGATACAAACTCATGAATCCAAGATCATCAAACCCTACAACAAGATCTATGAAGATCATCAAGCAAAACCACTTAGGAGAGAGAAATCCAAACCACAACATATGTGAGAAACATCCTAAACTCAAAGGAAAACATGATGGCCGAACTTAAAACATGGTGACAAAACCAAATCTAGAGATGCATGCAAGATCATCCTCTCAAAATCACTTAGAAAATGTGCACATAGAAATTAGAGTTTTCAGATTCCAAGCAAACCATGCATAATAACCACTACCATTCATGATCTAGACCATGATATCATCTACTAGCATATAAGGGTAATGTTTTAGGGAGAGAGCATCAACATGCAACTAAAAGGAATGGCAAATATATAGAGGGTAGAGGGTTATATCACTTGCGTTAAAGAAGATCTCTCCAAGGATTATATGCTCCAAGGACACAATCACCAAGGATGATGAAGCTGCACCAAAAGCTCTACATTAAGCCATAAGATCATCTCATGAAGGAGAAGACATCAAGGTCAAAAGTTTCTCAATAAAAGAGGGTAAAAGAACCCTAGGTCGAACCAAGCTAAGAAGAGAGAAAAGAGAGAAGAAACTCCCTCTCACTTGGGTACCGCCTTCTCAAAACATGGACTATTCCCCTTGTGATGAGGATCTTACTCCCAAGAACAACCACCATGGATACTCCATAGTCTAAGTCTGATAAAAGAGAAGAATATGGGGTAGAAGATCCAAGGAAATGACAAAAAAGAAAGGTATACACTTACCAAGGTTGAAGATCAGTAAAGGTCACCACATGCAAGAGAACTTGACCAACAAGAGATCCAAGATAAGTTCTCCCAGCTCCTCAAGGCTTCAAGGATGAGAAACAGATGATGTGGAAGAAAGAGGGCCAAAAATATCATTTGCATGCATAGAAAAGGGGTTATATAGCAAAGGAGGAGGGAGGTAGTGTGAGGGGTGATGTGTCAACACCAAAGGGACACTTGTCCACCCAAGAAACCAACATGCAACCACTTAAACCATCCATTAACGAGATGGTGATACAACCAATGTTGGGTCTCAAATCTTGGGTCCCCAACACATGGTTTTGGTCAAGACACTCCAAAGGAGGTAAAAACAAAGGCAAAGCATCACCCTGGTCGAGACAAGAGGTCACGAAGCACACTAGGTCAAGACACTCCATAAAAGGACAAATTGTCTCCACCCGAAGCACCTCAAAAGACCATGGTCAAGAAAAGGCACACCCAAGGAAGGTGTATCGATTGAGACACACCCCAAGCACCCACATGGATCGGGAAAAGGGTCGAGACAAACCAACAAGGCACACATGGGTCGGAACCAAACTAACCCTAGAAACACTAATCACCTCTAGTGGTGCTACCACTCATCCAAGGCCCAACCAAGGTCTCTCAAAGAATCACACTCTCTCTCATGAATCCAAGAGAGAAGGAACGTTCTAGATGTGTAAAATTGCAAGATAACCCTCACAAATGGGTAAATTGTAATTTGACCCAAAATAATCATATAAAGCACAAACATCAACCAAACAAGCTCAAACTAGAGACTTAAGCTCTCAACAAGCTCTATTAGATCAAGGTTATAAGCAATTAATCAAGCTAAAGAAAATAGGGTTAATCCAAACACAAGTCATGGTTTTACACTTTGTATATGATCCTGTGAGATCTTGCCTTGTTGTTTCTTTTTTAAGGGAGAGAGTGATTCATTCATTCAGAAAGGTTCTACACTACAATCAAAATTTGCAAGGTAGGATACAAGTTAGTACAAAAATAATAAGGTGGTACATATCTTGCCATGCATGAAAGTGCATGGGCAAGTATGTTCCCATCTCTCTTGACATGTGTGAATGAAACACTCTCAAACCTCCACCTTAGCTCATCTACATCACAACAGAAACCTTAGCTCATCTACATCACAACAGAAAATCCCCAGAAAGCCTCTCATCCTAGTCTCACCTTTGAAGGCCATGATAGAATCAAATTCAACCACTAGATGACTATAGCCTCTCCTCACCACTTCCTCCATTCTCTACTAGATTTCCTCAGCCTCAGCCGTAATAGAGTTTGCCACTCATTCCATAGAAGTTTTTCCCGTAAGCTAAATGGATCATGTATGGTCTCATAGAGTAAAACCCAGGCCCATCACTAAGTTTTTCCCCCATTCCACATCATAGTTAATTTTGATGTACGGCTAAGTTGGTCTCAACCAGTGCATGGGGGAATTCCCTACTTGACTCATAGATGGCTGGCATGTTCCCTTGTTGTGTCTTTGACAATCATCCAACAGGTGTAGGAATCTCGGCAATATGTAGCTTGTGTTGGTCTCCTTAGCTTGGAAGACATGTTTGTTGTGAGCTGTCCATGTTGCCTAGTAGCATATGACAAACCCATCGAGATACTGACAAGTTCCTTTATCATGGACCCAATGGAAAGATGTGTCAAACTTTGGGGTAGGCATACAAAATGTGTATTATGGTCTCATCCTCCACTCGACATTGGTCACATGTTCCCACTTGTATACAGTGTCTTATGCCCAATCGTTCTTTGGTAGCAAGAAAACCCATGATGGCTCACCATAAGAAGTTATTGAGTTTAGGGGGCCAAACCATTTTCCACATAGTTCTCAACCTATGGCACTGTGTATCATCAACGCCCGAGTTCCAAAGAGGGGGGTTTCCCAATAATCCAAACCAGTAGTCAGTCTGAACCATAAATTCACCGCTCCTATCTAGCCATCATAAGAGCTTGTCGTGTTGTGTAGAGTGTGGAAGGGGGATCCTAGTAATGCTATCTGCTACCCTTTGTGAGACCACTCTGGTAAGATCAACTACTCACCACTAGCTGTAGATCATTGATAAACTCATTGGCATTGATGTCCTCCCCTCCACGTCCATCTTCTGGTTGGATATTGTTCCACTCTCCTGGGATCCACTTGTCTTTCTAAAAATAAACGCTCCCCCCATCCCCCTTTTTCAGGCCACCCCCTCAGTGACGAGGGGTTTTTCTTCCCAAATACATCCCTACATGAAGTTGGGCGCATGTCCTTGGCATGCATCTAGGAAAAAACATCGCCTAAAGTGTTTTTCTTTTAGTACCTTGCCCGCTAATGAGTCTGGATTGGTAATAATCCACCATCCTTGCTTAGCCAAAAGAGCTTGGTTAAACATTTTGAGGTCTCTGAACCCCATTCCACCTTGTGACTTGGGCATGCACAGCTTATCCCAAGACATACAGTGGATCTTCCTTTCTTTGCCCTTGACCCCCACCAGAACCTGGCAATAGTGTTATGGATCTCATCAATTAGTCCCTTTGGAATTTTGAAAATGCTCATCACATATGTAGGTATGGCTTGTGCCACTACTTTTATGAGGATCTCTTTGCCCTATCTAGATAATAGTTTTTCCTTCCATCTTTGTAGTTTCTTCCATATTCTTTCTTTTACATGCGAGAAGATTGTCTTCTTGAACCTACGTATGCCCATGGGTAGACACAAATATTTTTCAAGATGGTTCACCTCCTTCATTTGTAAAGTATTTCATATGTCTACCTTCCTTCACTCTTACACAATCCCTGTCAATATGCCTAATCAATCCACATAGGTAGAAAAGGTTCTATAGTCTCACCATGAAGTGTCTCGACTGAGACAAGAATATGATGATGTCTTGATCGAGATAAGAGGACAACCGACCTAGTAGGTTGTGACATTTCTATATAGACATGACCTTCAGTTGGGCAGTCCCTGTCAATATGCCTAATCAATCCACATAGGTAGCAAAGGTTCGATAGTCTCTTGTATTTGATTTCCACCTCCTTCATTTTCCCTAATTTCTCCATGATTCTCTAGCTTTGTTTGATTAGCTTTGTGATGTCTACCACCACCCTTGCACGACAGTAGTTGTACCGGCCTAGATTTCCTTCTTTGACTTCGATAACTTCTCCCAGTCTATTAGCCATCATTGTGATCGCGGCCACACTTTGGTGGCCCATCAAAAGATCATATATGTGAACCCAAAATGGGCATGAGTTGATGTTGATTTCTCACAGTTGTTTATCCACTCATATCTCATAGAATAGGAGGAGATGACCTTTGAAACTCCATGGTGCCCTTTCTGTAACTCTCCACCTATCTTTCTAGTGGGTAAATTGAATCACGAATAGATTACTTTCTATCTAGTGGAAAACTACCTTTCGTGGTAGGATCCATAACATATTCATTGTTCATGAGAGGTCATTGAAGTTTAATGTATGGTCCATTTCCAATCTCCCTATCGAGGTGATCTCTAGGTAATCATCTGTCATCTTCACCCCCTTCCTCTTCGAATATGATCACTTCATCCCTACTAATGGTAAGTCTAGTGCATCTCTCTATGATCTCGTCATCCATTGGTACCTACAAAAAACTCACCTAGACAAGTGAGAATGGAGTAGCGTCAAAGACCCAGGACTAATACATTAGAGCACTGATGTAACGACCCCGCCTCCCGGTAACCCCCAATTAAGGGAGTCCCGAAGGTCAGAGCCGTTATTCAATTAACAGGATCAAAGGTTCAAAAAATAATCAATAATAATTATGAAATTCTACTAACTAACTAGAATTTGGTATAAAATTAAAACTTTTCTTACCTTTGAAAACCTTGGAAATCTCTCTATCCTGGTCTTGAATTATTCTATCTAATCCTCCTTGCACTTTATTTCTTTTTCCGCAATGTGTCACTTTACTGTTTGTTCTTTCAATTGTTGTTCCTAAAACACCGACAAACAAAATTTCGGTCAATATATTGAAATATACTGGTATGTAAGAACAAAAAAAAACTTACAAATATGGCTAACAATTTACTAATCCCAATCAAATTAATTAACAAGCCAATTTACACTTTTTAGTATGACATTCTCCACCACTTTTGCCCTAACCCTGGCATACCCACCTTAGGGTGCCCTTTTCCAAGGACTTAAGGCCACCTTCTCAATCCCGAGCTTGGTGCCTGGGGGTCACCACTCATGGTTCCCACTAGTCATGCAATATCATAGGCCACCTTCTCATTCCCGAGCTTGGTGCCTGGGGTCACCACTCAAGGTGTCCATTAGTCTACCCATCTGGGCCTGACCTTTGGCATCATCCATCAAAGTGGCATGTAGGTGTGAGAATACATATTTCTATTTTTAATATGATAATCATAATGACTTTATGATTTGCAAATACGAACATCCAACAGATAATTTGCATTCAATGCAATTAACCATCTAGAAAATCCTCGGGAAACTAAGATGGTTATCCATAATTAACCACATACCTGATTTGTAGATTCAACCAGCTAATAACAATCCCAAACAAGCAAGTAATCCAAGAAGTAGTTCAACATTCACAAAATTCCTGAAAAGCATACGTAACCTATTCACTACACTTTATCAAGAATATATCTATTCAATTGACTTGGATTCACTTTCTAGGATTTCTAATCCGAATTGGGTTTTATTAGGGTTCTTTTTACAACTTTCCTCATTCATACCCTAGAACAGCAGTTCTAAGTGCAAAACCCTAATTACTCACATATTCACATTAAAGCCTTTTTATTATCTTAGGTTCTTTCCGGATTAACAATTCATAGTTCATTATGATCTAATTCACCTATGAATTCCATTTACCATTAATTCTAACTTTATCCATTAGAAAACCCTAATTATCATGTCTTATTTTCCATTAAGGTCCTAAAGATCAGGTTTGGACCATGGAAACCCTAATTTTCAGATTACTATATGTTTTCTTTTCTTTTTCTCTAATTTAGGGTTTCTAAACATATAAATCAACATATTGAGTTAAAAACCCTAAACTTTGTAATTGTATCATCAAAACAGGTTAAAACCATCTTAATCATTAAACAAGTTAACCCTGCTCGAATTATCCTACTTACAAGATTAAATATATCTTTTACCAACAATTAAGGTTTCTAACCACAAATTAAAACCTTTTCTAATCAAAATATGTATTTTTTTTAAAAAATATACAGATTTAGATGTCCAAACCATTCTTAACGCATTCCTCATATTTTTCTGATCATTTTTCATGTATTAACTTCCTTCATCCGAGTTTTCTAGCTGAAGATATGATTTTTAACAAGAAAACCCCTTTTTATTGTTTATTAGCAATTTACAGGAAAAACCAGGATCATTAGATCCGTGGTCCACTGGTCCACTCAGGATCCAGTGGTCAGGGACGTACACGCCTCATCTTGTGATTAAAAGGAAGCCAAAGGTCAAGCCTGCCCTTACCTTACTGCAGACGCCACAGGGGTATTTCAGTAAATGCGCCGCTGGTCATCTTCAAGCTCGCGTCTCCCTGGTTCGCGATCCAGGCTTGCCGTGGTCAACCTCAGGGTTGACTCTGGGCAACTTGCTCCCGCAGCCGCCAATGGAGACCGCCGCACCATCGCCAAGCCCCACCGAACTCGTGGGCACCCTTGGATTCACTAGTGCTGGCTTCAGCTGACGGGACGAAGAAGCCCCCTTCTCCGGCGGAAGCAACTCTAGGATGGCGGTGAAGATCGAGGTGTTTCTTCCAATAGAACGTGCTAGACCACGCATTGTCACCCCTCGCACTTGCACAGATGGTTTTGTATGTGCGGGTGTCATGTGTAGCCCCCTCCTTATATAGGCAGGGTTGGCATGCGATCCAGATTTGGGGAAACTCCCTTCCAGCGCATGAGCCCCACAAAGTCAGGCTTGTTCAACTTGGGAAAGTCTCCCGAATTCAATGGAAAACATTTGTGGCTCGCAAATACCTTGGATCACAAGGAAAATGGAGAGGGAAATCGTCCTTGTAACTTGAAACTTCCCAGTCCATGTGGGACTTAGGAGATGAGCGACCAGCGTTGGATTGAGATCCAACGGTCCTCAAAGCTCACGTTCTAACAAAAGGAAACCTATTTTCCCTATTTCAGAATAATTCCAATTTTTAGCAAAATCTTGAGAAATTCGTATCTCCCAAACCCTTGCTCCTTTTTAACTCAAATTTTAAGGGAAGGTTTGTCTTGGCATTATCTAACTATATACAAAATTTGGGAATCAAATTGCAATGAATGAGAAGTCTTCCTACTCTCCCAAGTTATCTCATTAATTAATCCAAATTAATTTGTATTCCTTTTTCCTTTGTGATTATCTTGTTGTTTTGGGTCCCTTGGACCTCAAGAAATCCTAAAGGCACGAATTCCCATATTGGGAAATATTGGTTTTCCTTTATCTTCTTTTGAAAGTCAATTTCTCATATCTCCCTTTTATTAATCAATTTCTTTTCCTTTTTAATTCTCTTTTTAAGGATTTCCTTTTTATCTCTCCTCTATTTTCTTATTGGAATTCCTTTTAACATTAGGAATCCTTGGGATATGAAAATCCACCAAGGATAACTCAATTATACCTCCTTTCACATATTTTCCACATTTTATCATTATTCTCAATTTCTTTCTTAACAAGGAAACACTTAATTAGTCTTTTCTTTTCTTATTGCATTCTCTTATGCAACTTTGGACTCCTTGGGACCCAAGGAACCCAAGGGGCACGAAATCCAACTTTGGATTGAATTCTTTTGCCTTCTAGAGGTTTCCACACCTTTCTTTTCTCAAAAACTTAATTATTCATTTACTAATTGAATTTCCTTGTTATTGGGCCCAATAGCCAATAAAGCCCGCAAAGCAACCAGCAAGGTTATTGGAATGAAATTCAAGCATTCAATCATTATTTTCGCATTTATCTTTAATATGATAAATTACCTTTCTCATCAAATGAACCCAAAATTGAGGTTGTAACATCCTTCCCCTCTTATAAGAATTTTTTCCTCAAAATTCCATCAAGCAAGCAACCAAATAGGATAATCCTTTCTTATGTCCATCAGGGCTCCCATGTGGCTTCACCCTTTCCATGGTTCTTCCCAAGAACTTTCATTATCTCATTTTCTTCCATCTGAGTTCTTTATTACCTTAGTATATCGTACCCTCATAGGTGACTCAGGACATTCCAGCCTCAAAAGCTGAATAGGTTCAGGGCTCAACACATGGCTTGGGTACCTCACATAGTGCTCTAGATCGGACTCATGCAACACATCATTTTATCATGAGGGGTAAGGTTAAACACAACCATCTCCACCGATCCATCTCAAATGGACCCCTATATCGGGGACTCAGCTTCCTCAGTTGTATCTTAGAGGGGTCGGATTTTCACATCACATATTCTCCCACAGTGAACTGCATATTAGTCTGCTTTGCATCAGCTCGTGACTCATGTCACCACGGGGCTCTCTCTCAGCCATTGCACGATCAAAGCGACTTCATCTGCACACACTTGTGGTTCTTTTCTGACCTTCACGAGGCCTCCTTCACCAACATCATCATAATGAAGTGGTGACCGACACAACCTCCTTATAGAACTTCTTGCATCCCAATAAAGGCTATGGTGGTTAACATCACATCTTAAGAACTGTCTCTATGTATCACCCTAAATGAGCACACATGCTCTCATCAGACCCTCTAGTCCGAATCATACTAACCATTAGTTAGGGGTGATAAACCATACTATCATAGAGTTTTTCATGTATTTACTTCCACCTTATGGAAGTGAACCTTTAGATCATACTCAATAACTTTCGAACTTGCATCATGTTGTAGTTGAAGCATCTCTCTATCTTATGTAGGTTCAACAGAATATGTCTCTTGACAGCTTTCTCTCTTGCTCGTGTTATCTAGGTAAGGCGATCTACCATAACCCATATTGCATCTCGACCTTCTGGGTCAAAGGGAGACTTACCACAACATCCATAGTAATGAACTCCCATTCCCTCTCAGGGAATCTTTTATCCTCTATAACGATACAATGGGTTACTGGTTTTCGTCCTTCACCTCCTGGCTAGCATAGCCACATACTACATGCAACTTTGCTTTAAGCATCCAGAGTGCTACCATCACTTACTATCTTTGTAGTACCAAGGTATATCATGACCTCCTGCATTGTTATGATTCCTCAAGCTTGATACCTCGAAAACCCTAAACCACTCTCAAAAGGGTTGTATTACCTTCCTATCAAAAGAAGTGTATCTGAGGTTCTATCACCATCCTTTTACGACATCAATCCATTAACTTGTTCAACATATCTTGTTACCTCTGTGTGTTAGCCAAAACACATCCTCTTTCCAAACATAGGGTCAGTCAAACAACCTCAACTTCTTCTAGCTTCTAGCTAAACTAGGCACTATATCTCTACCAGAGCATTCATTACCACTTCTTAGGTGTTAGGTAACATACACCTCCATGTATGATCATCTCATCTCAAACTCTAAGCTTGTATTCATTAGGAAAACTCTGAGCTCATCCTAATGGTGATCAAACTCAACCTTGTTTCACTTGCAAATTCCACATAGCTCATACTAAAAACATCCTTATAAGATGGCTACCTTATTTCTCTTGGTTTTTGTAATCCATGTATTATTCTTCCACAAAGGTATGTTATCATCTCTATCCACATACCTTGTAGCAACGTTCCAACTTACATCATCTTTATCCTTGGTGTAAGGCATGCGTACTGTCCTATCTCTCACTCTCATAACAAGAAGAAATAAGCATTTGGCGGCCGTCCAAATATAGAGTTCTTCCCAATACAGGAGTAGAGATGGTACATCCCACTTTGTCAGTACTCCTTCAAATCTAATTTGAAACGTGTAACTCATGTCTCCACATCACAAACATCATGGTATCAAAATTACTCCCATGGAAAACTGGTCTCGAACCTACTGGGGTTCACACACAATCCTTGGTCATATCCTCTAGGTCTATAGGGTGCTGACACTTTTGGGGTCATCCCTCTTCCCTTTGTGTCCCATGAGTTCATGAAGGTGATCAATCTCCTAACCCATGGCCCTAAGACAATGATAGTTGTTACCTCCCGACCCTATAGTCATGTGCAACTAGGGAATTAGGAAACTCCTTCTTCCATCGGTCTTATCCCTACCTGACCCTAGGATAGACTTAGGATTCCATTATAGTACATGTCCAACTTAGAAATTTACCCAAGCCTTCGTCATCTCTCTCTACATTCATGGGTTGTCTTTCATCCTTTCATAAGGGTCATGGTGACCAGCCTACCTTGGTCAGGCCCCATACCAGTTACCTCCACGGTAACACATCCACATGCACTTAGAGATGGTTAACTATGGGTCTACAGGTTCATTCTCTTACCATGTACTCAACTCTTAGCTTCTCTAGATCCTATGAAACCTCTTTAGATTACCTCAACAACAAAAAAACTGATATACGCCCTACAAAAGGGTCCCTCTCCCAGGATGGGAGGAAACTATCTCTTGACAACAAGGTCACAGAAGCTCTTAGGTCTAGGGTTTACATCCACATGAGCCTACCCCACCAGCTACTAAGGCACATCCTACCAAAGTAGACCACCTATTAAACCATGCTAGGTCATACTTGTTCTCTTTCCTCAACATTAGGTCAACTTAGTCGTGTGGGGTTCATCAAACCTACCTTTAACTTAAGGGGTTTCTTTTTTCTCTATACATGAAGAGTACCATGCTCGAAACTATAGAGACTCAATTCTCTTCATGAGCATTAGGTACACCACTTCCCCTCTTCGGCCAGGAACCCTAGGTTAATTTTTGGATATCCAACTACATACTCAACCTCTTAACCACGAATCAAGCATGTCCATAGTATGCCATGTACTCCCATGATCCTTTTATATGAGCAACACCTCAGAGTTGAGTCCTCCTCAAGGACAACAAACTAGGTATAAAGCCCCACAACTAGTTACTTGAACCTCCTCAGGGTCTAAGGCACTCTTTATCTCATCCAGTAGGTAATCACTTATACCATAGGTACTGGAAGCATCATCCTGTTTGGTTCCTCTAAAGGAAACTAAGATATCATCAGCCTCCAGGGATCATGCATGAGGCAACCACTATCATCCCCACTGTTCCTTATACTCGGGGTGTTAGGCTTCCAACCTTCTTGCTTGCTTCCTTCTTACTCTCTCTCCAAAGCTAACTCCACATCCCGACATACTACTAGAGGTCATCTCTCCATGAAGGATCAAGCTCATAGGTATACCACTACGTGGGTGACGCCTATGCCCAACTCATGTTTGGCTCAAGATTATACCCAGCCCTTTATGCTCATCCCATAAGCCATCCATCATGCATACATGACAGGGTTTCAACCTACTGCCATCCACTGACGTACTCTGGGTGCAATCTATACCCTACCTATAACAGCCCATAAGGTTTCTATAGGTTCTTCTCTAACCTCATCCACAAAGGATCTATCTTTAAACATGCACGAACCTTCCCAGAGTTGGGTTGCAATAGGTACTTGATCATCTAACCTCTCAGGGCTCATATGGCATCCAAGGCATGTATGTCCAAACACCTGGTTTACCATGACATCTAACTCATCATGTCGTCTCCCTCTCTAACATTCACTTAGGGTTAGGTTTAACATCATCCTCAAAGGATGTGCTAGGTCTCTACTTCTAATGGAGGCCTCTACCTCCACGTCTATCTCTCTCTACTCATCCTCCCGCCAAGGAGGTCTATCCTCAGGCCTCTCCTGACGGCAATGACAACTTATGTCATGCAACCTAAGCATGTATCTATTCTTTTATGCTTACTCTATTAAGCTTATGTCTGTGACATCTTATTTACATGCTTTTAATTAATTTGATGGAGGATCCCTTAATCCTTATCAACCTTACCCACACCTCAAGAGGGTGAGGAGAAGAGAGAAAACCCTAATCCTTAAGGTCCTAACAGAATTTGAGTTGAGAAGGGATGAACAAGATGAGAGAATCCTAAAGGTATCTTATCCCGAGTCATATCCTAAGACATCGGCCAGGCAGTCACACAATCCGGGAGTCCTCGTATTCCGACTAGCAATGCGGAGGAAAATATTGCCAGCCCCCAGACATGATCCTTTTCTACACACCTCAGTCTTTCAGACAATCCTCTAATAACTCCCTTGGTTCTATGGAATTTGTAAAATTTAATAATTATTGAAGATTAAATGAGGAACCTATGCTCTGATACCAATTGTAACGACCCCGCCTCCCAGTAACCCCCAATTAAGGGAGTCCTGAAGGTCAGAGTCGTTATTCAATTAACAGGATCAAAGGTTCAACAAATAATCAATAATAATTAAGAAATTCTACTAACTAACTGGAATTTGGTATAAAATTAAAACTTTACTTACCTTTGAAAACCTTGGAAATCTCTCTATCCTGGTCTTGAATTATTCTATCTAATCATCCTTGCACTTTATTTCTTTTTCCGCAATGTGTCACTTTACTATTTGTTCTTTCAATTGTTTTTCCTAAAACACTGACAAACAAAACGTCGTTCAGTATATCAAAATATACTGGTATGTGGGAACAACCAAAAACTTGCAAATATGGCTAACAATTTACTAATCCCAATCAAATTAATTAACAAGCCAATTTACACTTTTCAGTATGACATTCTCCACCACGTTTTTCCTAACCCTGGCATACCCACTTTAGGGTGCCATTTGCCAATGACTTAAGGCCACCTTCTCGATCCCGAGCTTGGTGCCTGGGGGTCACCACTCATGGTGCCCACTAGTCATGCAATATCATAGGCCACCTTCTCATTCCCGAGCTTGGTGCATGGGGTCACCACTCAAGGTGTCCATTGGTCTACCCATCTGGGCCTGACCTTTGGCATCATCCATCAGGGTGGCACGTAGGTGCAAGAATACATATTTCTATTTTTAATGTGATAATCATAGTGACGTTATGATTTGCAAATATGAACATCCAACAGATAATTTGCATTCAATGCGATTAACCATCCGGAAAATCCTCGGGAAACTAAGGTGGTTATCCATAATTAACCACATAGCTGATTTGTAGATTCAACCAGCTAATAAAAATCCCAAACAAGAAAGTAATCCAAGAAGTAGTTCAACATTCACAGAATTCCTAAAAAGCATACGTAACCTATTCACTACACTTTATCAAGAATATATCTATTCAATTGACTTGGATTCACTTTCTAGGATTTCTAATCTGAATTGGGTTTTATTAGGGTTCTTTTTACAACTTTCCTCATTCATACCCTAGAATAGCAGTTCTAAGTGCAAAACCCTAATTACTCACATATTCACATTAGAGCCTTTTTATTATCTTAGGTTCTTTCCGGATTAACAATTCATAGTTCATTATGATCTAATTCACCTATGAATTCCATTTACCATTAATTCTAACTTTATCCATTAGAAAACCCTAATTATCATGTCTTATTTTCCATTAAGGTCCTAAAGATCAGGTTTGGACCATGGAAACCCTAATTTTCATATTACTATATCTTTTCTTTTCTTTTTCTCTAATTTAGGGTTTCTAAACATATAAATCAACATATTGAGTTAAAAACCCTAAACTTTGTAATTGTATCATCAAAACAGGTTAAAACCATCTTAATAATTAAACAAGTTAACCCTTCTTGAATTATCCTACTTACAAGATTAAATATATCTTTTACCAACAATTAAGGTTTCTAACCACAAATTAAAACCTTTTCTAATAAAAATATGTACTTTTGCAAAAAATATACAGATTTATATGTCCAAACCATTTTTAACACATTCCTCATATTTTTCTGATCATTTTTCATGTATTAACTTCCTTCATCCGAGTTTTCTAGCTCAAGATACGATTTTTAACAAGAAAACCCCTTTTTATTGTTTATTAGCAATTTACGGGAAAAACCAGGATCATTAGATCTGTGGTCCACTGGTCCACTCAGGATCCAGTGGTCAGGGACATGCGTGCCTCATCTTGCGATTAAAAGGAAGCCAAAGGTCAAGCCTGCCCTTACCTTACTAAAGACGCCACAGGGGTATTTCAGTAAATGTGCCACTTGTCATCTTCAAGCTCGCATCTCCCTGGTTCGCGATCCAGGCTTGCCGTGGTCAACCTCAGGGTTGACACTGGGCAACTTGCTCCCGCAGCCGCCAATGGAGACCGCCGCACCATCGCCAAGCCCCACCGAACTCGTGGGCGCCCTTGGATTCACTAGTGCTGGCTTCAGCTGATGGGACGAAGAAGCCCCCTTCTCCGGCGGAAGCAGCTCCAGGATGGTGGTGAAGATCGAGGTGTTTCTGCCAATAGAACGTGCTAGACCACACATTGTCACCCCTCGCATTTGCGCGGATGGTTTGTGTACGTGCGGGTGTCATGAGTAGCCCCCTCCTTATATATGTAGGGTTGGCTTGCGATCCAAATTTGGGGGAACTCCCTTCCAGTGCATGAGCCCCACAAAGTCAGGCTTGTTCAACTTGGGAAAGTCTCCCAAATTCAATGGAAACCATTTTTGGCTCGCAAATACCTTGGATCACAAGGAAAACGGAGAGGGAAATCCTCCTTGTAACCTGCAACTTCCCAGTCTGTGTGGGACTTAGGAGATGAGCGACCAGCATTGGATTGAGATCCAACGGTCCTCAAATCACACGTTCTAACAAAAGGAAACTTATTTTCCCTATTTCAGAATAATTCCAATTTTTAGCAAAATGTTGAGAAATTTGTATCTCCCAAACCCTTGCTCCTTTTTAACTCAAATTTTAAGGGAAGGTTTTTCTTGGCATTATATAACTATATACAAAATTTGGGAATCAAATTGCAATGGATGAGAAGTCTTCCTTCTCTCCCAAGTTATCTCATTAATTAATCCAAATTAATTTGTATTCCTTTTTCCTTTGTGATTATCTTGTTGTTTTGGGTCCCTTGGACCTCAAGAAATCCTAAAGGCACGAATTCCCATATTGGGAAATATTGGTTTGCCTTTATCTTCTTTTGAAAGTCAATTTCTCATATCTCCCTTTTATTAATCAATTTCTTTTCCTTTTTAATTCTCTTTTTAAGGATTTCCTTTTTATCTCTCCTCTATTTTCTTATTGGAATTCCTTTTAACATTAGGAATCCTTGGGATACGAAAATCCACCAAGGATAACTCAATTATACCTCCTTTCACATATTTTCCACATTTTATCATTATTCTCAATTTCTTTCTTAACAAGGAAACACTTAATTAGTCTTTTCTTTTCTTATTGCATTCTCTTATGCAACTTTGGACTCCTTGGGACCCAAGGAACCCAAGGGGCACGAAATCCAACTTTGGATTGAATTCTTTTGCCTTCTGGAGGTTTCCACACCTTTCTTTTCTCAAAAACTTAATTATTCATTTACTAATTGAATTTCCTTGTTATTGGGCCCAATAGCCAATAAAGCCCGCAAAGCAACTAGCAAGGCTATTGTAACGAAATTCATGCATTCAATCATTATTTTCTCATTTATCTTTAATATGAGAAATTACCTTTCTCATCTAATGAACCCAAAATTGAGGTTGTAACAACTGAGACAAGAGACGCGGCTCCGTCCACCTTTCCCTAGCGGCTACATGATCTCTAGATGGTTTGGGTTTTGAGAATGACTTCAACTTCCTTCTGAACCTAAGAGCATTATGTACTTATGGAGTTGGCTTGTTGTTGCTCCCTTATGCTAGCAATGGTGAGAAGCTCAGTCGAGGGTTGGAGCTCCCTGGAGTCACTTATTTCTCCTCATTTGATTTGTCTTCATGTGTAGAAGATGATTGGGCTATTGCTTTATCTTGGTTTGTTTCCGATTATGTGATGCAAGTTTATATTTTGGCTATATCAATCTTGTTTCCTCATTGTACTAAAGAAGAAGATGTTCAAACATTAAAGTTCGACTTTACCCTTGGTTTCTTTTGATTTATGTCACACAAACACGGGTTTTATGGTCTTTTCCCTCTTGATTTTAATAAATCATCGCACTAATTTTCAAATTTGGGACTATAATATAGCTCCCTTCCTTTCATATATCAAGGAAAGGGATGTCTTTGAGAAATAGAGAAGTCAAATTGTGAAATCAACATTTAATGATCTGCATTACCTTATGAAACATCAATGTGTGATGAGTGATGTGGGGTTAGTTTGGTCATTTGATATTGGTTCTTATTTAAAAAAAATAACAAATCAATATATCTTGTAAAATTTGTAGTAATTCACTGGTAGGTAAGAAAAATAAAACAAGAAATATTTTGGAATCAAAGAAAACAATATCTATCATTAGTTATAGTTTTGTCACCTAATTCCAACAAATTAAATATGTGATATTAGGATTTTCCTAATTATTCCTTGATTTATAAAATTCACATCTAATAATCCATGAGTCAGAAAGTAATAAATAAATATGTTTTGAAATCATGAAATTATAATCATTTGAAAGTAATTATCGTAACTAAATTAGTATTGGTAAAAAGGTCACTTTTATGGGTTTTTTATGGGATCCTAATCCCCAATTTATCCATAAATTAATAGGTAGCATCATTACATTATTTGGATAGCTTGAACCTTCAGCATGTTGAGAT
>OY856409.1:600779390-600786890 GCA_963693085.1 Alisma plantago-aquatica | reverse complement strand
TTCTGGACTATCTGTTGTTGTTGTTTACTGCTCAATGACTAAATCTAGTGCTGCTTGTGTTGTTTGTTTGTGTTTGATGTTTATATTTGTTATCTTATCATGCTGCTGATCTATTCTGTTCTTCTCTTCCAGCTCCTAGTGCTGCTCGCTAAGCTTTATTTTCTACTGCTGCTGTTGATTGTGGGGAGCATCCTGGTGCTGCTTATTGTGGTTTTGTTTGTTCTTTTATCATGCGATTGGGAGTTGTTGCTGCTACTGCAATTCATTGATATGTGCTACTACTAATGCTCTTGTGATGTGCTGCTAATGCTACTGTTGTTGATGGTTATGTGCTACTGCTACTTCTAGTGTGATGACCTACTGCTACTACTGCTGTTAAGATCGTTCTTGTTTTGCTGATTGGGAGTTGCTGCTACTATTTCTACTGCTCGTGTTCTGGTGTTGTTGCTACTGCTATTGATTTATATGTGGTTCTATCTTTTTAGTGGAGTTTGTAGTTGATTAGTGCTTCAGTGAGGCATGTTCAAATCTGTAATGGGTTGTTCTTTTTGTGTAGTTTTGTGAAAGTGATTTTGTAACCTTCTATATACTTCACTTGTGTTTGTAATCTATCTTTGTGTTACCTTGTGCTCCAGCAACTGTATGTATACTTTGAATATGTTACAAAGAATATGTTCTGATCAGTTGTTATTCTTTTTGAAGAATATGTGTTTGTCTTTGTGTGCAATGCATACTCTTAGTGTTGTCACATTTACTCTTACAAAGTATAAGAGTAACTGAGTTTGAATCATAATGTTTCTTTTCTAGGCTATCACAGTTACTCTTATTGCTGTTAGAGTTACTCGTAGTGCTTGTTCAGTTACTCGCAAGGTTGTCACAGTTACTCGTAGTGCTTTTTCAGTTACTCGTATTGTTTTCACAGTTACTCTAACTGCTATTTGAGTTACTCGTAGTGCTCGTTCAGTTACTCACATTGTTGTCATAGTTACTCGTAGTGTTGCACAGTTACTCATATGCTTTTTTCAGTTACTCGCAGGATTTTTTAGTTACTCACAAGGTTTTTTCAGTTACTCACATGGTTTTTTTAGTTACTCGTAGTGTTTGTTCAGTTACTCACAGGGTGACAGTTGCTCGCAATGTTTGTTTAGTTACTCATAGGTTTGTGATAGTTACTCATAGTGTTTGTTCAGTTACTCAACCATTACTTGCAGTGTTGAGTTACTCACATGCTTGTTTCAGTTACTCGCAGGCTTTTTTCAGTTACTCACATTGTATGTTCAGTTACTCGCAGGGTTGTGATAGTTACTCGTAGTGTTTTTGTAGTTACTCTAACTGCTATTATAGTTACTCGCAGGGTTTTTTCAGTTACTCACATTATTGTCACAGTTACTCGCAGTATTGTCACAGTTGCTCGCAATGTTTTTTCAGTTACTCGTAGTCCTTTTTCAGTTACTCGTAGTGTTTTTTCAGTTACTCCAGGGTTTTGACAGTTACTCACAAGGTTTTTTTAGTTACTCAACCATTACTCTCAGTTACTCAAGCATTACTCTCAATTACTCAAGAATTAATTTTAGTTACTCAAGCATTACTTTTCAGTTACTCAAGCATTCTGTTACTTTCAGTTTAGTTACTCGCATGGTTGTATCAGTTACTCGTAGTGGTTTCAGAGTTACTCTTACAATATTCAAAGCATAAAGGTATTTAAAGCATTCAAGAACATAAGCATTCAAACCATAAATGTATTAAAAGCATTCAAGATAAGGCGTACATTCAGTCTTTTTGCAGCACACTAATAAATAATCCATTTTAATCAGTTGTACATTCAACCAAAATATAAGGGCAAAATCAATATTGTGCAAGATGAGCTGTACATCAAGATCAGCTGTACATTCAGACCTTTTACAGCTATACATTCAAGATCAGCTGTACATTCAATCTTTTCACAGAGTTTATACATCAGAATAATAGAAGCCTATTGTTCAGGCTTTTCACAGTGGTTATACATCCGAATTATAGAAGCCTATTCTACATTTAGCCAAAATATAAGGGCAAAATCAATATTGTTCAAGATGAGTTGTACATCAAGATCAGCTGTAAATTCAGGCTTTTCACAGCTGTACATTCAAGAGAAGCTATACATTCAGGCTTTCACAGAGCTTATACAACAGAATAACATAAGGCTATTGTTCTTATTTTACAATCAAATCAGTAATCTAGTTTTTCAGCTAGATTTTAGCCATTTATCAAGGCGTGTAACTATTTCTTCTTCTGGGATATGTTCTTCATGCATTTTTGCTGTTGTTTCTTCATTCTTCTCTATTTCTTGTTGTTTCTCAACTTCTTTTTCTCCTCCCTTGTTCTCATCATATTTACCTTCTTTGATGTTTTCACTTTCATCTTTTTCATCCTCTTTTAGAGGCTGCAACTGCCCCCTTGCCATCATTCGCTGAAAAACATCAACCCTTATTGCCGGTATGTCTTTGCAGGTGAAGTCCATAGTTTTTCCATTGACTAGGCAGTCTAGGTACTTCATGAGGAAGATCCCATAGTCAAGTGAGTCTTCTTCCTACTGTGGGCAGATTGGGTACTCCCGTTCCCACTGTGACAACAAGCTCCCCTTTTCCGGTGCACCCCTAAAGAATTTGTGCACTATACCCACCTGCATTAAAATAACAAAATGTTTATTCATCATTAATTAAAGAACATTAATCCTTTCAATCCACTACTAATAGAGTTAATTTTTATAGATCACTTACCCATCTATTGAATTCTTTTCTTGAGTTGCGACTCCAACTCATTGAATTATAAGACCGATGTGCTCCATCCATGAAACTTGCTTCATACAAGTGCCAGTGGTTGTCTTGTTTAGTATTGTGAACACCGAGTCCATTACGTCCCAATCTTTCATTGGAACATTGAATTGTGGAGATAGCATGTCAATCTGCTCCATGGTGATGTTCTAAGCATCAAATGATAGCTTTTGCTGCAAATGTAGAGTTTAAAATTCACATATATAAGTTTCAGTTTGTGTTTCTATATTGTAATTTCATGTAAATTTGTATACAAAGTTTATTTGTCTTATCAGAGCATAAGTGCTCATGCAGTGCCATGTCAACCCCTTCTTCCTCCACTTGCTTGTGCTCTCCTTGAGCATCTGTACAAAGCAGTCGAGAACCTGAAAAAACCAAAAGATTTCTTAGTTTAGCAATCCAAATTATCTATTTCAAAGAGTTACACTACATTCTTGTTTCTTACAGGTGATTGCGTCATTTGATCCTTGTACAAGAGTGCGACGAGGTCCTTCCCCGTGCACCAAGTGTCTCACTGAATTTTCATTCTCGTTTTGACCTGCCAATTATTTTTATAGATGTTATACATACGTGTTGGATATTGAAATAGTAATGTTTTATCATTTTACACTTGACAATAACCAATTCTCTTACATTTCTTCTATGTTGTCCATAAAGTGATGGAGAATTTCTTTGGTTTCTTTTGTTTTGAAATGTTCAAAACCTATGAAATTTGACATCTTGTGCTATCAACAACAATAGAGCAATCCATGTTAGAATCAATATTCATTTTGCACAAGTTACTTAAGCATTACTATCAGTTACTCAATCATTACTCTCAGTTACTCAAGCATTACTTTCAGTTACTCAAGCATTACATTCAGTTACTCAATCATTAGGTTCAGTTACTCAAGCATTAGGTTCAGTTACTCAAGCCTTACTTGTAGTTACTCAAGCATTAGGTTCAGTTACTCAAGCTTTAGGTTCAGTTACTCAAGAATTACTTACAGTTATGATATACTTGAAAGGAGATGAAACTTACCTTTTCCTCCCTTATTTTCTTCACATTTTTCTCTATGCTTCCTATCTTTAGTTCTTCCATCTTCTTCTTCTTCTTCTTCTTCAATCTTTTTCTGGGCTCCTTCTACCCTTCTTCTTCCACTATCTTCTCCTACTGTTCGCTTCCTTCTTCTTGTTTCTTTTGTTCTGCATCTTCTGTAGACTTTGGTTGTTCAGAACTATCATCTTTTGTTTCTTTCTTCTCCTCTTCATCAACATTTTTCCTGTCCTCACTGTGATCTTCTGATTCCACATATTTTCTTCTGAGGGTCAGCCTTCTTCGCTTCGTTGGTGGGTCAAAATCCTTTATCAGTGTGTCTTTCGGTTCATCTACATTCACCGAGGAAAAACCCTCTGCAAATTCTTTGAATCCACTTTCAGGTGACTGTGATTTGTCACCCTCATCTTCCCACTTTCTTTTTAGATTTTTATTTTCTTCTTCTAACTTGGCTATTTTTTCTTCTAGCCTTTTATTCTCCATCTGCATCTCAGTGAATTTCTCAACACTTATTCTTGTGTAGATCTCCTTATGCATTTTGAGCTCCTCCTCTAACATTTGGATTCTTGTCTCTAGGGTGGAGATGTCAGGAGTGTCTCCCTCTTCGATGATTGGCTTTGCTGGTGCCTTATTGGTTGTTGGCTTACATTTTGCTGGCATGTCCTTCGATGATTTTGCAGCCTGCCAATCATCTCCCTGGTCTACCACTATCCTTTGATAAACCTGTCCAACATATAAATAAAAATAATGTGTCACAAAATGAAACATGTATGATTATGTTGTATATTAGATTTTGTAACAAAAATTAGATAATCTTACATCCTTAGGGTCCACTGCCCCTAATTCCATCAATTTCTCGACCGGCACAACCCACTTCTTTATCCTTGGCTTGGAGTCAAGGAATGTTGGCTTTGCCATCTTTGTCATCTCATATGCCCAAACCTACATGTAACATATAGAAAATATAATGCATATGTAACTTCCCCCCCCCATAGTCAATATCGTATCAATGTAGATGAATATGATTTTCTTCACTTACGCATAGGCACATGACACAGCCTGTTGTGTATAGGGTGTTCTTAGCCCCTTTCTCTCCTTTCCTTCTTAGCTAGACATTCTCCTTCAGCATCTTCATATTCTTGAAGATACTCCCATGCACCAGCTTTGCCCAATTCATCTGCCCAGTGGTAGTGACATCATCTAGGTAGTGGATAATGTAGATTGGTGTGCAATAGCTGGTGTCTGGGATTAGGAATGTTGCCAGTAGGTGCAACATCCACGCGCGGCACATATTTTTATTGTCCGCTGGATTGTTGGTCTTGGCATATTCTTGCCAAAGTTTTGTTAAGTTGTTTTTATGCAGGACATTCTTTTCTCTCAAACTCTTTGAGTTCTCACATTCATTTCTATTTTTACAAGTCACCTTGGAAAACTCTTTCCATATCGACTTTACTATGTTAGAATCTTTCCTTTGTTTTATTTCTATACCTGTGTCGGGGATACCTAGAATTATCCCCATGTCATCTACTGTCATCCTTCTCTCCTCCCCATTGGCCAGTAGAAATATGTCTTCAAAGACATATCTATCTATTAAATCCTCTAACAAGCCTATATCAACCGCAAGATTTGGCATCTTTATGAGGTTTGCAAAGGCTGTTGAGCTCAGCATCATAAGTTGTTCTTTTGTATACACCATGCTCTTGCTAGTGTTGATGTAGCTCTTTAAGGAGCACCTGTGGTACACTCTATTTACTCCCATTGCAAACATATCAAAATTTATTGTTAAAGCTCATTGTTTATTTTGTAAAAGTAATTTAATAAATTGCAAGTAACTGAAAATTAAAACAATTACAATTCCATACAATCTTACCTTTCTCCTCAGTTGCTTTTCCTTTTCCCTTTTGTGTTCTCTTATTTCTTTCCGCTTTCCCCCCTCATTTGTAGCCTTTTCTTTTCCTTTTTGTTTCCTTCTTCTTCTTTCCTCTTCTTCTGTATCACCATCAGCCTTTCCTTTCTCTTCAGTTGCTTGTTCCTTCCGTTTCCCCTTGGTTTTCATTTTTCTTCTTTTTACATCACCTTCTTCTTCACTAGCCTTTTCTGTCTCTTTCTGTTTCTGATTTGCATTTGTACTCTCCTCATCCCCTTTGCTTTCTTCTCTTGCATACGAATAGAGTTACTCCAAGAATGTAGTATTTAGCTTAACAATATTGTTTTCTAGTTTAATTGATATGTCTAGTGTGTGAGACACTATTTGTTACTCAAGCATTACTTTCAGAAATAAATACTCAAACATTACTTTCAGTTACTCAAGCATTCTGTAATAGTTACTCAAGAATTAATTTCTGTTACTCAAGTATTCTGTAATAGTTACTCAAACTTTATTTTTGGTTACTCAAGTATTAATCTCGGTTACTCAAGCATTCTGTAATAGTTACTCAAGCATACATTTTAGTTACTCAAACATTACTTTCAATTACTCAAGCATTCTGTAATAGTTACTCAAGCATTAATTTCATTTACTCAAGTATTAATTTCAGTTACTCAAGCATTACTCTCCGTTACTCAAGCATTACTCTCAGTTACTCGAGCATTACTCTTCCTATTATAACAGTTACTCGAGACTATCTCATAGTTACTCGGATCTGTTGGTGTAGTTACTCTTGCTACATCATCTGGTTTTAATGTAGTAACTATCATACATTGACACATCAGTAGTAGCCTTCATAGCAGGAGGGGTAGGATGCAGAGAAGGTCAAAGACACAACAGTAGTAGCCTGCATATAAACACAAATTACCTTGTTGTTCTTCTTTTCCCGCTTTGTTGCGCACAACTTCTTTCTTCTCAGTAGCTCTATTGCCTCCACGACCAGCAGTAGCAACCTTACTGCGCTTTTCACTTTTTGATGGAGGTTTGATCTATGGGGGAGCTGTAACCCCTTTTTTTCCCTTTCTTTTGTGTCTGAGGTGTCGAAGAAGTAGCTTGCTTATCTCCTTTAGTAGCCATCGCAACTCCTATTTTGACCTCTTTCTGTATTGTCTGAGGAGTCTTAGCAGCAAACCCCTTCTCCATTTCTGCAGCTTCTTCTTTCCCCTCTTCTTCCACTTCTGTGGCCTTGGTAGCCTCTTTCTTATCCCTTTTCAGAGTTGTCGGAGTAGTCTGTTCTTGTAATTCCCTTTCCACGGCCGATGCTGCTTTTCCCGCTTCTTCTGCCTGTTTTGCCATCTTCTCGTCGGCTTGAAATTGGTGTGTTTCAAAGTCATCGTCGCCTATTTCGACCACTTTCGGTCTATTCTTTCTCCATAGAGGCATTGTCGATGATTTCCGCAAGGCTTTCTTCGTCCTCGTCATCTCTGAGTAACTGACGAGTCGATGAAGGAGTGACTGGTGGAGGTGATGACGGAGGAGGTGGTGATGGAGTGGTTGGGTGATGTCTTCACCGGTGAGATTGCATGACAACGGGAGAAATCACTGGGGAGGGTGACGGATTGAGTAGAGGAATTGGGGTTTTGCTTCGCTCGCTAGCTGCTCTTTCCACTATTTTCTCACTGCTTCCGCTCGAATGTTTTGTTTTCCACTTTTTTCCGCTATAACAGGTTCCAGGTTGCGGGAGTATTGTTGTCGGGTAGGGTAATTAAGTTACCCACGCGGACAAC